>CM065378.1:45510000-45892500 GCA_033060915.1 Euryodendron excelsum | reverse complement strand
GGAAGAGAAGGGGTGAGAAGAAGAGAGAGGAAGAGATCTGGGGAAGAGATTCGAGGATGGGGGAGAAGAAGATTGAAGCCAAGGAGAAGAGAAGGAGGAAGAAGATGTACCTGGAGGTCCTGGAGCTGGAGTCTGAACTTCGGAGTCGACGACTGATCTGGCGGGGAGTCGACTACAGTCTGAAGATGTACCGTAAGTCTTCTCCCTCTGTCTTCTTCCTCTTTCTTCCCAGATTTGATGGCTTTTTTGAAATTTTTTTGCTTTAGTGTGTCAGATTCGCTGTGACTCTGTCAAGATTCCTCTTTGTCTTCTATCTCTTTTTCTCCTCTCAAAATCTTAATCAATTCACGGGTGTGCTGTTTCTGTAGCAGAGCTGCGCAAATGATTGTCAATTTTTTCGACACTTTAGCTTTTTTCCACCGACACTGAGATGTTTCGTACGAAACACAACGAAACATCTTGGTTTCGTTCGCATTATTGGAATTTCGTAATTCCTCCGCTGTTTCGCTTCGGTGGCTGGGGAAACCGAAATGTTTCGGCTGTTTCGTACGAAACGAAACGAAATTTTGATCCTTGATTAAAACATGAATCCTAGCTTAAAAAGAATGAATTCGGACAAAATCTTAAAAGAGCGTTCGAACGGCCAGATGAGGCATTTGAATGCGTTCGAACGGTGGAGCCAGTGTTCGAATGGTGACGATGAGCGTTCGAACGCTATGTCACACGCATATCCATGTTTGAAACTTCAGAGGGCTATTTTGTGCATCAGAATCATATTTGAAGCATGTTCGAAGAATCAGAGAGCTATCATGCCCGTCCGAAGTGCGTTCGTCGTAGCGTTCAAACAGTGGTCCGTTGCATTCAAATGGTATATATAGACATTCGAACAGTTGCACAAAATCTGTACTTTGGGAAATCTATAAAAGCTAAATTTACTGTTATAAGTATAGTTAGTTTTTCATTATTATTTTAGGATAGTTTAGTAGCAGCTTTAAAATAGTTTTCCTTAGGAGTAGTTCATAAATCTATTGTTTACTTCAATTTCTGTAATCATATCTTTATCTTTCAATCTTTTTCATTACAGTTTAATATATTTTTGTGCACTATTTATATTTTTGAGTAGATAAATCCTATCTTTGGATCAATTGTGAAGATCAATTGAAATCTTAGATGAACAATGAAAATAAACTAGTTTTCAATCTTTAAATCTTCTTCTTTTTAATTCTTTGGAATCAACCCTTAGATATTTTCGAAAGTAGAACTGATTTATTCTAGGTTTGATCATCAAAGGATAATTATTTTTATCGCTAAACCCTCCGAATTAAAGACTCACGACGTAATCAATGATTTGAGTTATACAAAGCCTCTGTTGAAATTCTAGGTGAAGTAATTGGTTGGATCAATTGGTCTCGAGACTTTATCACATTAAACCAATTTTTATAGAATACTTTAGATTAAATAAATCCAATCTCAAATCTACAATTTTTGGTTTCTTTTTCAAGATAATTGGTGAGATTTTGTGTAATTGAGAGTACTATTCCACATTCTTCTTCAATTTGTCAATTGTTTTCTGTGAATCGATCTCAAACTTCACTGAGTAATTATTACTGTATCATAACCGCACACTAGCAGATATCAATCGCACTATTTAGAAGTGTTCAGTTTTTGACATTGTTGTCGGGGAGTAAAATCTTGTACAAGTGACTGTAAGAGGCATGCTAGAACACAAACCTTACTTAATGCAAAATCAAGCAAGTTGTTTCACCAAGTATATATTAGTTAAGAGGCGGATTGTAGAGGCAAATAGGCTTTTGTGCTAAATTCTTATTGGTGGTATTGCGTCATCTTCCACATGGTTACCTTACTCCATCACCCACACGTTCTATTCCGAACGACCTACCTAATTTTCCCTTAATTGTTGGCTTAGGACCTATTACTATGGCAAACATTAACGATGGTTTGAACCCACCGGGATTAATTCCACTGGGTTATATCAACAATGACGATCCCAATAGGATAGATCCTAGGAGAGGGAGTAACCTAAAGGACGTAGGAGCCCTGATCCAAGCTACATGGGATTACATGAATCTTGTAAGAAAAACCCCAACATCATGCATAGTACTTCTCACACACCAAGCCACAATGAGTTTAAACTTAGGAAAGCTTCAAGCTTTGCCCATCTTTTATGGGTTAGATTCTAAGAAACCCTACACCTATCTAAATTATTTTGAAAATGCTTGCTCAAATTTTCAAGATAATCCATGCCCAAGAGAAATTTTAATTCTAAAGCTCTCCATGTTCACTTTCAAGGACAAGGCCAAGACATAGTTTAATTCTTTAAGGCCTATATCCATTCATTCTTGGAGCACATTGCAAGGGGAATTCTTGAAAAAGTTTTTCTCTGAACATAGAACTGAGGCCATTTGTTGCCAAATCCCTCAGTTTGCCCCAATGATTGGTGAATCTTTCTACCAATATTGGGAGCTGTTTAAAGAATTGGTACACTCTTGTCCACACCATAGGTTTATGGAATACCATATTATTAATACTTTCTAATCATCTCTGACCCACAATTTAAACAGTTTGTCAAGTCTATATGTGCTAGAACCTTATATGATAAATAGCCGGATGAGGCATACAAATATTTTGATCATTTAAAAAATTTGGCAAGAGACTGGGCTATGACAGGAACCCAAAATCCTAAAGCTAGACCCAACTCACAAATTAGGGATACATATCAATCTTGGGAAGTAGAGGATTTGCATCCCAAAATTAATACTCTTAATTGAAAATTGGAGTCCATGGAGTTGAATAAAGTTAGTGAGCCGCCTAAGGTTATGAGTTGTTTAGTGTGTGATACAATAGAACATGACACTGCTACATGTCCTATCATACTAGATTCTAAGAAGGATTTGCATGGCCAAGCCAATGCGGTTGGCTAATACCAGGGTGCATTTGGTGACCAAAAGAGTGGAGGCATCCCTTATTCCAATACATATAATTCGGGTTATCGAAATCACCCTAATTTTAGGTGGAGAAATGAGGGTCCTTCGAACCCTCAAGGCTTTCAAGGAGGGTTTCAAAACCCTCAACCATTTTAACCGCAACCATGTCCTCCCCAACAACCTACGCTATTTCAATCTCATGCTAATCTTGGTCAAACCCCTTACAAGAAGTTGGAAGATAACATACAACAAATGATGAATGACTAAAAAGTGCTTACTGGTAGGATGGACCATCACGCTAGGATGTTGGAGGGCATCTAAAAAAACATGGCTATTATGAGACAAGCTTTCACTCAAACCATACTGGGGAGATTTCCGACCCAACCCTTACCTAACCCGACTAGACAAATACCTATAACTGAACCTAGAAATGATCCTCAGTCTAGTCATGAACAAGTTAATGCAATCACAACTCTTAGGAGTGAAAAAGTCATCGATAAAACTATTCCTCCTAAGAAGGACCTCCCTAGGGTTAATAATCAAGGGAAGGGAATTGCAAGTGAACTTGTACAGGTGAGAGATGAAAGCGAACATGAGAGAAAAAAAAAAAGGAGAGTGATAGAGTGCAATCTAAGCCTGTCATAGATAAGGATATTGATGTGATGAAACATGCTTCATTCTCTAGTAGATTGCTTAAACCTAAGGATGAGCTATTAAATTCTGAAAACTATGGACTGTTTAAACAAGTAAAGATTAGTACTCCTCTCTTGGATGCCATTAAGCAAAACCCTTCTTATGCAAAATTTTTGAAACAATTGTATACAATAAAATGCAAATTTGATGTACAAAAGGAGGTTGTTTTAACTGAGCAAGTTAGTACTATTTTACAACACAATATCCCTCCCAATTACAAGGACCCAAGATGTCCTACCATGTCATGTATTATTGGGAAGTATAAAATTGGACAAGCTTTGCTTGATCTAGGGGCCAGTGTGAATTTACTTTTGCATGCAGTATATGAACAGTTAGGTCTTGGTGAGCTTAAACTTACTAGCATTACTCTTCAGCTTGCCGACCAATCTCTTAGAATACCTAGGGGAGTTGTGGAAGATGTGTTGGCCCAAGTGAATAAGTTTTATTTTCCTATTGATTTCGTTGTCTTAGATTAACTGTAAGAGTGGTGACATGAAGCTTGCTTTCAATAATATGACTTCAGAATTCAATATCTTCAATAGTAAACTTCTGGGAACTGAGCCCAATAACGATGAATGTGGATATAGTCCAAACACTTTTGAATGATTCTTTTGAATTCACCAATGTTTCTAAATCTTTTAAAACCTGTTTGGTTGATTTTCATAAGCATCAAGTTACTGTGAATTTTAAGCTTACACATTATTCTTTATTGGATTCATCATAAGTGTTAATGATCATGGATAAGTGGCTTCCATCAAGGATCATGTCTTGTGGTGGTATTGGGTGACTTTTTTTTTATCCAATTACGATCTGTAGTGTATAGTAGTTTAGGTGGCTAGAGTCGGTTTAGTGTTTTTCTTTTTCTTGTTGGTAGTTTTGTTTGCGTCTTAGTTTCTCCCTAGTTTTTTTTGGGGGGGGGGGGGGGGGGGGGGGGGGGGGGGGGGGGGGGGGGGGGGGGGGGGGGGGGTGGCAGTTTACCCATTAGTGTTCCCGATTTCTTATCTTTCCTTTTTGTGCTTCTTTGGCTTTGTTCTCATGCATTAAGGACATTGTATGACTTTAGTTGGGAGGGAGAAGTGGTTTGTTTTATTTAAATATATATATATATATATAGTTGTTAGTTTTATGTTATTTTGTTTTAAGTTGTTATACACATCAAACCTTGGTATGCTTCATTGATTAGTTTTAGATGTGATTCATATTGACTATCGCTCAGACACTTAAGTTTCTTCGGTAAAGGTTTGAGTATCATATAATTCAGGTATTACGGTTTGTATCATACATTATTAGAAACCACAACAATATTCATGTCAATGCACTTATGATGTTGAGGATACTTTTAATCATGCATTAGACTAAGTTTGAGTTAATTATTGATTCACCTTATTATTGTGATGCATTGTACATTTTTGTCATAAAACTATTATAAGAGAGAGATTACATTATTGTGCACTATTATGCTATATGACATTTTACGTTAATATTTTGTGCGTGCATATCCTTAAAAGGTGGATATTTTACCTTGTGAGTTTTCGAGCTAATTTATCTTCTTTCTGAGTTGATATATATTTACTCAACAATATTTTATTAATCTTTCATTCTTTTAATAACTTCATTATACTTAATTTTGATTCATACGTTGGGTACTAGTTGGAGGTACTAACACTTATACTCTCTTGAGTTTTAACTTGATGTATTTCGGATATTAGGTTAAGAACATCCTATTCTTTCTAAGCCATTCATGTCTAGTTTCTTTCTATAGATACTCACGCACATATGATCTTTGAAAAAGCATATCAATGTTAAAATACTTTCCATGATAAAGAATTTGATGGCATTGCTTATGAGAGCTTGCAAATGCAAAGGATGTATAGAGTTGAAAAGGAAAGGAAAAAAATACATATACAAAAGGAAGGTGAAAAAAAACCACAAAAAGAAGTGGAAGGAAAAAGAGCAATCTTGTTGAAATGCATGTGTTAAACTTTACTATCTCTTTCTTTCTCCTCATTCATGGCTTCTTTCACATTAGCTTAGTTTATCTAGAATTTACATAAATTGTTAATTCTTTTGAGTATAATGTTGGTCCAATAAGCAACCTAAGAGGGGGGGTGAATTGAATTTTTCAAAGATTAATACAAGTTAAGATTAATTAAAATTAATCTTAAACAAAATAGCAATGGCTAATCTATGTGTGAAGCAATGTTATCAATGGAAACAAAGAAAACAGAGCAATAAGAAGGAGACACAGATTTACCGAGGTTCAACCACAAACCGTGGTCTACGTCCTCACCCCAAGACCTCCTTGAAGCCTTCTTCCACTATGTAATCACCTATTACAAGATGGGCTGTTGATTGATGAAGTGCTCAGCTCACTCTACAAGAACCCCTCACTGAGTTCTTCAATTCCCAAGTGGTTTTGTCCAAGCTCCACTTAAACTTTACAAGAGTTTTGCTTCACACAAAAGAACTCTCAAACTCTCAGTTACAAGTGTATAAGAGTATACAACTTACAAACAAACTCTCTAACTAGAGTAGATTTACAATCAAAGCTTACAAGAATAAAACAGGAGGAATGTTTCAGGAATATCAGTGATTCAGTAGATTTTCGTTTCTTCTTGTTTCTTCCTCTTGATTCTCTTGTATAAATGCAGTTGGAGGCTAGTATATATACCCTTGTATTGATTCCATCCGTTAGAGGTAGTTGGGTATCGTAAATGCACGTCCAGTCTGTTATAACGTTAAGAAAAATAGCCGTTGTGACAGAGGGAGTCGGCTCCATTTCTTATGGTGTCGACACTTCCTACTTCTGCATTTACCAGATGATGTTCATTGAGTTCATGAGTCCCCTCTTCATGTTGATGAGGCGACTCCTTGTTCATTTGTCTTCTTCATATCAGGCTTCTGCTGTCATAAGGCGACACTTCTACTTCAGGTGTCCACTCATTGATCATTTGAACTTCAAGCTTTTTGCTTCTGTTACCAGGAGGCGACACTTCATCTTCAAGTGTCCGCTCATTGATCATATTGTCTTCAAGCCTTTGCGTCTGGCACCAGGAGGCGACACTTCATTACAATGTGTCCGCTCATTGCCTACTTGGTCTCCAGGCTTTTTGCTTCTGTGTTCAAGAGGCGACACTTTGTTTTAATGTGTCCACTCATTGTCCAATTTGTCTTCAGGCCATTTTTGCATCTGTGTGCAAGAGGCGACACCTCAATTCCATGAGTCTCCTCTTTGTTCAATTTGTCTTCAGACCTTTTAGCTTCTGTGTGCAAGAAGCGACACCTCATTTTCATGAGTCCCCTCATTGCCCAGAATTCAGCCTTCAGATTTCTATTGATCAAGCTTATCAAAGCACTGGTATAAGATCTTCAAGGAGTATGTCTTTGGGGTATGAAGATCAATCAAATCTTCCTAACTCATCAAAGTTAACTTCTATTTAAATTTGAATTGAATCAATCATTGAATGTTGATCTTCTTCTTGAATCTCAAGCAGTCAAAGCTTCACTAGATCAAGGCTAGTCTTTTCTTCTTCATTTACAAAGCTTCTTCAATCATTGTAGAACTTCTTCTTCAATGCCAAGCTTTCTGTAGAGCTTCACACTACTTCATTTCTGATTTCCTCTCTTTGCAAGCAATTCTTCATTCTTCAATAAACACTTCACAGAGTCCATTGCAGACTTGATGAAATCTCTTCATACATCTAGTCTTCATTGACTCTTTACACTTGTAGAAGAATTCTTCACTTGGATTCCATGTAGAAATCAGATATTCATTGTGAACCATCTTCTTAGCAACTTCAATCACATGTCTTGAATTGGTCTTTAGCATACCAGATGAGATCATCTCTTGAGTATTTACCAATTCTTCTTCAACTAAATCCTCTTCAACTGAGCATTTCATATTCTGATGAAATCTTCTTTAGGCCTCAACATCACCTTCATTCTTCATCTTTAACTGATCATTCCATTTCCTTAACTGATGAAGTCTTTAGTCTAGTGCAAATCAATCTTCATTGAAACTATGCATAGTTGAAGAAAGCTATAATTGAACACCTTCAATCTCTTCAAATGTAGAACACATGTTTGAAGTAGAGATAGGCATCATTTCTCAGTTTGGTTCATTGCATAGCCCTTTGAATTCATTTCTTGCTTCTTGAACTAGTTGTGCATTCTCCTTGATATGTATTAGACATAAGATTCAATTTTAAGTCTAAACTATGAACTTGTTAATCTGCACACTAAGTAGATTCATTAGTAACATAACACAAGGTTTAGTTATCATCAAAATCAACATGGGAATTAACCTTGAGTCAACAAGGATTAACCTTGACTCAACATATAAGTCATTACATGTTAATTCCCTAGCTAATGCTTAAACTATGAATATTTTTTCATCAAGTTATACCAAGTTGATATACTTACATGTGTGCGGTTTTTTATATTGGAATTACTTTTTTGATATTTCATTGACATTTACTCTATTGATGAACTTTTCATTAAGAGACCCCATGCGTTTCATATTTTTTATAAGTGTATAACTAGTGAGATTTTGAATAGAAACATAAAGGATATAATTGCATAATTTTGAGATAGGTGAGTTGCATGTCATTGTTAATACACTCTTATGTGATTCTTTCTTAGATCTTTTATGCCTTTACCTTGAATGATTCACAATTTAGGGTGGATTGAAAATTTTCTTGAATGGAGTTATGTATGTTTTAGTACTTATATTATCTTTCATAAGATATGAATAGATGTTTGTGGATATCATCGCTGCAAGCCCTCATAAGACACCACTCATCTATTAGGGATAACCTAGGAGTTTAAAGGCTTGATGCATACGCTAAATGCACTAGTGACTCCCACGAAAGTGAAGATATATTTTTGGTTTTAATAGTTTTCTAGGGACTAGCAAAAATCTAGTTAGGAGTGTGATTGTACTCTAAAAGTACAGTCTACACGCCTTAATTAGTTTCTTATTACACCTAGATTAGGAATATTTATTTGTTTTAGTCCTATTTAGTTACTTACTCAGTTTTATGTATTGAAACAAGAATGCTATCTTAAAAAGGACGAATTTAGGCAAAATCTTAAAAGAGCGTTTGAACGGCTAGAAGAGGCGTTTGAACGCGTGATGTCATTATTGCATCATTCGTTTGAATGGTGGAGCCTGTGTTTGAATGGTGACAGTGAGTGTTTGAATGCTACATCAGATGCATATCCATGTTTGAAACTTCATAGAGCTGTTTTGTGCGTCAGAATCAAGTTTGAAGCACATTAGAAGAATCAGATAGCTATCCTTCCCATCCGAAGTGTATTTGACGTAGTGTTCGAACGATGGTCCGTTACGTTCAAATGGCATATCTAGGTATTTGAACAATTGCACAAAATCTGCACTTTTTGGAATTCTATAAAAGTTAGATTTGCTGTTGTAATTAGGATTAGCTTGTCATTATTGTTTTAGTATAGTTTCGTAGTTGCTTTAGGATAGTTTTTCTTAGGAGTAGTTCATAATTCTATTGTTTACTTCAATTATTGTAATCAGATCTTCAGCCTTTTAATCTCTTTCAATACAGTTCAATATATTTTTTAGCACTAGTTATGTTTTTTAGTTGCTAAATCCTATCTTGGGATCAATTGTGAAGATCAATTGAAAATCTTAGATGAACAATAGAAGTAAACTAGTTTTCAATGTTTAAATCTTCTTTTTCTTAATTCTTTGGGATCAACGCCTAGATATTTTTGAAAACTTAAATGTTTGATTATGCTTGGCAACAAGTCGATGTATACATCTTTGACTATAACTAATTTATTCTAGGTTTGATTGTTAAAGGATAATTATTTTTGTCTCTAAAGCCTCTGAATCAAAGACTCATGACGTAGTCAATGATTTTAGTTATACAAAGCCTTCATTGGAATTTCGGGTGAAGCAATTGGTTGGATTAATTGGTCTCGAAAGGAGTATTCCACATTCTTCTTCAATTTGTCAATTGTTCCCTGTGGATTGATTTCAGATTTCACCGAATAATTATTACTGCATCACAACATCACACTGGCATATATCAATCGCACTATTTTGGAGTGATCATTAGCTAACTCTTCCTTTGAATTTATTGAGAAGATCATCCAAAGTTTTCAAGTCTTCAATGGAGGTAATTGGGTTTTCAATGCGATATCTACCAATTCACTTAATTCTTAGCAATTGAGACTCAAATTCTTAAGGAAACCTAGGTTCTTGACTAAGTTTGGTAATCTCAATGCACAATCTTTGGATTGGTATTGAGATTGCACAAATCGAAGGTATGAACCTATGATTCTTCGTTAGACTTCAATTCTAAGATCAATTGTTAATGGATTCACACTTTGATAGTCAAAATTCTCCTAATCAACGGTCCATAAAAAGACCTTTATTTGAGTGATAAAACCCTCTTTGAATGCTTGATGAACTAGGGTGAATGGATCAATTAGATCCAAAACCTTTCTCTTTACATTTAAACTTTGAATTTGTTGCTCTAAAGTAGTTTAACAAACCAAGTCTCTACATCTTTCACATTTTTGGTTTCATTTTAATTAGAGGCATTTCATTTGTTGTAAGTCAATTCTAGGGAACTTAGTGTTATTTAGTGCTACATTCATATTGAAGACGATTCCCAATGGAAATTGACCACAGACTCACCGGGTAATTGAACTATAATTGTGACAACCTATGCTTGGGTATGCATTGCTAGAGTCGTGACAAGTTTTGGTGCAATTGCCGGGGAATCAAAGGCACAAAAGTGAACATTGACAAAATATGGTTGAAAGCAATAGATGGATTGCGTCTCTATGAAATCTATTACAACGAGCTGATCATCAGTTAAGGCCATTGGTAACTTTGTTTCATCCCTTTTATATGTTAGCATAATAGAGTTTGGTTTCAAATTTTCTATTATTTTTTATTATTCTTGCTTTGTTAGTATAGAAATTTGAATTGCTTTGATAACTCAACCGATGGATTACAACTGGTGGATAGGACTATGTGTTATATGCTTATTGGTGATATTGCTCTTGAATAAGAGGACTTGAAGTGTCAGTTGGGTGGATTAATTTTTAATTGCTTGAATCGGTGGATAAATTTCTATGGAGATAAGAGGGTTTGGAAGGAAATTGTGTATCTTGTGTTTCTTAAGACTCGAATGGTCTCTTATATGTGCATTGCATTTGTTTGTCATCATATTTTAGGGACATCCATAATCGTTTAGTGAGAGTTAATTCCAACCACATCCTTTCCCCTTTTAGGACACCAAACCCCAGTCTACCATTAGTATTTGACTTAGGACCAATTCTAATGGCAAACATAAATGAACCCCAATTCTAATCCAAACCATGTTGGAGTTGACTTCAAAAAAAGGAGTAACCATGGTGACATGGGTGTTCCCTATGCTAGGACCCTACGTGATTACTTGAATCTGGCAAAATAGGCCCCTATGTCATGTATAGTCTTTCCCACCCATCAAAACACGTTGAATCTCAAGCTAAACATGATGCAATTATTGCCCACATTTCATGGTAAGAACTCTAAGAATCCATACACATACATAAAAGAATTTGAGGATGCTTGCTCTATGTTCATGGATAACACTTGTCCAAGGGAAGTTTTACTTTTAAAACTTTTCCCATTTTCTCTCAAGGACAAGGCCAATATATGATTCAATACATTGAGACATATGATTCCATTCAGTCTCAGGCTTCACTTCAAGGGGAATTCTTGAAAATGTTCTTCCCTGAACATAGGACCAAGGCTATTCGTTGCCAAGTTTCACAATTCTTTCTAATGATGAATGAATCTTTCTTTCAATGTTAGGAGAGCTTTAAGGACTTATTGAATTCTTACCCACATTAGGGGTTTGCGGATTGGCATGCCATCAACACTTTCTATTCATCTTTGACCCCACAATTAAAATAATTTGTTGAGTCAATGTGTACCCGGACCTTTTTGCTAAGGATGCTAATAAGGCTTATAATTGCTTTGACTACTTAGCAAATTTAGCTAGAGATTGCGCTACAACCAAAACCCAAAATCCCGAGGCTAGGCCAAACCCATAAGGCACGGGTCGATTTCAACTTAAGAAGGTAAATGACATAAATGCTAGGATTAGTACTCTCTCCCAAAAGTTAGAACTCTTAGAGGTGCAAAAAGTGAATACAGTAGAAAGAGAGGTTATTTAGGAAATGAGTTGTTTGGTGTGTAAAATGACAGACCATGATACTTCTTCATGTCTAGTCATGCTAAGAGTTAAGAAAGCCCTTCATAGCCAACTCAATGCGGTTGGCCAATACCAAAGGGTTGGGGCCAACCCTTACTCCAACACATATAATCTGAGATGAAAAAATCATCCCAATTTTTGGAAGAGAAATGAGGATACTTCGAACCCTCAAGCATTTTCCTCAAAACTATCAACCTTACCAAGCTCTACCCCCACCATTCCAACCACAGCCATACCAATCTCAACCTCAACCTCAACCACAACCAATAGCACTTTTCCAAGCCTAACCTAATATGTATCAACCTCCTCATAAGAAACCAATAGGAGACAATGTTCATCAATGTAAGCACCCCATTTTTGACCGCTCGGTAGTCTACAATCCGTCCAGACTTAATTTTGAGTTAATATGGACATATTCTAGAATTCTAGTCCTAATCCCGTCTATCCACCGCTTCGCGGGCCCACCAGGGCCAAATAGAGGCAAAATGACCAAAATGCCCTTAGGGGCATTGTCCTTTCCCTTTCCTTTTCTAAATTCCAATCCCTCTCTCAAGACAGTTGATTCCTCGAGATGGAAAATCTATTCCAAATCAGGCGCGTCTTTCCGAAGACGATAAGTCCCCTTTTCCAACTCCAATTCCAATCCCTCTCTCGAGACAATTGATTCCTCGAGACGGTCTGGCACGTTTTCAAATAAAATCTCTTCAGAATGGTAAGTCCCTTTAAACTTGTCGACTGGGACGAGACCCCAAGTCCCCTAGATGGTAGAACGGTCCACCTTTGGCGCCTGCTAGCCCGCCTATGTAGAAATGTCCGTTTCAGGCATGTCTTCTGAGAAAGTTGACTTCTTAGGCGCTAAGTCCCTTTAGCAGCTTCCCGAGATCAGGCAGTCTCGAGAATGAACGCGAACCGTCAAAGTAGCGGAAATACTCACAAACATCACAACCGTCAGAGTAGCAGAAATACTCGCAAATAGGTCAATATAGGGAATTACCAAAAAACCCCTGTATCATGCGACCACCGTCAAAGTGGTGGAAACACTCAAAACCCAGGTCAACACCAGTGCCTGCTAGCCCACTTCAGTGAAAAATGACCAAACTGCCCCTTGGGCCTTTTTTGGCACATATCTCGGGAGCACACCTAAGTCCTCAGAATGGCAAGTCCATCCTTCCAAGATTGTCTTAAAAGCAATTCGGCATGATTAGGTGCTTTCTAGTCAGTTTCAGGCCCATTCCAAGACTTTTCGGTCAAGATGACCATTTTGCCCCTAGGCATCCGAACACCCCGGGGACCACACTGGCTCTGGGTATCAAACCGGTAACCTCCCGAGAGCACTTCTTATAGTGTTCTCATCCTTCTATTATCTTTCCAGATCATTTCGAGTTAGTTCTGGCAAACCCAGTACGAAATGACCGTTTTGCCCCTAGTAGGCCGGTCGCCTTTTTCTAGCCACACCGGCTTTGGGTATCAAACCGGTAATCTCTTGAGGTTGCTTTTTATAGCATTCTCAACCTCCCCTTATCTTTTCGGATCATTCCAAGTCAGTTCCAGCAAACCCGGTGCGAAATGACCATTTTGCCCCTGGTGGGCCAGTCGCCATTTCCAGCCACACCGGCTCTAGGTATCAAACCGGTAGCCTCTTGGGAGCATTCTAAATAATGTTTTCAAGTTTTGAGTCTGTTTCCATGACATTCTAAGTCCGTCCCGGCAGCTTCCCGGCCCAATTGACCGTTTTACCCCTGATAGCCCGATCAACCCTTCCGGCAAATCTTGTCATCCATTTTCCACTCCATTACCTCCGGGACATTGTTTTAAGTGTTCCTGTCCCTTTCCGGCCTTCCAAACCCTTATCGGTTCCTTAAATCTTTCCCGGACCTTTCAGAGTCACTCCTAGTGAAGTCAGGCTAAAAATTGCATGGTAGTCACTAGTACAGGCATCCAAATCTGTCAAAGATACGTTGCTTGCCGACTTAAACACTTTCCAAAGTGGCTGGCGCCACTAGTAGTGGCGCCAAGCCAAAGAATGGCCTGGTGCCACTCCTAGTGGCGCCAAGAGGATTTTTGCCCTAGCGCCACTACAACAGGTGCCAGGTCTATCTCTTCTCTATAAATACAGAGCCTCTTCCAGCGTTTAAAGGGTCCGCAAACTCAGTCTAAAAACCTTACTTCTCAATATACAGAGCTCATAGCCTCCCTAAACCCTAGCTTCTTTAGGTTTCTTAAACCCTAGCCTCATACACTCTCATATACTTATACACTAGCCTCCAACCTTCCATTGAAGGATTGAAGTGCTGCAATTTGAAGCTCTTGAAGATTGAAGATGAACTCTCGAAAATTAAAGTGAAGACCGAAGCAAGACAAGCAAAGCAAAGCGCGCAAAGCTAAGCAAAATAAAAAGACACAAGGTAGGCTTTCTTTTTACGTTTATGCACTTCCCCCCTCTTTCTTCTCTCTCCGAACCCACTTGAGTTTTCTTCTATTTTAATCCCCCATCTTCTTCCTTCCCTTCATGCATGCTTGAAACAAGGGAGTTCCCGGTCCATATGTAGGATTAGGCTTTTGGAGAGTCACCGTGTCAGGGGCTTTCTTTTAGTCTAACCGGAGATCACGTGGGTTTGGCCTCTCTTGATTATGTGGTGAAGCCTTTAACCTTGTATGTTCACGACCCTCTTTGCATTGTGCATATCATTATCTTGCATTCCTCCAAAACTCGTTTTCAAACTTGTTTTCAAAAGCTTGCATCAAAATCTTCTTTTTCAAAACTTGTTTTCAAAATCACAATCTTCGGGTGATTCTAGCCTTTCCATGGCTAAGGTTGCTTTAGGAAAGTGTTACATTTAAAGTGACCAATATGGTCCATATTTTCAAATCCTTGTTATTTTCAAAACCACTTTCTTAAAGTGTTTCTAGCCTTTTTATGGTTAGAATCGCTTGAGGAAAGTGAGACGTTTTTATGCTTTCCAAAAGTCTCTCTAAAAACCTCTTTTTCAACATACTTTCTAAAAATTCTCTCCAATCTCCTTCTTTAAATTCCTTTCTAAAATTGTTTTCTAAAAACTCACTCCAAAAATCTATTCCTTTCCAAAACGCTCACTTCAAAATTCCTTTCCTAAAAACACTCCCTAGGTTTCCTTCTTAGAAAACTCTCTCTTTAAATCTCTTTCCCAAAAAATGTCTTTCCTACAAGCTCCTTCCCAAAAACGTTTTCTTCAAAAGTTCACTCTCCAAAAATGCTCCTTAAGTTTCCTTCCTAAACATCTCTTTTCAAAATTCACTTTTTAGAAAATCCTCTTTAGGTTTTCTTTCTAAAAATCTCACTTTCCAAAAAATCTTTTCTTAGTGTCCAAGTTAAGCCTTAGAACCCACAATTAGGAAACCCTAATTTTCCTTCCCAAAAACATGATTTTCAATTCCTTATTTTGGCCTCAAAATCTAGGTTTTCAAAACTTCTTGTTTTCTATACCAAAATCCTAGGTTTCCAAAATCTCTTATCTTCTACACCAAAACTATACACATTTTCAAAACCTCTTGTTTTCTACATCAAAACTATACATATTTCCAAAACCTCTTTTCTACGTCAAAACTATAATCTTCCCTTTAGGAAACCACCCCAATCTTCCCATTTAGGAAACTAGATCCTATCCTCCATTTTTTAAAACAAAATCAAAACATCTTTTTTTAAAAACAAAATCCAATCCCTTGTTTTAGGAAATAGGAATCTCAACCCTTCCTAGTCTAAACCTTTCCTAATTCAAATCCTTCCTAATCTCCTACTTTCCTAAACCTTAAGTTTCCAAAACTTAAATATTTAAATCTTTCCTTAAACTTTAAGCTTTCAAATCCTTCCTAATTCAACCCTTTTCTTAATTCCATACCTTTCCCAATCTAAATCTTCAAATCTTTCTTTTAAATTCAAATCTTTCCAAAACTCTAAACTTCCTTAATTTTGAATCTTTCTAAAATTCTAAACTTCCCTAAACTTCAAATCTTTCCAAATCTAAAACTTTCTAAATCAGAAACTTTCTAAATTCTAAACTTTCCAACTTTCAAAACTTCCCTATTTCAAAACATTCCAATTTCAAAACTTTCCTAATTTCAAAACATTCCAAATTCGAAATCTTTCCTATTTCGAAAACTTTCCTAATTCGAAACCTTTCCTAAAATGAAATCTTTTCTAATTCGAAACTTTCCTAAACCAAAACTTTCCTAAAACGGGATCTTTCCTATTTTGAAATTTTCCTAAAATGAAACTTTCTTAATTCGAACATTTTCTAAATCCAATCTTTCTTAAACTCTCGAGTCTTTCCTAAGTCTCCTCTTTCTTAAGTCTAGGTTGCCTAAACCTCAATCTTTCCAAATCAAAGTCCAATCTTTCCAAATTTCAATCTTCTATTCTAAATTCCAATTCAATCTCTTTTTTGAATCCAACCTTCTATTTTCTATCGGACTCTTGTCCGAACTACGACTGACTTGATTCCTCCAAAAAGATACGTAGGCAACCTTCATGGGTGCGGTCACAACATTTTTCAATTTTCTATTTTCACAACCTTTTTCCAATCTCCAATTCTACAATCTTCTTCAAGTTTCAATTCCATAACTCTTTTCAAATCTCTATTTCTAATTTCTAAAAATTTCTAAATCTATATTTTCAAATCCCCTTTTCTAAGATCAAATCAATTTCTGTTCAAATCTATTTCCCAACTCTCTTTTTCTATTACATCTACATATCATGCATCATTCTTTTCAAAATTATTTTCTAAAGTGAATAGGATTGAACATTTGTTAGTTGAAGACTCTCATAGGTGAATTTAGGGTAAATAGACATGTAGGTACCGCAAGGGCGGGGTAGGGTGATGGCTTAGTGCGTCTTCCCTACACGTAACCAACCTCCGAACCTAGAATCACTGTTTTCAAAGACCAAAATGGAGTTATTTTCAAAAAAAGGCTAAATGTTTTCTAAAGGTTGCCAAACAACCTGTTTTTCTTAAAAACCCTCTCTTGAGGATGTTTTCCAAAATCGTTTTTCAAAAACCCTAAGTGTAGTCTTTGGATTACGCTTAGTTTTTAGGTGACCTAACTCACCTTAATCAAGTTAGGTGGCGACTCCAAATCTTTTCCAAAAGCCCTTTATTCAAATCAATTTTCAATTCAAACCTATTCACATTCATTCTTCTAGAAGGGTGAGTTCTAACGAGAGAATACAGTATTTTTCCCGCTTGTGTGTGTATTCTTCGAGTGCAAAAAATCTGAGCGTGACAATCAACTTACGAATGATATGAAAGGGGTTAATAATAGGGAAAATAAGCAAGAAAATGTGCTTGATCAACATACTAGGTTGTTAAAGGATATAGCAAAGCAAATATCTAACGTGACATAAGCTTTGACTCAACAAGTCTTGAGATGATTTCCAGCCCAACCACAACCTAACCCGGATAGACAAGTACATATCACCTAGGGTATTCTATTCCTTCAATAGTTTCATTATGTTTGCATTTGGTTTATATGTTACGTATTGATTAAGAATATTGATGCTTATACTCTCTTGAGTTATATAGTTGTGTATTTCGGATATAATTCTAGGCCTTTATTCTTTTTGTGAGCTATGAATTTTTCTTAAAGAAAGGAGTTGTACAAAATAGAAAAAAGTGGAAAAAGAAGCAAAAAGTTAAGAAAAGTATCATGGAATTGCAAAGGGAAAATTGGATATGTACAACTCTTGTTCATTTCATCCCTTGATCACAAATATCTTGACTCATTTCTATTCTTCTTCTTCCCTACCCTTTATTCCACTTAGCCATGTTTTTACCCTAGAAAGTCCTAGTTGTTCTAAAGTGTACATGGTATGAGATTTCAATGGAGTATAAGTCATCATTTGTTAACATCTTTAGCTCAATGTTCAACTATAAAATGTCTTTCTTGAAGCTATGCTTGGGTGATACACTTAGATTCTTTCGATTTTTTGTAATTGGCTTGCTTTTTTGCATTCTCGTGCATTTACTCCCATTTCGAGCATTCCATTGGAGAACTATGTGGGTGTTTACTTGTGAGTGCTAGACCAATGAAGATTAAAATCTTGGCTTAAAGGATATGAATGTGTGTGTATGCTCCATTTGAGTTGTATAGCATGATTTCTCACCCACTCACTTGAACCTCTATTTTGTGTGCAATGATGTTCATTCTTGCATGTATTAGGAGGAAGGATTGATATTAAAGATTATCTTGAGTTAGATTATATATGTTATCTTTATTCTCATCTCTTTGATTGCAAGCCACAAAAGGGACGTTTGTGAGTATTATCACTGAAAACACTCGCGAGACACCACTCGTTCATTGGGAGTAACCTAAGAGTTTAAAAGCTTGATGCATAGGTTAAATGCATATGTGACTCCTAAGAAAGTGAAGATTATCATTTTTTTTTTCAATTTGTAGTATTTTGCTAGAGACTAGCAAAAAGCTAGTTGGGGAGTGTGATTACACTTCAAAAGTATAATCATAATGCTTAACTAGTGTTTTGTCGACCTTATTTAGGTATTTTTTTTTTTTTATTAGTTATGTTTTAGTTCTAATTGCCATTGTTTTGCCGAGTACAAATTTGGAGCTTAAAAGGAAACAAAAGGCCAAGAATCCAGAGCTCCGTTCGAACGGGTATTCGAATGGTTGTGGAGATTTAGAGAGCTTATTTTTTTGTTCGAAGCAGGTTAGCAACTGTTCGAATCAGGTGAGCAATTGTTCGAATCAGGTGAGCAACTAGAGAAAAGATTCAGATAGAGTAAAAACCCATCAGCTTCTCGTTAGCTAGTCATTCAAACGGCCGCTAGACTATTCGAATGGTCTATAAAGGCTAAGTTTTATTCTCAGCCTATAAAGGTAGTTTTGTACCCCCAAATTGGCGATCTAGACTTTACATTATAAACTGTACTTGAATTTTACAGTTTATAAAATATTTTGAGAGAGATAAACACTTCCAAGTCTTTTATAATAGTTAGCTTTAATTGCAATTGCTCTTGTCATTCATTTCCTCATTTGTATTGTAATGGTGATGATTAGCTAACTCTTCTCCTAGATTCAATTGAGAATATCATCCAAGGTTTTCAAATCTTCAATGGATATAATTGGGTTTTCAGTGCTATATCTACCAATTCATTTAAATCTTAGCAATTAAGACTTAGATTCTTAAGTAAACATAGGTTCTTGACTAAGTTTGGTAATCTCACTTCACAATCCTTGGATTTGTATTGAGAGTGCACAAATCGATGATATAAACCTATGATTCTTCATTAGACTTCAATTCTAAACTCAATTGTTAAGGAATTCACACTTTGATAGTCAAAATTCTCCAAATCAACGGTCCATGAGGAGACCTTTGATTTGAATTATAAAATCCTCCTTGAATGCTTGATGAACTTAGGCGATTGGATCAATTAGATCCAAGACCTTTCTCTTTACATTCAAACTTTGGATTTGGTGCTCTGAAGTAGTTTAACAAACAAAGTCTCTACATCTTTCATATTTTTTGTTTCATTTTAATTAGAGGCATTTCATTAGTTGTAAGTGAATTCCAGGGAACTTAGTGCTTGTCTAGTGCTACGTTTATATTGAAGATGATTCCCTGTGGAAATGGACCCTGGACTCACCAGGTAAGTAAATTACAATCCAAACAACCAACGCTTGGATATGCATTGCTATAGTCGTGACAGTATATATTAGAATCATGATGCAAATGTCAGTATATATTGAAATGAAGAAGATTCAAGTTAAGAATAAGACAAACAAAAAAAATTCATGATTGCAATATCCAAGCTATTCGTTTTAGGCTATGTTTAGTACAAGGAATGAAAATGAATGGAATGAGAATAGTAATGAAATAGAATGGAATGATCGTTCGCATTCCCTTACTTGATAAGACTAATGAACAATGCTATAATTAATGGAATCATATTTTAGTGTATAATATGAAAATTTAATATTGTGGTATATATAGAATATTAGAAGTATTATATATTAGTTATTAAATATTATTGAGCTTTTATGACGGTGGTGGTGGCACCAGTAGTGGCAACGGTGGGTGGTGTGTGGTGTGTGGTCTGTGGTAGTAGCGGTGGCAGTAGATGGCGGTTGTTCTACTTGACAGTGGGTGGTGGTGGTGGGGCGGTGGCGGCAGTGGTGATCGCGGGTGCTTGTTGCCAACAGGTGGATGGTGGTGGTGGTTAGTGGCTGTAGTGATGGTAAAAAATTTTAACTTTTTATATTTTTTTAATTTTTAAAATTAAAAAAATAATTACCAAAACATTTTTTTTAAAAAAATTTGACAACAAAAATCTTATCAACTTTTGTTTTATGTCCTTATTTCATGTGAAATGGAATAACCATTCCCACTCTTGAAATAGGAAATGGTCATTCTAATAAAATATAAAAATTATCATTCCAACTTTAAATAGTGGTACCAAATAAAGAAATGAGAATTAAAGTGGGAATAATCATTCTAACTTTAAATAATAGTACCAAATAAGAAAATGAGAATTAAAGTGGGAATGTCCATTCCATTTCTTTATACCAAACATAGCCTAAGTAAATTTTCGCAATGTGAAATCAAGTTTTTTAGTGAAAAGTCAAAAGCAAGGAGGGAACTAAAAGGATTAGATATTTATCTATCTTTTTATAATCCTAATTTCCTCTTGAATGGACCAACCCAGAGATGATAAATAGTTACCCTTGCTGTGAAACTCTCCCACCATGCTTTCTCCAGAAGTATCAGTGGAGCAACATTTTGATGAATTCCATCTACCAAGCATGTATTTAAAACCATTTTGGTGAGATGACTTCTTTGACCATCTGTTTCTTTCGAATGCATCCTATAATTGGATTTGACCGAAATTAAATGGCGAAGATCAACTCATACACAATCAATAGCATTTGTTACTAATGGAGCAAAAGTGAACCTCAAACCTCTCATTAGATTTTCGCTTTACCAAAAGTGAACAGTAAATAAATCAGTTTATAACTAGTTGCGCTATGATTTAGATTATTAATTTAAACCATTTCACTACCAGAAAAAACCTTAAGTTGAGAAGGGCTAAGATATTTTCATCTGATGGTGGCTGTCACCTATTTTAATGACACAATCATTGCCCAATAATTTATGACAAATTCATCTGACGATAGACGGATGATATGCTAAAACACTATCTATGGATGACTATAAAGGTTGTAGGTGCATGTGTAACCTCTGTGAAGTATAATAAATACTTAGCAATTGTCGTAGCCAATCAGAGAACAAAGAGAGAGATAGAGCAGTGAACCATAGAGCCCGTTAGACAATTTATTTATTGATGTCTTTAATGATTTTAATGATCAGATGATTGATGGGAATGAGAGAGTCCTTACATAAACGAGGGGGGTTTAGGAGGGGGAGCCAACCCATGAGGGGCGTAATGGTTTGTCCCTCTCATTCAACAGGAGGCCCAACTCTACATTTAGGATTCGTAGAGGTAGGTGAGAGGCGGCTCATCCATACAGAGTTGACGCCGCAGTAGATGTCTTTTGTCTTCTCCTTTCTAATGTTTTTGTATTGACATATCTCAATGAGGATGGAGATATCTCTCTCATGTGACGGTCAACAGGTAAGTCCCTCTAGTAGCTTGATGAACCCATTAACCCTAGCCTCCAAATTACAAGTCCCTAGTAGTCTTACGTGGGGTTATAACTAATTGGAGATGCCATAACTGTATGTCACCGAAAGGTAAGTCCTTGGGTTCTGTTCAAGTCTCAAGGAATGGAGAACACTGAACAAATAAAGATGCACACCCATAAGAAAGGGTGAATTAGAGAGTCCCTTAGGGAGCTCCATGAGAGAGGCCTAGAGAGGGTCCCCAGGCTGGGCCAAGGGACGAGGCCTTAAGTGCCCCAACTCAAAAGATGTTGGAGCTTGCCTTTGGTCAGATTCTGGAACTAAAGCATTGCATATGTTAGTCCGACCCGGTTATTCATGGTAATGTCTTGTTGGACTAGGTAGTCAGAGAATGTGATGTGACGAGTGTGGCCAAATGGCGCAGGCCCACATGGACTATGACCCATACACCGACAGTATCAAATAACTCAATTTCCAAGCTAGGCCTGATTGCGCTTCAAAAGTGCAATTACAATACCTTAACTTGTGCTTTATTGGCCTTAGTTAGGAGTATATATGCCTATTTAGTTAGATCTTAGTATTAACTAAGTTTGTTTTACTTTATATAGGTTTTTACCTTAAATTGGATGGCTTCATACGTAATTCAGATGAAAGGAGAATAAGTTTCAATTATATGATGTCAGAGTTTAAGCTGTTGAAGCTAAGG
The DNA here is from genome assembly GCA_033060915.1 of Euryodendron excelsum. Taxonomy (NCBI): domain Eukaryota; kingdom Viridiplantae; phylum Streptophyta; class Magnoliopsida; order Ericales; family Pentaphylacaceae; genus Euryodendron; species Euryodendron excelsum. The sequence goes on along the minus strand of CM065378.1, from coordinate 45,870,282 downwards.
TATAAACTGTTGAAGCACACAGAGTTGAAACTTTGAAAGACCATATTTCTGAAACTAGAAGTACTATCGGGGTCCATTCTATGTCGATGTCATATAATGTTTCAATAGCTACACAGCCTTTTTCCATTAAACCGTTTAAACGCCCTTATTCAAACGGTGCGTGAGATCATTTGAACGGTCAGAGAGATTCAGAGGCTGGTTTTTCCTGTTCGAATCAGGTCAAAGACTGTTAGAATGGTTCGCGCAGGCTTTGCTTTTTTCCAGCCTATTTAAGGTAATTTTGTGCCAAAATTTTGGGATCTCTTCTTTATTAGACTAGTTTTAGGTTTTATTTAGCAGTTTTGAGAGCTTTTTAGAGAGAGAAAAACTTAAATTTCATTGTAATTCATCTTCTAGTTTTTCAATTGCATTGTTTTTCAATTAAATTAGTGTAATTCTATGGTGATGAGTAGCTAATTTCACTCTTAGATACAATTGTGAAAATCATCCAAGGATTTCAAGATTTTCAATGAAGGTAATCAAATTATCATTGTTTCATCTTTCAAATAATTCTTGATAATTGAATCTAGATCTCTAAAAAAACTTATACTCCTAACTATGTTTGGTAATCTCAATGCACAAACCCTTATTTGGTATTGAGATTGCACAAAACGATGGTATGAGTTTATGACTTCAATTTGATTATAATTCTAGAGTTAGTTACCATTAAATTGAATTTATAATATTCTTTCTTAAATCTCATTGAAATCTTTTATTCTTGACTAAATCTTTGAGTGCACATGCACAAATCTTGAATTTTTTATGGGGTTGCTTAGCTTAATAGTATGAACACAAGATTCTCATTGCTTACAATTCTAAGTTGATTATCATTGATTTCATTATTTTAATCACTAAATCTTTCCAATCAAAAACTCTTGATTGAGGTATTTGATTTGAGTTATAGTCTCATTGAGATCTTGGGTGAATTGGATGATTAGATCAATTGGATCCAAGACTTACTTTATTGTTTTCAATCTAGTGTTATTGCTTTTGATTAGTTTAGATAAATCAAACAACTCTTGGAATCAACAGATTTCCATTTTACTTTTAGATTCATTGTGAGATGCTTCTTAGGATTAGTTTTTCCCAAAGTAGAATTTCACCATAAACTTTTCAATTAAACTCCCTGTGGTTCGACCTTAGACTTCACCAAAAAATTAAACTACATTCGCAACCGTGCTCTTACAGATATACATTGCACATCTTTGGAGCGATCACGGCCACATGGCACTTTGTCTTTGTGGTCATGTTCCAAATTTCTTAGACAAACATAGGAATCTCCAATACCACTAAATGTCAGTGAGGCTTTGTTTGGTGCTTGAGAAAAATAGGACAAGAGGAAAACGAAAAAGAAAATAGGGAAAAATATGTTGATTTCCTTTGTACTCTAACTACGATTTTAATTTTAATGTTGGAAAAAAAAATTCCTAGAAGTGATAAGAAATTAATAGTAAGACAAGAAAAAAGAGATAAATACAAAAATACCCCTTGAAATATGTCTCAGTATCACTAAAATCCATAAACTCTAAAACATGACATATTAACTCTTTGAAATGCAATATGTTAAGAGATTATATGAAAAATTGTCATGTGAGTTGCATATATTTACAAAAGTATGATTTATATTGATCTTCTCTTTTTTGCAATAATAGGATCTAATGACTGAAATATTCCTTGGATTGTTTTCATATTTACATATCATTCTAAGGGACATTCGGTCGTTAGATAATTATTATAATACGAGAGCTCGGTTTAAGTATAAAACCATACTTTTGTAACATATTCAAGTCACATGATAATTTTTCATCAACTTTCTTACAAATTTCTAACAAAAATTGTTCATTTATATGAATTAGTTGTTCAAGGGGGCGGCAATGTGTCACGTTTTAGAGTTTATGAGTTTTAGTGATACTAATTATGTCATAGTTTAGGGGTGTTTTGTAATTACTCCTAAGAAAAAATGATGTCTAGAAGCAAAAAATTTATCCATTTTTTCCTATTTTATACTTTCGTCCCTTTTTTTCTTGTGAGAAAATACGAAAAATTGATTTTCTTTATATATTCTTTGTTTTCTCTTACCAAATAGGTGAACCAAATGGATCCAAGGGTATTTCAGTTAGAAAGAAAATAAGAGGAAACAAAAATTATTATGACTGCTTTTGGTCGGCTATATGAATGCTATATTAGCATTAGCTCTGCAATTAAGTCCTAACCTCCACCAAAACATAGGCCGCCATCAAACATATTGCCTTTTGCATCACTTGATCTTGTAGTGTTTTCAGTCACATTAGGTCACAATTTACAACAGCTGTTCATAGTTTTTAGTTCTACTTCAAATCATTTTTCTTTCAGGAAAAAGTTGTACACACACTCACACAGAGGAATATATATACATTTATATATATACGCATTCCACTCTCTTAAACCCTAAAAGTTTGAATTTTGTTTTACCAAACACATGCAATTGGTCAAAAGACAGCATAACCTAAGGACAAACTTGCTCATGCATCACACACGCTTCTTTGCGCGATTAATGTTGTTTTAGGGTCCACATTGGCTGGTCCAGCTACAGATTATAGATATATGTCCAATTCGTTTTGCAATGATTTTGTTTTCATACGTTCTAGAAGGGATTGATACATCGTTTTCATATCAGTCCAAGTGAACATATTAACCAAACCACAAGCGAGTGCTATGGAGAGATGAAAATTTCATGCGTCAATGGTTGGCTTGAATGTTTTTAAGATTGCTACAGAGAACTTCGTTTTATTTGGATCAGTATTTGAAAAGCAGAACTGCAAAGAGTTTTTAATTTTTTTATTTTAATTGTCAACATCTACGTGGTTTAATGACATTCGGTTATCTAATTTTTTTTTCTAGTATTAAAGAACACATGATATAATTAGTGGGTTAGTAAGAGCATTTGAGGGTTAAAGTGGTGAATCCAATCCATGACCAACTGACCACTGGTGGAGGATGCGGTTATCTAATTTAGATACATCGTTTGTAAAGGTCTTGAATTATAGCCTTCTCAAGGAGGCACATATTGTTGTCGGATAAATTTTATTTAGGAGGGGTGCTAGCATCAACCGCGAGTGTTAGTCACTCGCGAGGTGATGCTAGCATTCTCCTTTATTTAGGATGAGAAAGTGATATTCATTCTCTATCCATATTTTTCAAAATTTTATGTATATTAGAATGTTTGGTACAACTGGTTACAGTACTCATATGTCATAAATTAACTAAATATTTTAATCAGAAAAAAAAAAAACAAAAACAAAATCCAAATCGTTTACATTAGTTGGCGTATCAACTTAGGCAACGTATATAGGTGGTGGGACCATGAACGTAGAGTAGAAGGGGAAGCTTCCTCTTTTGTTGATGGGAGAAAGAAAAGAAAAATAAATGTCATCCCAATTGCTCTGGTTGCTGTCCTCTAGGATGAGTGTTGCCTACGGTTGAGGGAGATCTTATTTTCATATTGTAATCAATTGACACCCACCAATTAGTGAGACATTGTAGTGTGGCTGCTTGACCTCAAATGGAGAAACAAATCATGTGAAGAGAGTAATTTCTAAAACTAGAGTTATAGTGAGTGCTTGGTTTCTGTGTAATAGCATAGTGGAGCACTACCATAGAGTACAGTGCCCCAACAACAACAACAATAATAATAATAATAATAATAATAACAATAACAGTAATGAAATTTTTTTTAAAATGTCACATATAATCTTGTTTTCATAGACTGTATTCATACTCACTGACTATACATAACTCGTTTATTAAGTTCTTCCTCATCAAGTTTGAGTGGTCACTGCATACCAGTTAGTCTCTAATGCATTTTTTAATGTGTTCTATTATGTTATATTTAAAATTAAGAAAATATGATGTAAAATGAGATTGTGCGCGACATTACTTTTTTAAAAAAGTAAGCCAAGGCTAAACTACAATAAAGTTAATACCAATTCCGAGCCTTTTAGCCCCATTCTTGGAAGGAACAAGGTGAAAACTTATTTTGTTTGATAAACTTATGGCATGAAATTAACTTAGATTATCTTTTAATTAAATTCTTACATAGTTTCAGAATTAGGGGTCAAAATAAAAGAGAAAATACTAGCATAATTCATTGTAAATTAGTGTTAAGATTTTTAGTGTTGGCATATTCCTCGAGTAAAATCAATTTAGTTGCATTGCATTTTTATTTTATAATTAAATCCAATAGCGCAAACACAATCCGTAAGCTACTGCAAAACAGCACTACAACGGAAAGAATGTGGTGATGACAAGCTAATTATGGCATCGACAAATGTTTATCCACAAAGATAAATTCTGTTCAAACAGATAATATGGATTAGTATTGAGATTTCATTACAGATTAGTTCGGTAATTCCGTGGTCGTACCACGTTTTGATTTGCATCTTATAGGACCTGTAATATTGTAAGGGATTGTCATAAGGTAATCCCACATATCCCAAATATCTATAATAGAGAGATGTGAATTGAGAGATATTCTTTGAGAGGTTCTTCGAACTTTTGAAGCGTCTTTAATTTGTAGCTATATATATATTTTGGTAGAATTCTAGGACGTTAAGCTAATCCTGTGTGGATTATTCATTGTGCACACTTGGAGAGATGGCAATGCAATTTAATTGTGAGTTTATGCTTTGTTCTTATAACAGTTTATTAATTCATTATAGTACTATTTAATTGAGTAGGACTTAATTATGTGGCCTTGTGGCTTTTCCTTATGTAGGTCTTCCAAGTGAAAATTTATGTATCTTTATATGTGTAATTGTTTTTGCTTATTTATTTTAAATATGCGATTTACTCATATATAGATTGAATTGATAAGTTGTATAATGCTGGCATAATTATATTTGTTCTCGCCATGCAAATCTGCAGCGGCCTGCGGTGGCATGTTGTCTCCAACCAATAATTGAGGAGTCCAAGCAAATATCCACTCACATCAACAAACCATTGCATATTATGAAGAAAAAATCTTATTTTTATTTTTTATGTTCTATGTATATTCATTTTTATCCTCTTAGCTTTAACCCTCCTCATTATTGTCTATTCTCTCTCATTTGTGCCCTTGTTCCAAACATACCCTTTCATATATATTTTTTAATGTGCCCTTATGCCACGTATTATAACTTTCTATAAAAAAAATTTTGGCTATTTTATTTTTTTAAATAAGAAATTTTCTTATCTATTCGAAGGTTATGTTCTCATCATATCTTGTTCATTATTAATTAAAGTTATGGCCGTTAAAACAAAAAAAGTATAAAAAAAATTAATCATTAAAAAAAACCTATTCTTTAAATAAAAAAATAAAAAAACCATTGGAGTTAAAATTGTTATCACTTTACATATCTAATATTGACTTGATTAAGACTTCATACTTTAAACTAACTTGAGACTTCTCACAAATTAATTTTATTAGAGGCCTAATAGGTTAATAAAATATAGTTAAAATTTTATAAATCTGTTTAATATCAATACTAGAAGAAAAAAATGCATAGAGCAATTTGAGGTCTATACCCAAAAAATATGGAAAAAAAAAAAGAAAAAACTATCAATAAGAGATAATGCATAGACCAAATAAAATATATTTTTCTTTTTCTTTAAAATAGCAATAAGAATGAGATTTTCCCTAACCATTATTTCTCATTGCTATTTTATTTTCATTTATTATATATTTTTGGGGTATAAACCATAAATTGCTCTATATATTTTTTTTTTCTTTTAATATTGATATATTGATATTAAATGGATTTATGAACTTTGAAATATATTTTATTAACCTATTGGGCCTCTAGGAAAATTAATTTGTGAGGATCCTAAAATAAATTTAAAGTATGTAGGTCTTAATTAAGTCAATGTTATAGATGTAATGTGACAATAATTTTAACTCCACTTGGGTTTTTTTTTTAAAAAAAAAAAAAAAAGAATATGCTTTCAGAAGACTTATTTTTTTCTATACGTTTCTCGATTAATGGGCATAACTTTAATTAATAAAAATCAAAATATAATTAGAGCGTAACCTTCAAATAGATAAAAAAAAAAAAAAATTCTTATCTAAAAAGGTAAAATAGATAATAAAATGGGAAAATATTATAATAGGTGGAATAAGGACAAATTAAGAAATATGTATCAAATGATAGGTTTGGGCATAAATGAGAGAGAAGTAGCAATAATAAGGGGGGTTAAAACCAAGTAGACAAAAATAAATATACATGAAATATAAAGGGCAAAAATGAGATTTTTCCTATTGTGAAAGGGCCATTAAACCAAACCTTCAATTTATTAAAGTCTTAGAGTGCTTGGTCCGCCCTGTGATCGAAGCGTTATAAACCCACTCATTTGACGAGAATTCCGTTGATCCATTCTCTTTCCTTAATTGCCTTGTATCAAAAAATAAATAAATAAATAAATAATTTATTAAAGTCTTAAATGATTCAATAGCAGCCTCCTCACCTTATTCTTGTCAGCCAGGAAGCACGTGTACTCACTTGAGTTTGGGTTTAGTACACATTTCATGAGACTCTGTTTCTTCATAACATGGCCTATTAAAAAAATGATGGCCGGCGACCATAACGACTGCTTGGAATCTTGTTTGGCTATGGGCCACAATGCACATTCAATTGGGATAAGAAAGCTTGGAATCTCCTTAATTACATGTGCATTTTATTTTATTTTTTTTATATATGAGAATAGTAGAGAAGTTATCCTGATATCAATCTCATTTATTCATGAGAACCCTTAATTTTAAATCCCATCATGATCTATACACATCAAGATATGGGCCTTACCTTTTGACTAAACACGTCAAGATGTTTCTAGATCAAATTTTAATCTCCTATTTAATCTAACTTTCAAAGCAGTTTAATTTATATGTACCGGGTATTTTGGGTATTTTCCTTTTCTTTAGGAGTGGGATCCTATTAGAGAGAAGAAGATCCGGACATCACAGGTATGGATTTTTTAATTATTTAACAAAATGTTTGGACCTTGAGAAAAAAAAAAAGGAAAATGAAATAAAATAATAATTTTCTTTCTTTAACTATTTGGTTCTACTTAAAAGATAAAGAAAAAAGAAAAGGAAAAGTAGAGGAAGATCTTAAAAGATAAGCCCACTGGAAAAAACTAAATAGGAGAAACAAACCATTTTCTGTATTATTTCTCTTTCATTTTCTTTCCATTCCCTTTTACAAGTTCTAAAACAAGCTCTAATGTTGTATTTGGAGTCCGAATGTATGAAAGAAAAAAGAAAAAGAAATGAAAAATAAAATTATTGTTGTTGTTTGGTTGTTAAGGGAAAATGGGGTAAAATAAAATAAAAGAGAAATAGTAAAGAAGTCATATTCTCTCATTTATCTTTATATAGTTATTGATAAATACATATTCATTTTTATCTTATTTTTTCAGTGTAATCAAATAAAAGTATAAAATTTTGAATGTCACATCATTCTTGAATTCCAAACACAGCGCAGATGAGCCAATCAAAGGAAAGCTCGTATAAAAAAACTATGAACTTAGCCTCTTTACTTACTAAAGGCAAACGTAAACAAAAAAAGAGAATTGACACCTATTTGGAATCTTGTTTGATTGTATGCATGCCACACATATCACACTTCTAGTGGGTGGTGGAAGAAAGCTGTAATCTGTCTGTATGAGTTCACACCACCACAAGAAATATGAAAGCGACAGAAAGGTTGGTAGGGGTTCAAATCAATTGCAATTAGTTACACAGAAAATAATCCCAATCACTTGTCTCACACTACCACCAAAAAGCAATGAAATAATTCACTAATCTAATAATACAAACCAATAACTGTGGTGAGTGCTAATTCTCCCAAAAAAAGAAGACCAAGCCTTTGTTAGTACCTGTTGGAACAAATATTGAATGAATACTTTGAACCACGTCCAAATACACAGTTTTTAGGACATAATTTGCCCCTACTTCTAAGAGTATGTTGTTGTTGGGTTACATTAGGTGAAGTTATTCCCATGATACAATAAAACCAAATTCAACCGAAGAACTGCAATCAACAAAACAGAAGATCTTTAACAAAATTCTTATTGTAACAATCACTATATTCAAAGAGAGAGAATCCGAATAAAATGAATTAATCAGGGATTATGTATAATAGAGTTTAATGTGACTAATCAAAATAGTCACAACTCTTACAAAGGAATGAAACTCTCCGCTCTTATTCACACAGTCATGAGTTCAAATCCGTTTACGGTAGTACTTGTGAACCAGATATTATATGTGAGAAGTCTCTATCAACTTGCACCTTAGATGGGACTGAGTTCAGTTATGACTCACTCCTTTTCAGAGAGCCCAGCGAGATAGAACATGTTATGGGCATGCCCGGAACTAGTTGCCCCCCTTTGTCCTTTTTACTCAACAAATAATAAAAATAAAAAGACAGTCTCAACAGTTCCAATCAAATGTCATTCTTCGTTTGGAATTGCAAAATTCAACATAATTAATAGTTTATTAAACATCTCATATATGCTTGATTGGGGTATGGGGTCTGAGTCATTAGTCAATGCAAATAGCTCAAGCAGAGACTCCACAGAAGAGAATGGCAAATTAATTTTTTCTCTCAAAAAAGAAATAAATTACTTTTAGTGGGTAGGACTAACATGTGTCCTTTGATTGAAGCTTTATTCCAATTTTGACTGCATTATTTTGCTGGAGTCTAGAAGTCATCAAATTTTAATACATATTCCTAGTGTTCACACCATTCTTCATTATCATGCATTGTCTTGTCAACCAAGGCACATGTAAATGTCTCATCTCAATACTCATTCAGACTAGCTTTTTTTTAATTAGCTTTGTTTTTCGGTTTTTAGTTTTTGATAATAAACAAAAAGAATTTACCCACAAAAAATGTTTAAAAAATGAAAATCAGTTTAAAACACTAGTAAAAATTTTATAAAAAAGAAATAGTAAAAAAGCTGATTGAAACATTTTTTTTAAAATTGATTGACAACCAAAAACGAGTAGGTTATTGAATCTATCATTCCGAATACATCGCCAAAAAAAAAAAAGCAAAAAGTAGCCAATATTAACAACTGTGTCTTTGGGCCGCCTAACCATTGACAGATTCACATTAATTAATATAGAAAGAAATTGTTCATAAAATAGAAAATAGAAATAAAATGTAAATAACCCTATTATCATCTTAGCTAGGCTATAAACCTGAGGTCATTGGACACTGGCCCCGGCCGGGATTCGCTCGCATAATGCTTTTTCCTTTAATTACGAAATCATGAACAAAAAGCTTTTCTCTAACCCGTTGCCAAGTCAAAAGAGTAATAAATAGATAAAATGAAAGTTAACATTAAAATTCAAATAGGAGTTCACTGCTAAGAGCTGCAGAATTTAAGTTGAAATAAGACATACGGTCATTATGTTTGGTATAAAGGAATGAAATATAACCAAATAATCATTCTTTCTTTTAAGAGTAAAAATGATCATTTCATATGCTTATGGAATGAAAATATAAAATAAAATTTAGTAATATTTTTATAGATAATTTTTTGAAAAATATAAAACATATTTGGTGAATATTTTTTATTTCATTTTAAAAATATAAAAACAAATTTTGAAAGTTGAAAAATTTTTGTATTTATTTTTAAAACTAATCTTCCTCCCTTCTCCTCTCTTGCCACCCACCATCACTTCTTGCCGCCACCCACCGCCATCCCCAACCACCACCACCACTGCTCGCCACCATCACCACCCTCCGCCACCATTGCTGCCGACACCACTGCCTCCATCCACAACAATTGCCACCACTTCTTGCCACCACCACCACCGTCTACCACCGTTGTCGTCGTCATTGCCACTACCATAGGATTACTAAATACCAAATAATATTTAATAAATTATATATAATACTTCTAATATTTTGTATATAATATAGTATCAAATTTTCATATTATATACTAAAATTTCATTCCATCCATTCTAACATTATTAATTTGTTTTACCAAATAATAGAATAAGAATAATCATTTCATTTTCACTAAACAAACAAAAAAGAGAATAGGAATGGCCATTACATTCTATTCTAATTCGCATTCCATTTTCATTTCCATTCTATTTTATTCTCTTGTACCCAATATAGTCTTAGTGTATTGACTTAGATAGTCCACTACAATCCATAGTTCCCCGAAAATGCGTTTCCGACACTGATACGAAACTCATTTTGAAAATTTGAAAAAATGTTTTGAAAATTCTTGGGAAACATTTAAAAAACTCTTGGGAAACTCTTAGGATACCTAACAAAAACTTTTGGAAAACTTTTGAGAAACACTTCGAAAGCTTGAAATATTAATTTTTATATATATTTTTTCTCAAATTATAATTAAGTATCTATAAAATTATTAGTATAGGTTTCCACTAAAAGTCTCCACTAAGTTTTTCAAAGATTTTCATTAAGTTTCTTAAAAGTCTTTTTTGAGTTTTGAAAAAATTTCCTATTAAGTTTTTCAATTGTTTCCCGCTTCCTGTTTTCCTTTATATTTTTTTACCACATTTCCCGCTTTCATTTTCCTTAACATTTTTTACTTCTACTTTCTATTTTGGTAATTATGCTATAGTCTAGCCAAGTCCACAAGCTGATAGGGAATAGAGATCTCTAAGGCAAGAAGAACAATAAAAATAGAAATTGTAGGAGCAACTCAACTTCCATGAGATGCGCCAAAGGAAGTGTGATGACCTTGTAAATCAAATCCCCTATGGCTCCATCCTTAGTCCAAGTCCGTAAACACAAGATGTATTTTTTATCAACTCAGGGTAATGAATATGAACGCATTAGAAAAGTTATGATTTTTCTTATCCAAAATATTATATCAATCAATATAAAAATAAAAACATGTGTATACTTTTAATAAATCGGACACAATTACATCATCATATTAACGTGATATTCCGAACCTATTAGAAAATTTATTAAGAGCTCTATCCTTAGTCCAAATCCAACACCATTAATCTTTTTGGTCATCCACTAGTAGAGGCAAATCCCCCTATTCTCGGTTCTTGTATAGAATCACCGTCTACATAAATTACGTAAAGACGTGAAGAGCAATCATTCTAAAAACTCCATAAAACTAGCCCATCACTAAGTTACCCATATGCTTTCCTTTGTCTATGTAACACGTATCCAGAAATATGAAAAAGGAAAGCAAGTTTGGTATGGGTCCAAATCAATTGCAATTAGTTAAATACAGAAAGTAATACCAATCACTTTTCGCACACTGCCAAATCACAAATAAATAATTCACTAAATTAATATTACCAATCAACAAGTGGATTACTGCTAATTCTTTATAAAGGAAGACCATTCCTTCCCAAAAGTAAGTAATGAAATGTCATGTTTTGATTGGAATTGCAAAAATTAAAAATAATAAGTGATTAAAGATCACATGCATACTTGATTTGATGTAGGGTCTGTATCACGAGTCACTTAACCAAAAATTATTTTATTTTATGGTACAAGGACAAACGTGTCATAGAGAAACAGACATTATCAAATAATATCTCGTTCAATTATTTGATTGTCTGTTTTCTAAGTTAAGTACGTGTTTCAGATAATTGTTATCACATAAACAGAGAATAGCAAATTAATTTTTTCTCCCAAAAAATAAGTAAATAAATCACTTCTTATGGGTACGACAAACATGTATCCTGTGATTGAAGCTTTAGTGCTGGAGCCTAAAAATCATCAAATTTTAATACAAATTCCTAGGTTCACACACCATTCCTGGTGCATTGTCAGGGCGCAAAATAGACATGTCATTGAGAATATTGATTGACTAAAACCACAGACGGCGAGAATACCGTTCATATTGAATTCATCATTCAGAATAGGTTGCTAAAAAAAGCAAAACAAATTAAAAAGTAGCCAATATAACAACTATGGCTTTGGGCCTTACCATTGAAGATAATGAAATGAGGACTTACAACCTGTGCACATACGAGATGTACTTGAAATTAACTATAATTATGTTTGGGTACGTGGAGAGTAAGAAAATGAAAAAAACGAGACATCATTTATACAATGTATAAAATTTATATAATTTGTATAGAAGTGGCCCAACACAAGCTTGAACAAGTAATTGATCAAAGTTTTAAGCACTCTGTAGCAACAAAAAAGAATAGATAAAGAGAATCACGTAAAAGATGCTAAATTCTTTTGTTTTGTTTAGTTGAGTTAGGAAAATGAAAAAATAATAATAATAATTAGGAGGTATTTGTAAAAGAAAATCCATTTCTTTGTTTTACTACCCATGAAATTTGGTTATGTTTACAGTTTTTTATTTCCTTTTCATTTTCGTTTTTATCAACAAATTTTACTTTAACAATTTTGTTTAAAATTATCGAGAAAATGAATTCCAAGTTCTGTTTTTTATATTATTATATCTAAATCTATGAATTGGTTAAAACTATATCAGTTATTTTACACCTCACAGAAATACATCACGATACAATGAGCCCTATACTATCTGGTTGAATGAAACTTCAACCTTCTTTCTTCGATCGGAATACAGATAAGATAAAAAAGATACAAACATGGCATTAGTTTTATAAACAAAAAAACAGAGGGCAATTGAGTGAGATATTAATATTAGACACTCTTTTTTAAAAAATTTGTGGGTTGCATTGGGAACTTTCAAATTTCAAACTTAAAACCGATGATGCTACTTCAGGTATTCTTTCCATATACGAAAACAGGAGAGATTTGATTGAGAGAGAGAGAGAGAGAGAGAGAGAGAGAGAGAGAGAGAGAGAGAGAGGGTTGGGGTGGTGGGGTTGGGAAAGTCAGCAAGACATAGAGAAATCTCTTAATTCCCCTAATGCCTTTATCACACTACCATATTTTTGGGTTCATAGCTCCACCTGCAAGTTACTGGTATACAAAGAGGATTGGCTAAGAGCCTTAACTTCTAATCTTCTTCTATTTTGCCAAAATACCTAGATTTCTGTATTTGCAGAAAAGTGTTTTTTTGCAACAGAACTGTGAAAAGCCAAAGCACTTTTATGGATACAATGCAACCACAAACACATTAAGGGCCGGACACAGTAGTGGAACCAGGACTTTAGTTGAGGAGGGACAAAAAAAATTTTTTTTTTTGGTTGATAAGAAGATTAAGGAAAATATTTTAATTTTGGAGATCAGTGCACTATATAATATTCTAAATATTTAAAATTTTACAAAGGTGAAGGAAAATTTAGCAATTTTGGAGGCCAATATACTATATTATATATGAAATATCTAAAAATTCATAGAATATAAAGGAGATTTTTAAAACTTGGGAGGGGAGTGGGGCTGTGACCCCCGCCTGCCCTCCTTCTGTCCGTCACTGAGTAAGATAATTAATTTTAAGATAATGCAACTAATACGATAATATTCAAGATTCTATATTAATATCAAATGTTTCTTACACAAAACAACATTCAAATAAAAGTAAATGACAAATTACAATAATTCTCTTTGTTGTTTCATATTTTGAAACTTTTGTAAAATGGTTTCATTGTCTGCAGTTTTAAATATGTCACTTTCAATGTATAACACCAAACAATCATTCATCTACTCATCTCTCATGCGATTGCGTAATGGAGTCTTAATAAACTTTATTGCAGAAAAAACTCTATCAACCGATTCAGTTGCAATCGGTAAGATCAATGCTAACTTTACAAGTAAATAGACTAATGGACAGACACTATCCTTCTTCGTTTGAACTAACTTTTGAGCAAGCCCATCAATTCCTATCACTTCTTAATATTTATCATTAGAATTTACATCTAGAATGTAGATTTCAAATTGATTATTAAGTACCATAAGCTCAAGTGGAGAAAAATCATTAGGATAAAACTTAGCAAAATATAAAATGGGTCGGATTAAATTTTTTTTCTTTTTTTCAAATTTCAGGTGGGGTGACCACCTACCTCGGCTCTTGGTCGGTCCACCCCTGGCCGGACAGCTCTGCTCAAAAGCTCTTTACATTGTTGGGTTTGCAACATTTACAGTATTAGCTTTAAGCAATGAGAGCGAGCCTTGGCACAACTGTTCGAAACACAAAATTCAAAAACCACGTCTTTGCGTGCCCGTACGACTTTGTATATCCAACCCTTCTCAGACCTTGCAATGGCCAAAATCTCATGCTCTTGCATAATGCTTTTTCGTTTAATTCCTGAAAGTCATGAACGAAAAGACAATTGTGAACATATAAATTCAAAATGATGTACTCAAGCATGTAACTAATACTGAATTACCAAATATCATCAAATCATATCAAAGTCCTTCATCATAGCAAAGTTTTCCAATACCATTTATTTAATTTGTCATCCACTAGTAGATAAATAAATGGGAAACTTGATCCAAAGAGAAAAATCCAGATGTATTAATATTGATATCCTATGTAGCGCAGCATTTACAATGCACATCATGAATTTATATCGTGGATTAAGTTTATACAAGTCGTTGTAGCAATTCTCGGCGAATATGTAATGCATGTCTGCAAAGGACATGATATTAAAAAGGTTTACAAATAATCTTCAAAATGAAAAATCTATGCATGATATTAATTAAAATTCTCATGTGATAAAGGCTTAAATATATGATATTTGGGCCACGTAAATATTGAATATTTCAAATGATAATAGGTGATTTCATGTCATTAGACTTGATTGTAAGTGGATGTGAAGCATGATGACAAATTTAGTGGCTAAGAGTCTAAGACAGTCATATATCTTATCACTTCAGCATGCATGCTGTTCCAATATTTACTGCATGATTGATACTACAGATTCCGAAGGCCAATAATTTCTGTACAATTTCTTATGCTTGCACATTTACGCCATCTTTATGTGCACATCAAGATGTCTCAAATCAAAATGGATCGGTACCAGTAAATGTCAGAATTGGGAAGTACCATTCAGAAGTACAATTTCCATAGCCAGAAAAGGTTACACTAGGGCTACTTTTCCTCGCTCGGTACCCCAAGTAGAGTGGGAATAATAATTCTATCACAAATAGAGTGGAGTAATAATTCTCAGAGAATGGTCATCCCCAGAAAAAGTGAGTATGACCAATCCCACTCTCAAACCACATTTAGTACATTCGAGATACCCATGTATACACACCTGTAGTTGTATATATATACAAGAATACATTTCTGCTGATGACAATGGAGATTATACTATTGACACATCATGACAATCATGCTGTTTTAATCAGTTCTTTTTTAATGATAAAAAAAAATAGTTGAGAGACTGAATCATTCTGAAAAAGGTAGTTTATCACGGACATTAATCTGTTCATTATAGGGTTTTTTTTTTTTTTTCTTTTCTTGTCATAAATTGATTAAAATACAAAAGCCTCATCAAAATGACATACACCATACATTGCTAGTTAAAAGGAAAATAATAAGAGCACTGGCAGGATAGAAGTTTGTTATCAGCAGTTTGGTATCACCCAAGTCAAGCAAAAACAGAGCTTACAACTTAGCACATCAGCTTCAAAACCTCAGAAATTGTAGGTAGCTTTGCTTGATCGTTGGCATTACCAAATTGTTAATAACAACTTTATTGTTCTATCAGTGTTGAAAAATTAATGACCGGAAAAATTAAAAATAAAATTATCTTTGGAAAACACATTTTGCATGCTTTTTGACTACTTAGGCTTGTTTTTATCTTGACTGCATATAAACACACCATTTATCTTTAGAAGCCAAATTAATTTATTAAAGTTAAAAAACCCAAGTTTATTCTAATCAAAAATAAATAAATAAATAAAATAAAATTACACTTACGAGATATCTGACAATTATCGTATCTCCATGACTTCTGAAATGCCACTGATCTCCCCGTCAAAGTTGTCCCCTAAACTCTGTTAACGGAGATGATCATTTTACAAATTTATCCTCCAATCAATTTTAAAAAGTCAATAAATTGACTATAACTTCCAATCATTTCTGCCACCTCATCTTCGCACTATTGCTCTCTCTCTCTCTCTCCTGTACATTTTTACGACATATCATCTTTCTATACGATCTCTCCGGTACCAATCCAACCCACACCGGCGTCACTGCACCAACATCTCTCAACAGTCAAGACCACCTGTTGAAACCCCCGTGTAACATCTTGTAACAGGCAATGGACTGGATCCGACAAATCTGAATCTGATCCAAATTCGTTCAGTTAATGTCTCTGATCCGATTCAAATCCGAATCTAACGGGTCGAATTTGTCAAATGCAGATCTAATTTATTTATAATTGGATCTGACCTGGTTACCAAATCCGACCCATTTTTTTTTCCTTTTTTTTTTTGAGAGAGGGTGGGTTAGTGTGCTTTTCAAATACAAGAGCACTTAGCAAATTAAATATAAGTCTTGCACTCTGAAACCTGAAAGAGTTTTCACTAAAATGTCTTCCACATACTATATGACCATTCATTATATTCTATACATACTGTTATCATCAATACAATAGCTACCAATCTACATTGAGGTTTTGTTCCTCTGTTAAAAAAAAAAAAAAAAAAATTGAACAAATTAAAAATTTGAACTAACATCATCTAGTTATACTACAAAGCAAGAGCTCAAAAACTACAGCAACACAAGGAAGAATGAAGAGCCCAGAAACTACAGAGCCAAAATCTGTGAAGGCCAGAAACAAATATACCGAAAAGCAAGAGCCCAAAAACTACAGAGCCTCAAAATCTGTGAAAGCCAAAAACAAATAAAACTTAAGATTTGTATAAAACAGAATTTATATTACATGGATGAAATAATTATTGATTGACCTAAAATTTGCCAGACAAGATGAGTATAGCTGGAACATGTATTCTAAATTTCTAACAGTCTTAACTCTAACATTGATATGAATTAATTTAAATAATAAAAAAAAGAAGAAGAGACAGCTTTATGAAAATTGGCTAGAAGGCCACGCTAGGAAGGGAAAATTTTGCAGTTGGACAAAACCCCTGAATATCGCTAAAAATAAAAGCCCATTTATTACATATTTGAGTATTTCGATACCTATTTACTAACAGGTAATGTCGTACAAACAAGCATGAGCAAAAACATAAGTACATACAATTATGAGTAACATACTTTAGAGCATATAGGCTCGTAACTAAATTTCTGCCAACATGTCAATATATTGCAGATTTTTAGGAAACAGAAATATGGTATTTTCAATATTATCCATTGTCGGATAAAGATATATACTAATATACAATCATAAACTCGTAGAAGTGACCCATTGAAAGCAAAATTAGTACCAACATATCAGGAGCATCAACTACAACTTTCCATTTTGTAATTCAGTTACCATGCAACACGGTACGCTAGGTTCTTTACTGTTCTAAGGAGTCACTTGACAATCTTTCCATATATACATCGATTGCACAATCAATCAGCACCAAGTCCACTTGTTTGATCAAGGAAAGTTATTGTGCAAGGAACCCAATAGAATGACAAAAGAATTACAGATTCATTGCTGGTACCGAACTCCTAACACTTGGAAGATGTTTAAATAAGCAAGAAAAGCACTTTGACTCCAAAAAGCAAGACCAACTATTATGCAATCCTTGTGATGACTAAATGTCAATTTAATATAAATTTAAGTGCACCATCTTTATAAAAGAAATACAACAACGCCAAAAACCAATTACCAATTAGATTCCAACATTATAAGTAGGCTGCGGAATACTATCAATGCTCAAAACTATGCTCTCAACCTGCAAAGTAGTTGTATTGATCATTCAATATAATGCAGTATATAATACAGAGAAAATTGAAGGCATACTTGCAAATCTACCAATCATGTTATAATCTAATGAAACAAAACAGGAAATAAACTAAAATAAGACGGTTCTAACAGAGAAAAAGTAAATTACAAACCAAAAAAAAATTCTCCAATCCTGCTGCTGATTAACCAAAAAAAAATTGATCATATAGTTTTTAGTTCATTCTTGACAAATTCTAATTTTTGCCACTTCTAGGTCTCAAAATTTTGACATCTAACCAATTTCCAGCAGTTACTTCTACCAAATAGAATTAGGAACAAAACAACAGCTGATGACTCCCAACAGAATTCATGTCCCTAATCCTGCTGCTGATTAATCACAGGTAAATAGAGTGTTATTTAGCTGTGATTAATCAGCAGTAGGGATGAGTGTTATTTAGTTGTTATTATTCAGCAGCAGGATTAGGGATGGACAATCAAAATTGACAGACTATAACTAATTTCATCTGAAACCTGGGTAGTGGTAATGGGAATGGGGTGTGCTGGCAGCAATATGACATGGAACAGCGAGTGCATCTAGGGTAGGCTCAATAAGATTGATAAATCAGACTATAACTAGCTACTCCTAATACAATTGATCAATGGTTTTCCCTTTCAACTTATTCGGTTTTATTTTTTATTTTCTAACCCCATTATGTATTTGAATATATATTACAACAGAAATAAGGACAAAAAAAATAAGGAATAAAATTCAAAAAATAAGGTTATAAATTGTAATGCACAGCCTTCCAAATCCTGGGACTATTATTATGGACTTTAAGGGTGCTAGGTTTAAGTAACATCCATTAATAAACTTACAATAGAATGCCCTACAGATTTCACACCAGTTGCAAAAGCAATTAGGAGCTCTTGGTAACACAAACAGTTGACGCAGGAATCAAACTCTAGGGGACAAAGTGGGTAAGACATGTCAACCAGCAATTTATGCACTAGGAAATTCAATGCAACAGTTTATGCATTACCAAATTCAAATTAAAGCAGAAAAGACCATCACTTCAATGCCCATTAGGGGCTTGTTCACTTGTTTAATATCAATGTCGATAATAAATCATATTTTAGCATCTAACAAACAAGCACCTCAAAAAGCTCTTGTTTCCTGTGCACACATGGGACAAGGCATAGTACTGCAACAATAAATCCAACCCCAACTTAACTCAGACACTTCTAAACTAGAGTTGTCCTAGGGCTTGAAATGAATCCCACACAGTCATTGCATGGATTAGTCCAGCCAAATTCTCAATATTCTGCCCTTACACTTGCCATCAAACCAACTTATCCGGTCCAAGTTGCACTGCCAATCAGAAGTGTCATCAGATCGACTAATAATTCACTAGATACATATTTTTTTTATATTTTCTTTTTCCCTCGGCAGACCACATAATTCAGGATGAAATTGCTACTACACAAAATCACTCACAGCCCTCAAGTCAATGTGTCAATCCAATAAAATAAACAAATTATAACACATATAACAACAACAAATTTTCCCATACCTATGAATAAAAATAAATTAAGTAAATTACAAAGCCAACAAACTGGCAAGTCACCCACTTTTCTCAGAGAACTTCTGGATCAGAGGAAACACAATTCTGCAGATCTAAAAGTTCAAATTACAAAAAAGAAATGACTGGAAAAACAAAAAAAAAACTTTATATTAGTAAACTTTTTGTAAGAAGTATTGAGCTTTAGAGCTAGATGAGATATTGAAAAAGAAAAAAAAAATTGAACTTTAGAGGAAAAAATGAAATTAATGCAACTCAATGCATATATGTACCATTTCAAAGGTTAAAATACTTTTTTGTTTTACCTCAGCGGATGTTATCAAAAGCTGGATTTTGATGAAATTTTTAATATTCCGAGCAAATGCACTTCGTGCAAACATCCCTTTTCGCAATAATATGTTAAATGATTGTATCATTGACTGACCCAAAAAGATTTGTTGTAGCATGTAAATTTAAAAATATTAAACACATGATTATTAATTTGGTGTTCTTGAATTATTTACAGATAATTAATAGAGGTTTTAGTAGTTCAACAAAGTCAAACTGCAGATCACGAGAAGCTTTCTGAATCAGAAACCATTTTTGCCTAGATGAAAACAAGAAAATCAACACACAGAGACGGATCAAAAACAGAGAACTGAACAAACCAATAGTGTATATATATATAAATATATATATAGAGAGAGAGAGAGAGCATACAGGAAGATCGGGGATGTAATCAATCAAATGAGGAACTTCTTCAAGAACGTAACCGCATTCGCCAGCGACGATCTTCCGCTGAGCATTGCCCAAGAAAAAAAAGGAGGAAATTCATCAAAAACCCTGTGTGTTGAATAATAAGTTGATAAGCAAAAGTGCTTCCAACTCTGTGTGTTGAAAAACAGGAGAATCCCTAACACCCCATATCCCAAACACTCTGCCACTGGCATAATAAACACAAAATAAAGACATATACCAAAAGCAAAAAGCTATACATCCACTCTAGCTAAATCTAAACAGTGGTAATTGACAAATCAAAAGTATACTAAAATGTCTGTTCTAAAACCCAAATTTTGAAATATGACTATATAGGTTAAAATAAACTTCAAAACCTATTTCTGACTTTTAACCAAAATTAAAAACCCATTTCAGAAGTTGTTAACTACAAGAAATATTCTTTAGATGAACCCATTGCTACAATCGGTTTTAACAAAAATTCAAACACTGTAAAAATGAAGAAAGATGAACCTAAACACGAACGCTGTGGAGTCTCTGGTGACTCAAATCCAAGGGTTATTGAGCAATGCCAAAGACATCACTCACCTTCACAACCTCCTCAAGCAATCTGAGGAACTTCTTCAGTCTGAGTCGACTCGCTTGGCTGCTTCTCTTGCTAAACTTCTTCAGTCTGAACTTCACTCGCTTGGTTGCCGGAGATAAAGGAGCTGATCGACGATGCAATCTAGAAAAAGAGAGAGATCGACAATGGTGGTAGATAGAGTTATCGGCAAGAGAGAAAGGGAGAGAGGTAGGCGCAAGAGAGAGAGAGATAGAGATTAGGTTTTGGTGACTTTAGTCTCTCTCACGTCGATAAGAGGCAAAAAAGTAATAATAATAATAATAATAAAGTTTTTCCGGATCGGGTCTCTAATCGAATTTATCGGGTCTGATCATATGCGATCCGATAACAAATGGATCTAATGAATCCAGATTGTATCGGATTTTTTATCGGGTCTGGATAATGGAATTGGATTTTAACAGATCGGATCCGGATCAGACCCGATCCGGATCGAATCCGGTCCTAATCTTGTTCTCTCTCACATCTTCTCCAATTTCGGCCACCACCTCATTTCCCCTTTGTCTCAGGGCAATCGTCTTACATCACCTCCCCTCCTCTCTCTAGGCTGAACCCAATCGGCCACCCCCACCGACATCACCACAACCTGTACCGTTTCTTTCTGCCGACACCGCTACCCCTCTGCCAAATGCCCTCACACAATCAAAAGTGTTCGAAATATACATACCCACCCCTGTTGTGGTCGTCATCATCAATTGGCAGTGGTGGTGGTTTGATTTGTGTTTTGCGGGAGAAGGGGGATTGCAAACCCAACAGTGTTGAATCATGGTGGGCTGTCCCACATATATGTTGAGAGAGAAACAAGATTTATGGTGGTTTAAGGATGTAATTCACGTTCATTCGTTGAATATGTACAGATAGAATTAGGGCTTTCAATATTTTAGAGAGAGAAATTGGGTTGTGTGTTAAATTATAGACAGGAATGAAGTGTAAAATAAGGTGCGTTTAAAAAGAAGGTAGAGAGAGAGTGAGAGAGAGAGAGAGAGAACAATAAATGGGTTTAGTTTACAAAGAGGGTAGAGAGGGAAATTGACATGTGGGGGTTTTTGGTTTGTTGTGGTTGGAATTGAATCAATGTTTGTCAGGTGAAATTAAGGTTAAGGAAGAAGTGGGGCTAATTTCCCCATACAAAGAAAAAATTAATTTATTTTTCAACCTGAGTGATGATTGCAGTAAATTCAACACTGTAGATTGGGCGTCACATAAATAACGTTTTTTAAAATGACATTTTTTTCTTAGTATTTTATGTATTTATTGTAGTATTTTCTAGTAATTTTAACAGAAGGGAGGAAAATACGATATCATATTAACACTTTTTAAAAAAGCGTTATTTTCACAAATGATACACTATTTCAAAAAGCATTATTTTCAATTAATAAACGCTTTTTGAAAATTGAAAAAGCTTTTCTATGCCCTATTAAACTTAAACGCGATCTCCTCTCTCTCTCTCACGCCGCTCTCTCTCACGGTCAAGTTTGTCACTCAATCGTCTCTCTCTCACTCTCAATCTTCTCTCTCTGGTCTCTCAGTCGTCTCTCTCTCACTCTCCCTTCCTTCCCTCTCTCAGTTGCTCTCTCTTTTGCTCTGGTCAACAAAGGCATATTCTTTGAAACCTACAATCAACGGGTAATCGAAAACTGAAGGAGCTTGTGATTCAGTAAGTCTCTCTCTATATGTGCATATTCATATTGTAAATCTATGTATATATGCTTGTTTGTGAAGATGAAGATGATATTTATATAATCAAAACCCTAAATGAAGATGATATTTACGTACATATATTTGTGATCATAATCTTTATGTAATTTACTCAGATTTGCATCCAAACTCAAATCTTCATGTGATTAATTTAACACTATTTTGTGGTAGCCACGCCATTTGATTGTCTGTAGATTTGAGTTGGCCCCTTATTGCTGGAGATAGTGCGATTAATTTAACTAGCCCCTTATTTATTTATTTATTTTGGATTATCTGTAGATTGAAATAAAAAAGAGAAAAAAAAAATTGAAGTAGAACTCGTGAATGTTGAGCACTAAGGCCTTCTTGAAGAAATGAAAGACAAATTTCAGCTTAATTAATGTTATATATAATCTTGTTTTTCATTCTATATTCGTATTTCTAGTTACAAGGTCACCAACATTAAAATCGGCATGTGGAACTAGCTCACTTATCTCTAAAAAGTAAAAATTGAAGTAAGAAATAATATTACATTTAGCATTTTTCTTCCAGTTTACACCCTCAACATGGATTAAGGAGAACATGTGATCATAATAACTGTTTTAGACCCTTGATTTGCATTTAGTTCAAAGTTTCAAAAAGTGATCAACTTTTTTTGGATTTAGGGCTTTAGACAAGAAAATTTCATTCTTCATTTCCTTCATGTTGAGAAAAATTAGTGCTTTTATGAACTTTTGTATTTTTAGAACCAGTTTGGTAGCTGAGGAAATGTAAGGTTAAGAAACTAAAAATAAATGTACCAGAGAGAGTCGCAAACAAACATTATAAATGTTCTATGTCTTTATTGACAATGTTATGAATCTAAAGAAGAAACATAAAGACAAAGCCAAAGTTAATGAATACTATTAGTACCATATGTCTATGTATCGTACTATGTAGCTATGTTGTTTGGCATGAAATTTGTAGATATGCAATTAATTATTTTCCCCTTAATTTCTACTTTTTTAGTAAAGTAAAGTCTGCTTAATGAGGTGGGTTAAAATTATATGTGTTTGATAGTAGGCACAGCTAAGTAATGACGACAATGGTAATATTTTATTTGGAGGAGAGGGGGAAGATAGTAAAAGATGGCCAAGAAGGTATAGCCTATGATATAGAAGTTAGTGGTTGCTATGATGTAGAACTGAAAACCTCACTTACTGGATTACAAGAAATGATCAAACCTATAATGGCTGGGTATGGAGAACATGTGAATATAAAGTTCATATGTAGATACTCTTATTGACTAATTGGAGAAGTCTTGGTATATAAAAAGTTGTTAGTCAATAACGACATGACATTGCAAATTGTCTTGAATCTCCCTTCGAGATATACTAACTTGTATTGTGTTGAAATATACGTTGTCGATGAGCGGAGCACAATGACCACTAGTGTCAGTCATGCAGATGTGAATTGAGGAGATGTCCAGTCCTACAGTGAACTCTTGTCATGGGGGGGTGATGTATCGACGTTAGGGACATTTATTGGAATGCTTACACTTGGGCAGAGTAGTCAAAGCGCACAGGGTACAGATGCGTCAGGACAACGAATGTGTAACCTATTCAACCCAAATGAGGATTACTCAGAGGGTCGGAGTAATTTTCAACAATTTCAAGATTTTCACATTCCACCTACACGTAACTCAGAATATACTTCAGACCAATGGGGGTGCGCAGAGGTGGGAGGTCTCAGTGCAAGTATGGATCCCCTGAAACGGCTCGGTAGCTTAGATGAGATAGGAAGACGGGTAAATGAAGATTGCGATGTTAAATCCGTTGAGTCAAACGAAAATGTTGATGTTTTGATGAGAAATGAAGGAAACATTGACTCCGATAACAATGAGCACGAACAAATGAACATTGCTGACTTGAATAACACTCTTGTGCCCTTTTTTACGAACCTGGATGGGATAAATGATAACATAACTAGTCGAATTTTATATGATCGCGGTCCGACATGGTCAAATGCAAATGCGAAGTTTGCAAAAGGGATGGTTTTCAAAGATAACAATACAGTGATTAGTGTATGTAACTGGTATCATGTGAAGAAAAACAAACATTATTATATTGTAAAAACAAACAATAAAGTATGGAGTACCAGATGCACTCATGATTGCCTGTGAAAACTGCATGTGTGTTTGAAGAAAAATTATACTTCTTTTGAGATCACGCAATACCCCGAGCCACATACTGTTTACATGGGATGGAGAGTTTGGATCACTGCAATCTGAATTCAACATTCATTGCACGCATGATTATGTCCCAAGTTGCAGTAAGTTGTTATGAGTTTTCAATTTAATCTAAAATTTATGTATTCATGTCCTTCATTTGTAAAGTTTAAGTAGTCGTTTGAATCTTGTAGTATACAGAAAGACCCTGGTTGGAAGATAGCATAACAACTTACCGAGCTACACTCATGTGGCCACACCCCTTAGGATCATCATCACATCAGATGCCACAATCTTTCGATGCTACCGGGTCATACTGATCGTATGTGACTCCGACGATGCCAGCGTACACATATCACAATGAGTCATGAGATTTACTCTCTTCATCATGTGCGACTAGTTCCGAAGAGAGACCGCGTCGCATCGACCCTCACCACATTACCTCCCCTATTCTGTATGACTAGGGATTTGGGTACTCGACACTAGGCGCTGACGAGGAATTTGATGCATATGTCGACCCATTATTAACATCAGGGTAACATATAGAGACGCCTTTCATGCATACAGAGAGTCGCGTTTCACCTCCTATGTCGTCCCAGTATGCACCTCCATATCCACCATCATACACAAAGGGGCCATCTCACGAGCCTTCGCAGATCACACAGGCAGAACCACAGCCAAAGCTACAGAGACTACATCAAATCATATGTGTCTACAAGAGCCGTAGGCCGAGGAGAGATAGAAGGCCACCCCGATGTGGTACCGGAGGTCATGTATAGTAGTTAGAGTACTTTTTTTTGTACACTATAGGGTTTATTGTGGAAACTTGTTTCGAAGTAATTTCATATTACGTTTTTTTGTAAAAATATATATATATATATATTTTTGTACACTGTAGGGTTTTCAAACGCAAGATCGATCAAATGTAACGAAGGTTGGATAGATATCATTTTACATATCAAGCAAAGAAAGAATGTGTTGATCCAACACAACGATTAATAGAAATTGCTGAAGATCCATTGCTAGTTTCTGACCCAGAAATTTCAGATTTCTCAAAAGAAGAAGGTCACGATGACTTTGGCAACTATCTACCTAGTAGCCTTAGTATTGCTGGCAAACCACTATATTGTTATGAACATGGTTCCTAAAGCTTGTTTTGATTTTTAATTTAGTATGATGTAAAATAAGTTATTATGTTTACATGTAATATATGTGTGAGTTTGGTTTTCGTCATATTTATCATTTTTTATTTCATGTTATTCAACTCGGTCGTTGGGATACCGAAATAGGGAGGAAGGGTCTGGGGAGTGTGAAACTTTATGGGAGGCACCATGTGACACGAGTGACGTGTGAGAGTTGACAGCACGTCAATCGATTTTCCAGTTTAGAAGTTATGCAAAGTTTTAAAATTTCAAAACTTAGGTCATCGGAAGTAAACCAACTCGGTTGTTGGGGTACCGAAATGGAGAGGAAGGGTCCGAGGAGTGTGAAATTTTTCGGGAGGCACCGATGTGTCACGAGTGACGTATGGGAGTTGATGGCACGTCAATAAATTTCCCGTTTTGAAAGTTATGCAAAATTTTCGAATTTCGAAACTTAGGTTATCGAAAGTAGGCCAACTCGGCCGTTGGGATACCGAAATGGGGAGAAAGGGTCTAGGGAGTGTGAAACTTTACGGGAGGCACCGGTGTGACACGAGTGACGTGTAGGAGTTAACGGTACGTTAATCGGTTTCCCGATTTGGAAGTTATGCAAAGTTTTAGAATTTCAAATTTTAGGTTATTAGAAGTAAGCCAACTCGGCCGTTGGGGTACCGAAATGGAGAGGAAGGGTCCAGGGAGTGTGAAAATTTATGGGAGGCACCGGTGTGACACGAGTGATGTGTGGGAGTTGACGGCATGTCAATCGGTTTTTCGATTTGGAAATTATGCAAAATTTTAGAATTTCAAAACTCAGGTTATCGGAAGTAGGCTAACTCGGCCGTTGGGATATCGAAATGGGGAGGAAGGATCCAGGAAGTGTAAAACTTTACGAGAGGTACCGGTGTGACACGAGTGAAATGTGAGAGTTGACGGCACGTCAATTGATTTCCCGGCTTGAAAGTTATGCAAAATTTTAGAATTTTGAAACTTAGGTTATCGAAAGTAGGCCAACTCGGCCGTTAGGGTACCAAAATGGGGAGGAAGGGTCCAGAGAGTGTGAAACTTTACGGAAGACATTGGTGTGACACGAGACGTGTGGGAGTTGACGGCACGTCAATTGGTTTTCGATTTGGAAGTTGGGCAAAGTTTTCAAATTTTAAAACTTAGGTTATCGAAAGTCAGCTAACTCGGCCGTTGAGGTACTGAAATGGGGAGGAAGGGTCCAGGGAGTATGAAACTTTACAGGAGGCACAGGTGTGACACGAGTGACGTGTGGAAGTTGACGACACATCAATCAATTTTTTGATTTAAAAGTTATGCAAAATTTTAGAATTTCAAAACTCAAGTTATCGAAAGTAGGCCAACTCTGCCATTGGAGTACCGAAATGGGGAGGAAGGGTCCGAGGAGTGTGAAACTTTACGGGAGCCACCGGTGTGACACGAGTGACATGTGAAAGTTGACGGCACAGCAATTGGTTTTCCGGTTTGAAAGTTATGCAAGTTTAAGTTCAACTGCTTCACAAGGAGGGGGGTAAAAAAATTTCCTAATATAAACGCCATTTAGAATGGCGTTTTGTCCCAGCAAAAAATGCTATTTCAAAATGGCATTTTTTCCGAGCAAAAAACGCTATTTCAAATGGCGTTTTTTCTCGAGAAAAAAAGCCATTTCTAATGGCATTTTTATTTGTCATTTTTCTACACCCTGTATTCCCTTTATTTGAAATACAACCTAAAGTCCCTGCATTCCCTTTATTTGGAATACAACCTAAAAACGTATTTTCAAATGGCATTTAACCTGAATTGCTGAATTAAGTTAAATTAGCACCCAAGTTGGGAATAAACTTAAAAAATGCAGTGTTAGGGAAATTAGCCAAGAAGTGGTGGTGAATGATGATGCCAGTGAGGGACAAAGAAAGACAGAGAGAGAAGATGGAGGTTATGTAAATGGTGGCTGCAAATGATGATGGCAGTAGGAGAATGGAGGTGTATGTGTGTGTGTGTGTGTATATAAAGTGAGATAATAGACACTAGAGGATAGGCACACGCAATGCGTGTGCAATTGATTTTCTTATAAAATATATTTTGCCTCTTTTGTTTATGTATTTCTTTATGTTATGCATTATTTTTTTTAAGTTTAAACCTATAGATTGCTAAATTTTGAAATATTCTAAACATCACATATGGCGCAATTTTAAACTAAAATGTAGTATTTTTTATTTATACATATACATAGTTATCGTAGTGTACACAATATTTCTAAAATACATGATACTTCGAAATAATTTCAGAAACATAAACAAATTATAAGCCCAAATAAAGTACATGCAGTTTCACAAAGTTTGATATAAAAGAGATAACAATCAGATTACTAAACAGGATAGGGAAAGTGATTTACCTTCTTTTCATCCTTCCCTTCCTTTACCTTCCTGTCAGAATTTATGGGCTAATGTGTGATATTTTTTTAAAAGAAAGCCTCTTCTGTACATTGCTGCTGATCCTTATACTCCTGCTCCTTCTGCCTTCAAGATCTCTTTTGAATTAACAATGTGAAAAGAAATTTGGTAAGAAAAGATTGGATTTCCAAATAAACCAGAGCAAAGGAAATAAGATTTACTTGGACGTGTCATTATTAAATAAGCTGATTTATGCACCTAAAGCAGAGTAGTAATTAACAAAAATATAAAAGTACGACTGAAATGGAGTACCTAAAATTGGATTCTATTGGGACACCGAATAATCAAAAAGCAACAACCTGAGAACATCACCATGTTAATTATTCTCCAAAGAGTTTGAAATGCAATCTACATAAGTCTATTTATTTATTTAATCATAAAAAATTATTTCTGATTGTCAACTTTTTTTTTTTTACCATTGTGCTTGGCTTGTAGGGAGCATATGTTTAGGAGGCATAGAAAAAAGTGCGGAAGACACTGGCTAGAAGCAACACTAACAACTTGTTTCAAGAATTTTCAATTCCCTTATTTGATTCTATCTAGGAGGGAAAGGAAAAGGAAGTGAAGGGAAAATGAAAGGAAAAAAAAAACACACGCACACACACACACACTCTCTCTCTCTCTCTCTCTCTCTCTCTCTCTCTCTCTCTCTCTCTCTCTCTCTCTCTCTCTCTCTCTCTCTCTCTCTCTTTAACTTTCACTATCTTCTTGTCTTCTATTTTTCCTTTATCCTCTTTACAAAATCAAAAAGAGTAGGGAAAGCAATTTACCTTCTTTTCATTCTTCCCTTCTGTTACCTTCCAGTCAGAATTTATGGGCTGCTTTCAATGAAAAATTAAAAGTGATTCCAATCAAAATTTATGGTTAAACATTAGAACGTAAAAATTATATGGTGGGGAACCATTGGTGGGGAAATCATAAACTCCTACTCCTAACCACTCAATGGGGCATCACCCACATGTACATTTCTTGGTCATTGCACTACCTTTTACAATTAAGTTTTGAATTATAAAAACATAAGGTTAGTTTTTTATGGGCTGCATTCAATGAAAGATTAAAAGTGATTATTTGTTGTTCTGGTTTTCTTTATAGTTAAACATTAAAACATAAAACTTTTATGGTGGGGAACCATTGGTGGGAACTGAATACTAACCACCCAACGGGCATCACCCACAGTTTGTACATTTCATGCATTGACCATAATGTTCATACTGGGGGGAAGTAAAAAAAAAAAAAAAAAAGAAAACACAGTGCAAATGACCAAACCCACTGCTTGACCAACTGGTTGTGATGGGAGGTTTTAGAAGGCAGTGACAGTGGCAGCAAGGCATATTCAATAATATGCATGGATCATTTATGCCATAGGGGGCGTATTCAACAAAGCTTACCTTGAAGCCCCGGTGGCTCTGGTTTTCAAACTTGTAATACTGATTGGATTGTTATTGTCACCTTGCAATCTGCTACACGGTGGGCCAATGCCAATATTGATTGGATTCTTATTGCCGCCTTGAAATCTGCTATACGGTGGAGATAATCAGGACAGAGATGATCGGAGATAATCTGCAATGAGTATAAGATGATAGAGTCCTACAAGATAAAATAATTGAGGCAGTTGGGTAAACGTGGAGTATTTGTTATAAGATGTTTTTCTATTTTTTCCCTAAGAGATATCTAATGAATTAGTGATGTTAATTGTAACTAATTTATTTTAATTAGGCTTTTGTGGAATAGAATCAAATATACACAGGTCAGTTTTGAAAAGACACCAACTAGTGTGCTCCCTTTATATATTAGAATAGATGTTTAATATATGTGTGCATATTTGTATATCTATAAACATGCATGTATTAAGACATTGGTAAACTTTTTTGTATCGATAGGAGAAAAGGTCGGCCGGAGCTTGAGGACAAAGCACTGGTTCTGTTATGGTGGGTAATCTTGGAGCAGGTAAGATGATCTGATGTAGAAAGACTTTACTTCTTTGATTGGAATAATGATGTGGCACTAGATAAGTGGCTATATAAAAAGTATTATGTACTTTATATTTGACGAAATTAAAATTATTGTATCAAATAATTTGAACATATTTAGTTAAGGGAAAAATTGAAATTTTGAAAAGTAACAAAATGAAGTCAGCAAAAAATGTTACTAATTCTAACAGTAGACTAACGGTTGGGGGAATCTAAAACGAACAACCAAACTAGAAAGGATGTCAATGTTATTTTTAAAACCACGAAAGTATTGTCTGTCATTATCAGATACCTTAAAGGAGGTTAGTGTAATTTACCAAAAAAAACAAAAATAACCTAGGGCCCGAGGATCCCACCACTACGGGTTTGGAGTGTGTCCATTCATGCAGCCTTACCCACACGGGAGGAGAGACTGTTTGTGTCTTTTAAGTCTAACACCCACATTGTAATAGAGCAATTTTACCACTATGCGAAGGCCCACTCTCTAAGTTTGTTCTAACATTAGCAAAATAATCCAGTCAAGTTTCAAATAAATCTACAAGTTCTCCTGCATCAATGTTTTAGTTCTATCCTTCTGCAATCAACTACAATCTCACCATCGATAGAATATGTAGAACCGACTAAAGGTTAGGCCTACACAATTTCAGAATTGCCTAGGTTTGTGACCCCTACTAAGAATAACAAACATAAATCCAAAACTTCTCCTTTCTTTAACCAGCAAGTGATTCAAGACTTCATCAGCATCAAATATTATGTATTTCAGAGGTTAGTTAAAAACAAAAGAGACATAGCCAGATATATATTAGAAATTACGCAGAATGTTAGTATCTATTGAAATGAAGAAAATTCAGTTTAAGAATAGGACAAACTGAAAAAAATTTCCTGGTTTTCGCAAAGTGAAATTAAGGTTTTTAGTGAAAAGTCAAGAGCAAGGCGGGAATTAAAAGGATTATGTATCTATCTATCTATCTTTTTATAATCCTAATTTCCTCTTGCATGGTAGATGATAAATAGTTTCTTACCCTTGCTGTGAAAAACCTCTCCCACCATGCTATATTTTGATCCTGTGAAAAATCTTTCCAAGAAAAAGAAGAAAAAATCTTTTCAGCAACAATTGCAGGCTCAGTTTGAAGTAGGAGATCCTGAGGTTGGTTTGTTGGGAGAACCGTCTGGAAAATTTGACTTTTATGTCCGTTATTTTGGAAAACCTTTCTACAGAAGTATCAGAGGCAGCAACACTTCGATGAATTCCATCTACCAATTGTGTATGTAAAACTGTTGTGATGACTTCTTTGACCATCTGTTTCTTTCATGGTTTTCTCCCAAATAATCTTGAATTTATCCTGCAATTGGGTTTGACTGAAATTAAATAGCTGAGTCAACTCATACTGGTTTTGCACAACCAGATACAATCAATAGCTTTTATTACTAGTGGAGCAAGTGAATCTCAAACCTCTCATTAGGTTGCCGCTCTACCAAAACTAATTTAATAACTAGTCGTGCTCTGCTTTACACTATTGATTTAAACCACTTCATTGCCTGAAAAAACCTTAAGTTGAGAAGGGCCATGATATTTTGATCATCTCTATACCACAATTCCAAATTTTATCATCACATCTGATGATGGCTGTCACCTGTTTTAATGACCCAATACTACCAGTGCTCAAGGTACGGTTTTTTGGGATACGATTACTAATGTGCCACAGGTATAATTGCTGCATTCTCTGCACTTCATTTTCCAGGTCTAACTGCCGGCAACATATTTTTAGACCTTTTGGGTGTTTCACAAAGTGGTGTAACATATTACTCGTATTTCACTAGAGAATTGAACTCAAATTCCACATGGTTTCTGTAAAATATTATCCATGCACCTAAAATTGTCCTCCCTCCATCTTTCACTACCTAGAACTGCTCCAAGTAGTATTTCAATCCCAATATTAAAGGCAACTGAAAAACAAACTTAATCAACAACAGAAATGGCAAAAGGTCAAATTAATCAGTAGTGTGTCATACCCTGGTACAATCATGCTTTGGCATTTTTTGTTACAGGGGCTGTTCGTTACATGGCTAATGATGTGAAACCTTTATTATTTGGCAAATTATTTACAGTAGCTGCAAAATCAACAGCCTTGCAACCACAAAGTTTGACTCTTCTTGGTCGAGGTATGACATGATTGATTGTGTTAACTTTTCAATAGTTTAAGCTTGCTTTTAAATTTTCAAATGGAATACACAACAGTTCTAGTTGTCATGCCCTGTATGCAAATAATTAGGAGCTCTATATATGTTCTAGGTTCTTAATTTTGACTTCCAAATCTTGGTCTTTTAGTAACGAGTACAAGGAAGAACAAGTGAGACTAGCAAATATTCTTCAGCAGGGAAAACAAAGGAACTGTTACAAATTATGCAAACAGAGTAGGCACTTTTGAATAAGGAAAATGAGAGAGATTACTAACCAGAATTCGGCCTCCTTAACATGTTCAGTTGACTTTGCTGAAAGCTTCAGAAAAGATATCATAGAGAAGTGGTGAAGATAAAACCTGGGCACCTGTTGTCAATTTGAACTAAACCAAGCAAAGTTTACAATATAACCACTTACCCACCACGACCACTCTTTAAGGAGGTTTCAAGGTAGTTAAGTTGCTGCATTATGCAATACTTTGCAACTGGATAGCAAGTTTCAAGGAAGTTACGGGCAGTTCTCTCACAAATGATAGTTAAAAGAGTTGTAACATCATGATTTTAAAAAACCTGAATTGATCGTAAACCATCAATTGTGATATGGGGCACCCACTTTCGTAAAGGCCCAGTTTTGGACGGTGCACTTTCAGATGCATGCAAAACATAATTGGCCCATTCAAAAGCTGAATAGGGATAGGCATTGTCATCTTCTTATCCAACAAAAGGAGTCCATAATTAAATATTTAAGTCATTGCTACCAGGTATAGAATATTCTGCATAACTGAAATTTGCTTTGCTATTTGAGAAGCCTTAACAAACACTGAAATAACAATTGAGGACAACAGAATGATCAGGGGTAGTAGATCAGAAAACTGATCACTTACCAAAACTCAAGGAAGGAAGATGGCCGAAACAGAACATTCAGAACAATTTGCATGTTGACCAGCAGGAAACTTGTATTTGATATGATTCTGCATACCATTATAGCAGGTGGATAGAAAAATTATTAGATGTAGAAGGATTGGCACTCACAATGAAAACTCCCCTCATTTGACTGATTCAATTGCACTCCACAAACAACGACAATTCAGAGTCCTATGAAGGTTGACAACTATTTTATCCACAGAGATACAGGCCCATCTTTTGACCCAAAGGTTGACAACTATTTTATCTGCAGGAATCTCCAGGGGCTTTAAAGTTTATATAACAACTATTTTCTTCTCGAATTTCAGATTCCCTACTGTGCAAAAAAGAAGGGCACAATCTCCCTAATCAAGCATAAGTAACATTTCGGCATCTCTTTATCTTCAAGCCTGAACTTTGGAATATCCCCTCGCCTTCTGAGTAGTAATATCATATTACATCCCATGCATTGACTGATCCATCAAACTAATAAAAAGATAAAAGATAAAAGAAAAAAGAAAAACCTTTTAGAGGGTATTCAAATGACAGACAAAAGACCAAAATGTTCTTATGTTAGCTTTTAAGTGTACGTACTCTCCAGAATGTGGAAGAGGATAATCCTGTATTTCCTTATGCAGAGTAATAATCAAATTGTTAAGTTATTATAGGAGCCCCTAAAATCAGTCAACTATTTCTGTGGTAGATTAATTGATGTAATCATAAGCAATTTCCCATGATGCAGTCCCTATTGATGGCATACATACTTTGATGTCCCCTATTTGTAAAACCTAATGAATTTAAGAAATTTTATCTGTTTTTACACAGAACTTCCCCCCCGCCCCCCCCAAAAAAAAAAAAAAACTTTTTCTGGCTTTATACCAAATTCATTGAAATAAGGCTTTTTATTGAGTTGATTGTGCTAACTACTGACCTATTAAAGATGTCCCAACATCCGAAAAACTCATCACAAAGAGAATCTTACCTCTTTGACAGTGCAAACTCATGGCAGTTACCACTGTCATACTTGATAAAAGTAAATTTTATCCTCATTTGTCATAAAGCAAAAGCACACTCATTTTGAATTCAATTTCACCTCAACCGCCACCTCCTAAGCGATTCTAAAAGGAGCACTTTTTCCTTCTATAGTATTTCAATCCTCTGATGGGGGGCCAACTAAACAACAGCTCTACACTGCAAATTATGTAATAATAAGATTACAGTTAGATACTTATATTGGAGAAAGAGTAACATAACTATTCAACTCCTCCAACAAGATAATTCTAGTTTCCCAAGTCAACCATGGATAAAGTGCTGGCATCACTCTCGTATCAGCTTAATTTCAGTGAGGAATACACCCACTAATGATAAAAGCTACTCAAGATTAGGAAAAGCAAAAACCAAATATAATTAGAATTATAAATAAAATATTTTTTAACTTACAAAATTGATTCTAATACCATGCATTTACATGGATAGTTCCACTTTCTCACATTACGAGTTTCACCTTTTTTTTTTCCTTTTATAAAAACAAAATTTCAGGTCTTGCCATAAAATTCAAAAAGATCAATCCGAAAGGTTTCATTTAACCAAATCCTACATTATAATTCTCAGATATATGACTTTAATGTAACCAAATCTTACACTCCACACCTAAATTAAGGAAGAAATACTACAGGAAAAAAAATATTATACCAATTTCATGGGGCAACTAAAATAAGTAATTACCTGATTTTTGGATGTTCAAACTCCTCAAACCTTCCAAATATTCCGTGAATTGTCAAGATGCTCGGAAAAATAAAAACAAAAGAAACTCTTCAAGTTTTGAGCTTGAAAGCTAAAATCTCAAGCGATAGCTAAGAAACTAGCTTTTGGGTTTCATAGAACTTGCAAGGATCTCTAAGAACAAGACAACTGAAAATGATTTCTGATTTCCTTTACCGTTGGCATTCACAAGATGAATAGGAGGAAACAACTATCTGTGCTACCAAGTGAAAGCCAAGGTAACAGCCAAAATATGACAAGTTTCGGATTCTGTCCCAAAATCATGAAAGCTAGCTTCCAAGATCAACTAGCATGGCCCCAACACTTGAAACTACCTAACAGCAAGTACAAATAATTAATAAGATGCCTGTAACCTTAAAATTGCACTACTGTGGGCAAATAAATCCGTCCTTCTGAGCAAAACAAGATGAGGACCTTGATCACGAAGCATCAAGGATGAAAGACCAATATGCCTAAAATAAATTATGATTCTGTTGTAGGACACGAGAACAAATTATTCAACTTAGTATTAGTCAAAACTCTAAAGAATCACTGAATCTCTCCCAACTAGGCAACTGAACAGTCGTTAATGTCTTACATGATACAGGATTGGACATGTGGAACAATATGTCCTCACCATATGTAAATGTTTCAACTACATCTTATGCCTTATGACCCATAATACAATTCATTTGACAGGCATAGAACACATACAAAACAAACAGACTCGGACCATGTTTGCGCACTTCAAGAAAATTTAAAAATTGAACTTTTCTAAATTCTATATTGATTGTGTCAAATACACTTAGAAATCAGAAATCCAAAGGCTCAATTTACTTTCTTTTGCTTGTACCAAAATTCTCCACTCTGCTCGTTACCTAGAACCCGAATCGTTTATGTTCATGGAAAGGGAATGGAAAAATGGTATGTCACATGTTCTAAAATATGGTACGCTAATGGTAGAGTTATATAAATTACACTATTTGAATTAAGATAATTCTAGAACAATTTTCTTTAACAAATAGTCATTTAATAAAATATAATCTATGTTTTTTCAAATTAATCATCTAAAAACGCCATCTAGGAGTATTATAGTCCATTTTTTGCATATTGTTATCTCAAAATTCTATTCTCTCTATATTTTGATTCATTATATTTGATTTTTTCCCTCGTTAGGTGACATTTAAAGAAATAAATAGGAAAAAGTTTGAGATCGTATTGAATTGCTAAATTCATCGTTTTGGAATGCTAGTGTACCATGTTTCGGAATGGCATTCCAAAAACGTAAATCGCTAGAGTAGCAGAGTATTATAGTAAACATAGGACTTAGGGTCAGAAACAATTTCCACATCTCATACACAAACTATACTCATACCAATTTCCTAGCATTCCAAAAGTTCTAACAAGAATTTTCCGTGAAAATGTTTTTATTATATACTTATTGATGAATTTGAATTTGAATTTTATGAATTAGGTCATGCATCTCCCTTACTGAAGCCTACAAGCCAAGATCGCGCAACTGATCTTAGAGAATTGTTAGTGCAACAGGAGGAAAATTCTACAAAACAATTGGTTTCCAAAACTGCATAACCCAAACACAATGAACATACAGTTGGGATAAAAACTCAGCCAGGGGATATCAAAGCAAAGAGTACTCAAGGTTGATCTAACTCAATTCCTTCATCTGGCTCAACTTTGTATACCCCCATCTCCTTATACTGGCTTCCCTAAGGATTCACAAAATCCATGTCATATACAAATATCAATGGAAGAAATATAATGTATAACAAGTCAAAAAATAAAACTTTTTACACCTTATGGAGAAATGAGGCCTGCCTAATCACACATGTAGTGGCATCGTTGATAGAATGTGTTTCTATATCAAGTTATCTGCATGGAAGCATCTTTCTACATGTCAAGGATTCAAGTGGCATATGGATTGAGGAAATCTTAGCTTCAAATTTCTCCAAATGATGACATCAATGAAGGGACATCAAGAAGAGACAATCCCAATCAATCAAACTCAAATCAATTTGCAAGAGAGATAATCCTTGCCAACATATAGTGCTCTCCACTACAACTATCCATAAAAAAACTAGTCCAAACTCTTTAAACTTTTGATAATCTCTCTCTCTCTCTCTCTCTCTCTCTCTCTCTCTCTCTCTCTCAATTTATTTTTTTTTATTGTAACTGCCAGTATGTTCCACCAAAGCATTGGGCATGGGCTACCCGATAGCAAACTCAGCTATAATAGGCTCAATCAACGAGGCACATCCTACTTGAAAGTATATCTTATAGTCAAACACTATAGCACCTTATTATCCCATCAGTGGGATCTGGGGTCTTTTCAAAGGCAATAATTTTCTCCCAAGCAGTCCCAACAAACATCTGTATATCTTTGTTTTACAACAGGATAGCTGGGGTTTCATGCCATATCTATGTGAGACCCTAGGTGTCAAATATATGAATGAGTCCACGACTAACACAAAGCAAGACCCAAGAGAACGCATAATGAAAAAACATCATATATGTATGGCCCTAAAAAAATTGTTATACTGACCTCTTGAGCTTAGTTGAGTTCATATAAAACCCCATCCATCCATCTATAAAAGATCTTTCCAAAGCCTATTTTATCAAAAAAGACAGTAGATGAGATATACAGTTGAGATATCTAGAAATGTTCTAAAAGGATTCTGTGGTAACAGATAATAAGAGTTTTATACACTTTTCAGATATTGTATGTTGAAACATAAAATAGTTTAGTAATACAAATATACATTGAAGCAAAACAGAATAAAATTGCTAATAGAACAACATGATTATTTCTCAGTATGTTATTTCTAATGGTCAACATTAATGGTAAAACTGCTAACTTGGCTTCACAAACAATTAGTCTGATAGCACATCTATACCATCTGATGACAAAACACATATCTATCCTATGCCAATTCATCAAAATAAATAGATAAACATAAATACAAAAGACACTTTTATGATGATAAATTTTACAGCAACTGACATTCATATGCCTTAAGACTAAATTGCCATTCGATACTGCATTGAAAGACAATACTTGTTTAGCTATACATTTTTCAGTAACTAACATATTCATATGCCTCAATACCAAATCGCCCATTCCATATATTTAGGCCTATGCATTGCACATGACACACCAAATTTTAAGGAATTGTAAACCACAGCAACTTGATTTCTCACTACAAACAAAACAATAATTTAATGTCAAGCTATACGTTTTGAGTAAATATATCACCATTATATAATTTTCAATAAGAATTTACCCAACGACAACAAAATTATCTACCCTAAAAGACAATTCTCTTTCATCAACAGTTATTAGCCAACATCCATAAGAAGTTGAAGTCAGTTCATAAGCTTTTTGAATCACAAAATCAGTCCGCACGATCCAAATCACAAATAAGTTGTAAATAAGTAGCACTTTCCAAATTCCTGATTTCATCCACCAATCCTTCCAACACCTGGTATATCTCTTCACAGTAAGGGTGGGAATGATCTTCAGCATTAAAAGCATGCACCTCATTCTTAACTTCTATCCAACTCCAACCAGGTACCTTCCTAACCCCCCTCTCCCTCATAAACCGCTTTACGCTAGCTTTTTCATCCCACCTCTTAAGGTGCCCATACATGTTGGAGAGTATAACATAAGTACAGTGCTCTTCTGGCTCTAATTCTAGCAAATGGCTAGCTACTTGAGTTGCCAACTCAATATCACCACAAATCCTACAAGCACCCAATAGAGTTTTCCATACCATTGCATCTGGTTCAAATGGCATTGCTTCAATCAAGGCTTTCGCCTCCTCTAGGCGTCCAGCCCGCCCAAAAAGATCGATCCCACAAGCATAATGCTCCATTCTGGGTGGAATTCCATAATCAGATTCCATAGATTTTAGAATACTGCAACCTTCTTCTACCAAACCAATGTGGCTACATGCAGTCAAAACTGCAACAAAAGTTATATGATCCAGTTTTACCTTGCACTCTCTCATCAGGAAGAACAGGTCCAGTGCAGCTTTACCCTGCCCATGTTGCGCATACCCAAAGATGATTGAGTTCCAAGTGATTGAGCTGTCTTTAGGGGTTGCTTCAAAGGATTTCCGAGCATCCTCAATGATCCCACACTTGGAATACATAAATATCAAGGAGCTAGCTACAAAATCATTCGACTCAAAGCCAAATTTTAGTACCAAGGCATGAACTTGTTGACCTAACTGGAGAGTTGCCAAATCTGAGCAAGATCTAAGGACAGCAGAAAAGGCATAATGATTGAGTTCTAGGGGACCCAATCGCATTTGCTGAAAGAACTTCAAGGCAAGTTCACTCAATCCATACTGTGAGAATCCTGTCAAAATTGAATTCCAAGAAACATTGTCCTTTACATCCATGGATTCAAATACTTCTATAGCATCTTCCACATATTTTCCATTTGATTTGAAATACATAGCAATCAATGAATTAGAGACTGGTATTGATTGTTCCAATCCCCACTTAATTACCAACGCATGCAAGGATTTTCCTTGGTTTTGATGTGCATCTTCAAAACAAGCACTTATTATACTAGTGTATGTGTAGATGTCTGGTTCAAATCCAAGCCCTTGCATCTCTAGGAAGAGTTTAAACGCAAAGACTCGTTGGTTATATCCTAGGTAAGCTGCTAGCATGGAATTCCATGTGACTAAGTCGCTATTGCTGGTAGCACTCTCAAACACTTGCTTGGCATGTTCAATGGACCCACACTCTGCATATGAAGTAAGTGTGGCATTGCGTACAGTGTTATCAGATGCCAGCCCATGCTTTATGATCTTGCCATGGATAAGCATAGTTAACTTGTAAAATTCAGGATCATCAAGCAGTGTCAAAAGAGGCGCGAAAGTGCCATCATCAATCCTCACACCTTCCTGCTCCATAGCATCTAGTAATAAAAACGAAGTCTCGCGATCCCCTGTTTGTGCATACCCTGCAATCAGGGCATTCCATGATACAGAGTTTCGTTCTGGCATGTCCTGGAACACCATATAAGCATCCTCAACTCTGTCACACTTGGCATACATGTCCAAAAGAGCACTCGCTGAGAAAACATTTCCACCATAGCTTGTCTTAACAATGAGTGAATGTGCTTGCAGCCCAAGATCAATGCGGCCCTCACAAGCAATGCCTTTAAGTATGCTTCCAAAGGTATGCCCATCAGCCATAAACACACACCTTCTCATGCTTTTCAGAAGCTCCCAAGCACTCTCTAAGTAGCCGTAATTTACATAGCCAGCGATCATGGAGTTCCATGTAACAATATCTCTGTCGGGAATTTCGTCGAACAACTTGAGAGCAACACCCAACTCTCTGCATTTTGTGTACCCACCTAAAATATTGTTTGCAGTATAAGTGTCACTAATGGTTCCTAGTTTGACTGCCCCACAATGGGTTACTGAAACCTTGGACAAGGAGGCCAATGACCTTTCAAGGAGTGAATGCAATGGCCTCATTCATGAGTCATGACCATCATAACGATTTGAACAACATAATTACAAACAAAACTTCTCGTACTTCAACACCCAAAAAAACAAAGCATACAATTTTCTGATTTAGATCATACCCATTTCCTACAACTGTTGCTTTAACAGAACAAAGCCAAAAGCAAAAAGATAATGCATATTTTTGGCAACTTGGAGAGAACAAGCATATATAGGCCGGTATACATTCGCTGTAATGTGAACATACGAAACGTAGAACTCGGCAATACGGCCCCAAGTGGAGACTGGGTCGGACTTGGTCGGGTCAGACTTATAGTCGGATTCAGTGATTTTGGAAGCCCGTCTTGGGCCTTGGAACCCAAGGCTCCCAAGTTCCCAACCCAGACGTGGTCATCGAAGTATGGTACCGTTACTACCGTACATAGTAACAAGAAATGTACTCAGTGTGGTTTGAATGACATAATTCGTAAGGTATCCTTTAGTCTCTCCCTCCCTTTCTTTGCGCGCGCACACGGAGATTATAGTCCTGAATTTATCCTTAAAAGAGACAATAAAATGTTGCTTTTTTTTTTTCCCCATTAGTTAGTAGGGTATAGGTGGGGAGTGGTTGCCAAGGTTTGGACCTTGGACCGGGTGACCGGGTTGCGAGCGCCTCAACTGTTAGCCAACTTTTTTTTAACATTTAAGAAGTATGGACATATACACTTGACACCGACCTGAATACAACACGATAATTTTTAAAATGTGAAAAACATGACACAACAGGAATACGATAGCAATAGATATTATATATATATATTTATTATGTAATATATATATATATATATGAATATTTTATTCAAAGTAAGGAAAAATTCTTGATTATGTATTCCATAACTTAAAATATTAAATTAGGTGTAAGTTCACATTATTTTTATTAATAGGATTCTAAGTTATTTTTTTCAAATTTGTAACGTGTTTCAAAATAATGGAAATGTAGGTCACTCAAATATCTGAAGCTTGATTGTTTGGTTCTAAAAAAAATTTTAAAAATAATAGAACATGTTTAAACACGTATTATTAGAGTGTCCGATGCAAGTGTCTGTACTTTTTAACTAGCCTCAATCTAAAACGTTGCTTGCACATTTAAAGATGGTGAAATTTTATAATCAAATCAAATCAAATCATAAACTAAGAGTGTACATACACGATATGTGTGCAATGTTATCTTAAATTATTGTTGGAGATGATGGTCTCTTGAATTATTGCTTGAGATTATTCTATCATAAATTATGATTTCATGGCAAGTGAAGAGAATGATGCAAAGTCCAAAAACTTTAAATACCATGTGGAGTGGTCGTGTATTTTTTGTGTTGTTTGCCCTCACAATAATTGGGGAGTAAAGTAATTTAACTTGTAATAAAAAGGTTTTGCTTAAGATACTTTTGGAAATTTAAATAATTTGTCTTACGTTTCACTGCTTCAAAAAGAGGGATTGAGTCATGATAACCATTTCTAAGGTGGTCAAACGGAAAGTACCATTCTCAAACAACTCATTTGTTCCTTTCTGGCAAATACTCATTATCTTGGTGAACATTCCCAATATGAGAACAAATATAGTGATATCAAAGCTTAAAACCATGAAATTCACACATAACCTACCAAGAAAAAGTCTAGCGACATAAGATCCTGAAAAGTAGACTACATGGCTCATACCAAGTGACAAACGAATAAATATGAATCAAATAAATGCTCCCTCATAAAACTTCTATAATAACATAGAAAATCCTTAAGTAACAATCAATAGGCGTCAGAAGGAATTTTTGCCTGGCGTCACTGTAACAGGCGTTAGGTTATTCCGCTTTCTATAAATATAGAGCCTCCTCCAGAGTGAAAAAGGTCTACAAACTTAGTCTAAAAATTCTTCTCTTCGATATACAGAGCTCGTAGCCTCCCTAAACCCGAGTCTTCTTTAAGTTTTTCAAAACCCTAGCTCCCATATACAAATCCTAACTCTCATACACTCCTATACACTCATACACTAGCCTCCAAAGCCTTCACTAAATACTTGAAGTGCTGCAACCCGAAACTCCCAAAGATCAAGACAAGCCATTAAAGACTGACGCAAAGCGAAGTGAGAACCGAAGCAAAGCAAGCAAATAAAACAAAGCAAATAAAGAAAACACAAGGTAAGCTTCCTATTTACATTTACGGAACTCCCCCCCCCCCCCCCCCCCTTCTCTCTCCTAACCCACTTAAGTTTTCTTCTATTTTAATCTCCCATCTTCTTCCCCCCTTTTCTTGCATACTTGAAACAAGGGACTTCCCGGTCCATGTGTAGGATTAGGCTATTGAAGGTCACCGTGTCGAGGGCTTTCTTTTAGTCTAACCGGAGACCACGTGGGTTCGGCCCCCTTGATTATGTGGTGAAGCTTTAAGCTTGTATGTTCACGACTCGAACTTGCATTGTGCATATCATGATCTTGCATTCCTCCAAAATTCGTTTTCAAACTTGTTTTCAAAATT
The DNA here is from genome assembly GCA_033060915.1 of Euryodendron excelsum. Lineage (NCBI taxonomy): Eukaryota > Viridiplantae > Streptophyta > Magnoliopsida > Ericales > Pentaphylacaceae > Euryodendron > Euryodendron excelsum. The sequence goes on along the minus strand of CM065378.1, from coordinate 45,827,270 downwards.
TGCATCAAAACTGTTTTCAAACTTGCATTAAATCTTTTTCTTCAAAACTTGTTTTCAAAATCACAATCCTAAGGTGATTCTAACCTTTCCATGGCTAGGGTTGCTTTAAGAAAGTGTTACATTTAAAGTAGCCAATATGGTTTATATTTTCAAATCTTGTTGCTTTCAAAACCACTATCCTAAAGTGGTTCTAACATCCTTATGGTTAGAATCGCTTTAGGAAAGTGAGATATTTTTATGAACGTTCTAAAAACTCTCTTTTCAAATCTCTCCTTCTAAAAATCTCTTTTTTAACATACTTTCTAAAAACTCTCTCCAATTTTCTTTCCAAAATTGTTTTCAAAAACTTCCTTCAAAAATCTATTTTCCAAAATTCTTTTCAAAACTCTTTTCCAAAAAGCTCTCTTTAAAATTCACTTTCTAAAAACGCTGCCTAAGTTTCCTTTCTAAAAACTCTTTCCTAGAAAAACTATTTCCAAAAGTCCCTTTCCAAAAACTCTCTTTTCAAAATTCACTTTCCAAAAACTCCCTTCTAAGATTTCCTTCCAAAAATCTTTTTTTCCAAAATCTCTTTCTTAGAGTCCAAGTTAAACCCTAGAGCCAACGAATAGGAAACCTAATTTCCTTTCTTAAAACATGATTTCCATTCTTGCCTCAAAACCTAGGTTTCCAAAACCTCCTTTTTACATCTAAATCCTAGGTTTCCGAAACATATTTTCTACATCAAAACTATAGTCTTCAAAATCTACGGTTTCCAAAACTTCATCTTTCCAAATCTATGCCAAATCTAATCTTCCTTTTAGGAAACTAAATCCAATCTCTCCATTTAGGAAACTAGATACAATCCTCCGTTTTTGGAAACAAAATCAAAACACATCTTTTACAAACAAAATCCAATCCTTTGTTTTAGGAAATAGGAATCCTCAATCCTTCCAAATCCAATCTTTCCTAATTCCAATCCTTCCTAATCTCATACTTTCCTAAACCTTAAGTTTCCAAAACTTAAACTTTTAAATCTTTTCTTAAACTTTAAGTTTCCAAATCTTCCTAATTCCAACCTTACCTAATTCCATACCTTTCTAAATTTTAACTTTCCAAAATCTAAATTTTTCAATATTTCTTAAATTCAAACCTTTCCTAATCTCAAGCATTTCTAAAACTCAAATTTCAAATCTTTCCAAATCCAAAACTTTTTAATTTCAAAACTTTCTTAAGTCCAAATCTTTCTTAATTCTAAACTTTCAAATTTCAAATCTTTCTTAATTGTAAACTTTCCAAATTCTAAATCTTTCTTAAATTAAAACTTTCTTAAAACGGAACTTTCCTAAAATGAAACTTTCCTAATTCGAACCTTTCCTAAATCCAATCTTTCTCTAATCTTCCAAACCCAACATTCGAGTCAAATCTTTCTTAAATCTCAAGTCTTTCCTAAGTTCCATATTTCCTAAGTCTAGATTTCCTGAAACCAAGTTTTTCAAAAATCAATCCTTTAAATCTTCCAATCAAAGATCAAAGTCCAATCCTTTTAATTCCAATTTCCAATTTCCAATCCTCTATTCTAAGTTCAAATCAAATACTTTTTTCAAATCTTCCGTTCTAAGCTCAAATCAAATCTTTTATCGGACTCTTGTCCAAACTACGACTAACCTGATTCCTCTAAAGAAATACGTAAGCAACCCTCATAGCTGCAGTCACAACCTTTTTCAAGTTTCTAATTGTATAACTTTTTTTCAATCTCCAATTCCACAACTTTTTTTCAACTTCCAATTCCAAATTTCTATTTCCAAATCTCTATTTTCAATCTCCAAAATTTTCTTTCAAAATCAAATCTATCTTTTCAAATCAAATCAAGTTCCTTTCAAATCTATTTCCAAATCTATTTTCAAATTATCTTCTCTTGCAGTTGCATATCATGCATCATTCTTTTAAACATTCTTTTTTCTAAAGTGAATAGTTTTGGACATATATTAATTGAAGACTGTAATGAGTGAATCTAGGATTGATAGACATGTAGGTATCACAAGGGCGGGGTAGGGTGATGGTTTAATGCGTCTTTCCTACACGTAACCAACCTCTAAACCTAGAACACTGTTTTCAAAAGACCGAAATGGAGTTATTTTTAAAAAAATGGCTTAAATATTTTCTAAAGGTTGCCAAACAACCTGTTTTCTTAAAAACCCTCTCTTGAGGAAGTATTTTCAAAATCGTTTTCAAAAACCCTCAATATAGTCTTCGGATTGTGCTTAGTTTTTAGGTGACCTAACTCACCTTAATCAAGTTAGGAGATGATTCCGAATTTTCTTCCAAAAGCCCTTTATTCAAATTAATTTTCAATTCAAACCTAGTCGCACTCATTCTTCTAGGAGGATGAGTTCTAACGAGAGAGTACAATATTTTTCTCGCTTGTGCGTGTATTCCTCGAGTGCGAAAAATCTGGGCGCAACAACATGCCAACTGGAATTAGACTGAGTAATGCCCCAAGGGCATTTTGATCATTTTTCCTTTATTGGGCCTGGGGGGGCCACGAAGCAGTTGATTCACTGGATTGAGTCCAGAAAGCCAATTGGAGCTTGAATGCGTCTATGTTGATTTGAAAGTGAGTCTAATAGGGCCGAAGATTGTCGAGCGGGCAAAAATGGGGTGCTTACATACATGACATTACACCTTCATGAAATAAAAACACAACCATTAAGGTCTGCTAATACTTGTCGCAAACCAATGAACATGAATCTAAATAGTACTTCAAGCTGACATAAGTTCTCAAGTCACTCCTTATCAGAGATGTAATAATTTGACAAATACTCCTCGTTACTTAAGACATTGTTGTGTTCTATCAGCGTAAGTTCTCACCCCTTGGCCTTTGCTATTTCGGTGGCGAGTGGGAGCATGAAGTAGCGACATCTGAGTGTCAACATTCGGTTATTTTCTCGCCTAATTGTTGCTACCGCTTCTTCATATTCTGCCTTATTCCTCCCTGGCATTACTTGCGACCGTCGATGCTGTATCCGAACATCGAGATTTTACAGATCTCTTAACAAGCCCTCTTGCTCCTTCACCCTAAATGGCCACTCTTGTAGTAATCCAACATAATACTCCTTCATATTAGAGTATTTTTCTCACCAGTACGCGTCGTGAAACTGAGGTAGCACCCACACTCGAGCATGTTGGCGACTGTTAGAACTGTCTGGTCCTCTGGTGGCCATTGATTTACAATTAAGACTAAGAGATCATGATGCTTTGTTCCTAGAATGATAGTTCATCCTATGTATAGACAATCGTAATACCCAATGGCCTTTACATTATGGTAATCAACATTGTCCACTAGCTTTTACTTGATGGTTATAAACATTATCCTACGGCTTTTACATAATCGTAATGAATGGCCTTGACCAATGGTTTGCATTGATTGTTATCAATTGTCCAATGGTTAAATATATACTCTATGGTTATATTTTTTTGTGTATTTGGTAATTACTGCATCAATGTCTTTAATTCATTCCATTATTAATCACTGACAACATTTAAACTGTATAATTACACCATTTATGGATGCAAACGTTGCTAGACTACTGTAACCTATTGATCCATCAGTGCTCACTTTATAGGAGCATCACAGGTCATCTCATATGTGGGAGCAACAGGTTTGTGAACAACTATTACTCATAATTATGTAAAATAATATTGTTGTTATCAAATATTGTTTTGATTGTCTTATTTCTTTTCGTACAAGATTCCTGGGTGCTTCATTGTGATCGAAACGATGTTGTATGTTGGGCCAGACCCTTATTCCCTTGAATACTTTCATTCTTGATTCGTGCAGATTTCTACAGGTTGTATCGAGTTGGTTATATCAAGCTTGGCCACCCACTTATCACAGCATTGATCAAGAGGTGGCGATAAGAGACCCATACATTCTATTTGCCAATGGGAGAGACCACTCTCACCTTACAGAACATGTTCGTGTTAGTCGGCCTTCCTGTTGATGGTGAGCCGATTGGTGGACTTGATAGTGGGGGCGACCTAGGTTTTTGGCAGGAGACTTGCTTAGAGTTGTTGGGTGAGGCGCCCTTAGCAAAGAATTGTAGTGCCAACCACCTCAAGCTTGCATGACTGTCTCAGAGATATCAGGAATTGCAAGCCAATGCTGATAAGGTCACAGTGCTTAGTGAGGTTGATGTATCTGCCGTTGCTCTAGGATTTCGACCAGGCTGGGCAATACAATTGGGGTGTTGCTGCCCTTGCCACACTTTATCAGATGAAGTGTCGAGCGACTGAGCACCGCACAGAGGATATAGGAGGCGTTTTGATTTTGGTACAGGTACGGATTGCCAATTCTAAATATGAGTTGTTATATATTTATGCCTTATTTTTATGTCATACACCATTGTATTCCACTATTTTTGTAGCAGCTATAGGCTAGGTGAGATTCCCTTGGATTAGTCCACGTTAGCGTGAGGCGCCAACTCCTGAACAGTAGACATTACACATACAAGATTAGCACCTACCCCCTGAGCCATGGGGTGCTAGGTACTGTACTTATAAATTGACAAATGATATATTTACACAATGTCCAATTACTATCAAACTCGGCATTTTATTTAAATATATTTTTATTCTTTTTAAATTAGGTGGAAGAGTAAGTTTGCACTTGACAAAGTCCCCACCTATGTTATTGCAGGGTATAGAGACCAGTTTGATAGGTTGAGCGATGATGAGGTTTGTTTTTCTTTTAAGTGGTTAAATTTTTAACTTTTATTATATCAACTTATTAACCATAAATTTATATTGTATGATCTAGTTTGTATGACAACCGTATGGTCGATACAATGAGATCATCAAGACCCTCCCTAATTATTGTTGTGTTAGGAGTGACATATGGCTAGTTGAGGTACCATTGATCTGCTTTGATGTGGTCGAGTGGCATCTACCTGGCCATGTTCTCTGACAGTTTGGACATCGCTAGGGCATACCTCCACCTTTCGATACTGGTATTGGTCTGCATAACATAAACAGGCAGGGTCGGCCGGGCACAGATTGGTTAGTCTTCCACCATCATTTTGTCACTATATGGAGAGAGCGAGGGCAACATGTCATTGGTGGTGACGTGACTCAGAAGCCTATGTCACCCTATAACCCTTATGTAGAGAGGTATCGATGTATCACGGCCCACTTGATTGGTAATCCAGCACACAGGGCTTCAATTGGGTATCTTGGAGTGTTGGGGGGGGGGGGGGGGGAGACATGATATTTTGGTTAGTTTTGTTGACTCCATGTCTTGATTTTGATGATCACAAAACTATGTGTTAAGTTGTCTAATGATTCTAATTAGTGTGCAGATTTGTTTTACTTTTAAATAACTTGAAGCTTGACACTTGGCATAAATTACAATAGTTATATGTTGAGACTTGTCAAGAAGGAATGAAGAATGGAAGAGTATGATGGAATGATACGATAAAATCATCTCACAAGTCTTGAAAACTTTCATAAAGATTTGATGAAGACTTAGAAGTATGAAGAGATTAAAGGTGTTTAAAGAAGTCAAGAATCAAGTAAAGTCAAGATCACAAGTCTCATTGGAGATTTGATGAAAGCTTGGAAGAAGGAATATTGAAAATGTTCTTGAAGATCCACATGCCTTGAAAAAGATCTTTCAAGCCTTAGAAGTCCCAAGTTAATGATCCTTGAAGAGCTTGAAGAGTTTTGTAAAGAATTGAAGAAGTCTTGCAAAGTTAAAGTCTCTAAGCAAAAGGTTGACACATGCTTCAGAAGAGTTGACACATTGAGACAGTGAGTTGAATTAGAATCTGCCAAAGAGAAAGGGGTCGACCCCTCTACAAAAAGGGTCAACACATTGGTCTAGATTAGAAGCCTTGGAGAAGGTCCTAAAAGATTCAACTCCTCGTTTCAAAAGGGTTGACACATTGTTTGAATGCGTCGACACATTAAAGCAGATTGTTGAGAAGTTGGAGACATAACAAAAATGGTCAACACATGCAGAAAAAGGGTCGACACATTGCCTGTAACGACTATGTTTTTAAATGTTCTGCTCAAATGATCTTGCATTAAATGCATCTTCAACCACCTCTAACAGCTACAAGACTACATTTATACACAAGAATACAAGATATTCAAGTGTTGTGCATGTGATTGAGGGCTGAAATTCTTGAACCCAATCTGAAACATTCTCTTTGCTGGGAATTTGGGGCATTTACTGATCTCCCACTTTCATATCTACTCTTTAAGAGAGTTATAGTTTGTGTAATCCTTATTCATTTCATTTGTAAGGATTTGTAAGGCTGAGTGTTCTTGGAAAAACACTTGTAACTTTGAGTAAAGCTTTGGAAAAAGCTCTTGTAAAAAGTAAGTTGGTCACTTGGAAAACTAGCACCTGCTGTGTAATCTTTATTTGCATATGAAAGAGCTTTCAAAGGAGTCCTGGGGGTGAGGACATAGGTCACACGTTGTGGCTGAACCTTGGTAAATCTTGGTATTCTTCTTGTGCTTTGTTTTTTGCTTGCTTTCTATTTCTTACTTGCTATTGCACAATTGGTTTACACACAAACCTTGATTCACTGTTCCATTGCTTAACTTGATTTTGATTGCATTATTTAATTTTGAAAAAACCCAATTTACCCCCCTTTTGAGTTGCATCTTAGGGCCAACAAGTTTATTGTAAAACATTATATTCATTAGATTGTGCTAGACTAATGCTTCCTTTTATGATATTTTTAATTAATTTTCCTTTATCATTTTTTTGCAAGCAGGCCCAGTGTGTGACTACTACACAGTAGCGGGCGATCGATACCATTCGCAGATATGATGCTGGTGCAGGATTGCAGGCACTTGTATTCATCCGCCATATGTGTGACACAACCCTGTACCTGATACAATAGGATTATCGTCTACTAGAGGCCCATATTGTTGATGCACCTATATTCCCCCTTGCTGCGGTGCCAACCCCTTTCACATAGAGCTAACCCTTTTACTCCGATAAGTCTATCACCCCCCACAGTAGGGCCTTCCTTGTCCAAGCATGTTCCTAAGCATTCAAACAAAGTCGACCCTTCTACTTCGATAGGTCCATCGCCCCAAACAACAAGGCCTTCATCATCTAGTCATGCGTCATTCAAGTGCACTTATGTTGGGCTGCATGCATCTTATATACGACGAGATCCATTGACGGCCCCTCATCATCACGTGTCCCCAGTACCTTATCATCAGCATTCAGCTAGGCCGTCTACATCCAAGGGCGATGTATTAACACAAGTAAGCAAGCCACAGGAGATAGGTAGGGGAGAGGACGTGCTGGACCTTCGTGCAGAGGTAGAGGTAAAGGTGGAGATAGGGTTAGAGGTAGAGGATGAGCCTAGATGCATGAATTAAGCAGGATTGTTGCTGAGACCATTTTGAGTAGAGTCATCATACCAACTTTCACTAACTCGTCATAACCTATGCCTGACTCACATGATGAGACAGTTGGCCATTCACCTCCACTGGCAGAGTGGGCCTCACAGGTCTCGCAGGAGCATCCTACACTGAGCACATAGGCTGAAGCTTCATGTGTTGGACATGCACACCCATAGGTAAAGGAGGCATCACATGTACAAACACAGCCTTATGAGGGGGGTGTTGGAGATGCAGAGTCACAGGTCCGAGGCCTCACAGGTCACGCAACTGATCGAGCCACTGGTAGAGGTCGTCCCACAACTAATCGAGCCACCAGCAGAGGTCATCCCGCATGAATATGTCAGGAAGAGCAAGAGAGTGAAACAGGCACCTAGATGCGCTACGTAGGATTTATTTTATATTTTCCTTGTGGCCTTGATGTGGTCATTTATATTGTACCTATTTTTGTACAAAACATGGGCTCTTACTAGAGTATTATAGTTGATATATGATAATTCTAATTTTGTAACATTTCTTCAATAAGGTTGGAACATAAGTGAATGGGACCCTATTTCGGCCAAACAGTCTCTGTTTCACTCGAAACTTGACACGCAACACGGTGCTAGCACAAGAGACCTACTGGCATTGACGGCACATCCATTGGAGTCCCAATTGGGGAGTTAGGGCATATTTCTCTCCCGGACACTTAGAATTGTTGAATAAGATTGAAATCGCGGTTCAACGATGTCAAATTGGCCAAACAGACTCTGTTTCACTTGAAACATGACATGCAACACAGTGCTAGCAAACGAAACCTGCTGGCATTGACAGCGCGTCCATCGGCGTCTCACTTGGAAAGTTAGGCCACATTCCCCTCCAAACACTTAGAGTTATTGAATAAGGTTAGAATTAGAGTTTGGCAATGCCAAATCTACCAAACGGACTCCATTTCACTCGAAACTTGACATGCAGCATGGTGCTAGCACACGGGACCTGCTAGCGCTGACCGCACATCCATCAGAGATATACCCCTCCCAAACACTTAGAATTGTTGAATAAAGTTGGAATCGGGGTTCAGCGATGCCAAATCACCCAAACGAACTCTGTTTCACTCAAAACTTGACACGCAGCACGGTGTTGACACACGGGACCTGCTAGTATTAATGTGGTGTCCGTTGGACCTACTAGAATATATTCCCCTCTCGGACACTTAGAGTTGTTAAATAAGGTTGGAATCAAGGTTCGGCGATGCCAAATCGGCCAAACAGACTCCGTTTCACTAGAAACTTGCGCCTGGCACAGTGCTGCACACGAGACATGCTGGCGTTGATGGCGTGTCCATCGGAGTCCCGGTCGCAAAGTTAGGGCATGTTCTGCTTTAGTATAACAATTGAAAAAAAAATTGTTGATATAAAAGTGTCATTGCAAATGACTTTTTCATTAAAACACTGAAAGCGTCATTCGCAATGTCGTTGTATCGGTAAAACTTAAAAGCTTCATTGCCATTGACGCTTTATGGTTGAAATGGAAAAGTGTCAATGCTAAAGACGCTTTTCATTAAACTAATAAAAGTGTCAATAATGTTGATGCTTTTAGTTTATTTTTTGAAATTCTATTTTAACAAAAATTACGAAAATTAAAAGGTAAAAGTGTTATTGGCATTAACGCTTTCTTTAAAGGCATCAATGCCAATGACGCTTAACCGGGATTTTGTAAATAAGTTAAAAAGGACTCCAGTTTAATAAATAATTATTAAAATAACTCATGTTTATTAAACAGCCCAAAAATGTTATCAGTAATTTTTTTTTTTTAATTAAGAGCATTCATAATGGAGTTTTGTTTTAAGAAATTGTTTTATATAAGGAAAATGTAATTCTTCCAGAAATTTTATACAAAAAATTTCACCAAAATGATATGGCAGTAACATTATTGTAATTAAGAGCTATTATGATGGGTGTTTTATTTTTAAGTTAATGGCTCGTATCTAGCTATGTCATTCTGGTGATAATCTATGTATAATTTTTTTTGGTTATTGTAATTTTTCTAGTTGTATCAGAATAATGTGACAATAGCATTTTCGTAATTAAAAGCAATCATAATAGTATTTTGCTTTAACTTTTAAGATGAATAGCTATCGTCAAACCGAAAAAAAAAGTTTAGCAACTAGGTAGCGTCCATTGTTCAGTTCAATACTCATCTTTATAAAATTGTGACATGTAGTATTTTATTACACCAGCAACGTGAATTTGTTATTAATGGAGAAACTTTTAATAAAATTAATAATTGTAAGCACCCCATTTTTGCCCGCTCGGCAGCTTTTGGCTCGACCAGACTTACATTCAAACCGACACAGATATATTCAAGCCCAAACCAGCTTTCCAAATTCAATCCAGTTAATCAATCGCTTTGCGGACCCGCCAAGCCTAGTAGAAACAAATGACCAAAATACCCTTGGGGATTTGCTCAGTCCAATTCCAGTTGGCACTTCTTCTTAAAGACTGTAAGTTCGTGTTTCAACCTCAATTCTAGTTCCAATTACAATCTAGACCAATCAAACTCAATCTGGCATATCTTTCGAGAAAGTTGACCCCTCAAAAGGTAAGTCCATCCAGCACGACATCTTTATTGAGAAAACATAAAACCGACTTTCCAGACTCAATCCAGTTAATCAACCGTTTCGCAGGCCCGCCAGGCCTAATAGAAGCAAATGACCAAAATACCCTTAGGGCATTACTCTGTCTAATTTCAGTTGGCATGTCTTCTTAAAGATGGTAAGTCCATGTTTTAATCTCAATTCTAGCTCTAATTCCAATTCAGACTAATCAAACTCAATCCAACACGTCTTTTGACAAAGTTGATCCCTTAGATGGTAAGTCCATCCAACACAGCACATTTATCGAGAAAACATGAAACCCCTCAAAACGATAAGTCCTTTCACACATGTTAACCGGGACGGAACCCAAGTCCTCGAGATGGTAAAGCAGTTCACTTCTGGCGCCTGCTAGCCCACTAACGTAGAATGTCCACTATTCGGCACGTCAATCGAAAAAGTACTTAAGGCCCCAAGACGATAAGTCCATCCAGCTGCCTCCTGAGATCAAGCAATCTCTAGAATGAACGCACATCATCGAAGTGACAGAAACACTCGCAAATAGGTTAATATTGGGAATGCCAACAAACTCCTATGTCTCGGGATCGTAAACGAATTGGTCGTGGCACGATTAACAGAGGACGGGATACCTCTGGAAACTAACTCGTCACACACTATTAGAGTGACGAGAACACTCAAAACCCAGGTCAACACCAATGCCTGCTAGCCCATTCCGATGAAAAATAACCAAAACGCCCCCAGTGGGCCCCATCGGTGGGCTTCTTGAAAAATTACCTAAGACCTCAAAGTAGTAAGTCCACCCTTCTAGGATTGTCCTAGAGATAATCCAACACGTTCAAGTGCCCTCCAATCACTTTCAGATTGATTCCAAGAGCATCCAATCAAAATGATCATTTTGCCTCTAAGCATCTAATCGCCTTCGGGAACCACACCGGCTCTGGGCATCAAAATAGTTACCTTTTAGAGATACTTTTAACAAGTATTTCCAACCCTCCGATATCTTTTGGGACCATTCCGAATTCATTTCGATAAACTCAATACGAAATGACCATTTTGCCCTTAGCGGGCTGATTGCCTTTTCCAACCATACCAGCTCTTGATATCAAACTTGAAATCCGTTGGAGCGCTCTCAATAGTATTTTCAACCTTCAAGCCTTATCATGGACCACTCTGGGTCGATCCCAGTGCTCCCCCGAATCAAATGACTATTTGCCTCTAATAGGCCGGTCACCCTTTTCAACCCCCCATGCTCTGGTTATCAAGCCAGTTACCTCTGGAGCACTCTTTTAAGGGTTCCTGTCCATTTTCGGTCGAGTCTGGTTACTCGAAACCTTTTGGATCATTCCCAAACTTTTCGGAGTCACTCCTCGTAAAGCCAAGTCAAAAATTGTATGGTAGTCACTAGAACAGCCGTCCAAATCTTTTGCCTTGCTTCCCAAGAGTCAAAGATCTATTTCTTGCAGCCTTAAAAACTTTCCTAAGAGGCTGACGCCACTCTTAGTGGCGCCAAGTCAAAATTTGGCCTAGCGCCACTTCAACAGGTTCTAGGGCAAAGTTTTGGCTGCCGATAAATACAGACCACCCCTGCATATTCCAGATCCAAAAAATTGCTCTAGAAACTCTACCTCTCTGAAAATAGATTTTGAGTTGCTCCAAAAACTCTAATTCTTTTAATGCTCTCTCAAGTTCTAGCCTTCTACACTCAAACCTTAATCTATACACTTTAAACCTTAGCCTGCAAGCTCCATTGAAGGTCAAGTCTAGGCCTGTGGAAGCTCTTGAAGATCATCTAAAAGTTCAAGAAAATCCTCTATTGAAGCATTCAACCTAATAAGATGACAAGGTAAGGTTCTATTTACTTTTATATAATCCCCCTCTCTCTTCTCTCTCCTAATCCACTTGGGCTATTCTCTATTTTAATCCACATCTTCTACCCTCTCTTCTTGTATACATAAAACAAGAGACTTCCCGGTTCATTCCTAGGAAGGCCTTAGAGGAAATCACCATGCCGAGAATTTTAATTGAGTTCAACCTAAGACGGTGTGGGTTCAGCCCCCTTGGTTATGTGGTGAAGACTAACCTTGTATATTCATGTCTCTATTATATTGTTGCTATCATAAGCATGCATTCAAAGATGTTTTCAAACTTGTATTAAAAATTGCTTTCAAAACTTACATTCAAAATCTTTTCTTTCAAAGTTGTTTTCAGAATCACAATCCTAATGTGATTCTAGTCATTCCATGGTTAGGGTTATTTTAAGAAAGTGTTACATTCAATGAGATCATCAAGGTCCATATTAGGGTTTCAAACCCTAGTTGTTTTCAAAATCACAACACTAGAATGGTTCTAGTCTTCTCATGATTAGAATTGTTTTAGGAAAGTGAGATATTTAAGAGACTTTCAAAAGTCTATATTCATACCTTTCTAAAATCGTTTTGCAAATTCACTTCCTAAAAATTCTTCTCAAATATTTACTTTTCAAAAGCTTTAATTCCATGAGTCTTGAAGTCCAAGTCAAAACCCTAGAGTTTATGTTTAGGAAACCTTAGGTTTCTCATATAAATCATGACTTTCTATTTGCATTAAATCATACATTTTCAAAACTATTTTTTATATGAAATCATGGATTTCTTAATTCAAAAGTCACATTAAATCATAAATTTTCAAAACTAAAACTTTTTAATTTTAAGTCAAATCAAATCTTTCCTGATTTCAATCTTTCTAAAAGCAAAATTTTCCTTTTTCAATTGAAATTCAATCTTTCCAATTCAAATGTATTGCATAAACCCCAAGTCTTAAGATTGCTTAAATCCTTAGTTACCTCAAACCTAGGTCAAACATTTTCAAACTCACCTTTTTAAATTCAATTCTTCTTAAATCAAATTTTTTTCAAATTCTAACTTTCCAAATTTTAAATTTAAATCTTTTCAAAATCAAACATTTCTTAATTCAAACATTTCCTAAATCACACTTTTCCTAAAAGAAGACTTTCCAAAATCAAATATTTCCTAAAATGAAAATTTTCTTAAAATAGAACTTTTCTAATTTGGAACTTTTCTAATTCGAAACTTTTCAAAAATCAAACTTTCTAAAGTTGAACTTTTTAAGTGCATGTTCAAAACCTAAGTTATCTAAATCCTAGGAGACCGAAACCCTAGCACAACCCCTAATACTAAGTTATGAAACTTCAACTCTTTTATAAATCAAGATGGTTTTCAAACCCCAATTTAAGTCAAAATGATTTCAAAATTTAATTCAAACTTTCCAAAATAAGTTCAAGTTCCACTTCAAAATTCAATTTCAAATTAAAGTTGATTTTAAAGTTCAATTTCAAATATTCAAATCAAAATTCAAATTAAACCCTTTCAAGTCAAACTTTTCAAAGATCCCAAAGTTTTTATTTTCAATCGAACCTCGAGTCCAAACTAAAACTGACTTGATTCTCAACAAAGGAATATGTAGACAACCCTCATGGGTGCGGTCACAACTTTTTTCAAAATTTCAATTCTCTTTTTCAAGATCTCTTTCCAAATTTTTTTCATACACTTGCATATCATACATCATATCATCACTAAAGTGATTCAAAATTCTCAAAGTGGATATAAGTGGACATTGGATAACCGGAGGTTCTAAATTAGTGAATCTAGGATGAAAAGACATGTAGGTACCGCAAGGGCATGATAGGGTGATAGCCTAGTGCATCTTCTCTATACGTAACCAATCTTCGAACCTAGAATCACTGTTTTCGAAAGACAAACAAAGAGTTATTTTAAAATTAAAAAAATGCCTTAAATTTTTTCAAAAGTTGCCAAATAATATGTTTTCTTAAAAAAAAAACCCCTCTCAAGAAAAAGTTTTTCCAAAATCTTTTTAAAAATCTCAAGTTTATGTCTTCAGACTTTACTTAGTTTTAGATGACCTAACTCACATTAACAAAATTAGATGGTGGTTCCAAACTTTTCTAAAAGCCCTTATTCAAATCAATTTCTAATTCAATCCTAACCGCACTCATCTTTTTAGGAGGATGGGTTTTAATAAGAGTATCGTATATTTTTCATATATTATCTCGAGTGCAAAACATCAAAACGCAACAATAATACATGATAAAATCTGATAGACATGAACACTGAAGAACTTTCTACTACCTAATTACTTAATTTTTTTTATTCAATCACATTATTCTTACTATAAATTCAAAATAAATTTTTTATTTAGCATTACTTTTTTCAGTGTCTTGGACTATAGTTATCCAAGGAATGAAAAACTCATTTTTTTTTTTTAAAACTCGCTTTCACCATTCATACAATATATAAAATAAAAATTTATGAGATTGTGGCCAACAAAATAAGAAAATTTATGATACGTGAGGCCAGTACTTTGTAGGTCGTAAAGAACTGGACGCTTCTCAGTCAAATAACCATTTGAACTTCTTTGTAGAGTTGTAAAATTGTGTGGCCAGCATGAGTGCACCAAGACCCCAAGCAACAACCTCTTCCCCTCTCTATTTCTCTCTCTGTCTCTTCATTTTCTTCAGCAAACCACTCCTCCCTCCCTCCAATTCTCTAACAGAAGGAGATCATGGCGTTGTTGCAGCCATGTTTTTCTGATGCTTACTTATCCAAGAACCTCCATTTCTCACGCCCATTACCCACACCAAGAAGAACAGCAAATCCAACAAGAACAAGGACCAACCCAGTTGTATCTCTGCTACAACCATTGAAACCTCATCATCAACACACACTAGCAAAGAGAAATTGGGTAAAGTGCCAGGCAGTGGCAGAGGTTGGTGGTGGGTTGGCGGTTGAAGATGAAGGATCAAAGGGTGATCAGAGTGTTATTGTGGGTCCTTCTAATGAAAGGGTTGTAGTGGACTATGATTGGACTGAGGAATGGTACCCACTATACCTCACCCAGAATGTCCCAGAAGATGCTCCTTTGGGTCTCACTGTCTTTGATAAACAGCTTGTTTTGTATCGCGATGGCGAGGGTGTGCTTCGGTGTTATGAAGATCGGTGTCCTCATAGGTAACCCAATTTCTATGATCTTGGTTTATGCCATACATGTATATATATATATGATGATGATGATGATTGGTATTGATGCTTTATGATTTTCATCTTAAAAGTTCTTGCTTAGTGACCCTCCAAGTAGACTTATATGTTTTCTGATTGCAACATGCTCTCTCAAGTTTTAATTTAGGTGGATTTTGCTTGTGGAAATGATAGTGTTACTCACTAAAATTCTACAGAAAAGGCTGTTTTTATTGTGTGGATTTGGATTGTGATTCTGGAATCTGAACTTTTTTCCATCTCAATTGATTGATTGAATTGAAGGCATCTACGATTGGTTTTCATTGCTTGGGTTTGACTGAAGGATACGATTTGAATTGATGACAAAATTCCACCCTCCTCTTTGAGGATTAGGGCCCAAGACTATAATGTGTTTGCATGTGTGTGTAGACGCAGAGGAAGTGGGTGACAGAGTGAAGGGTACCTTATGAATTATGTTATTGGAACTCACCCCAGGATGTACATGTCTTTCTCCTGAAAGATGTGCGACAGTCATCCCACCATTACCTAAATTTCTTTTACGATTTATGGGTTTGAGTGATGATAACCATTTCTTTAGTTGGCAGATGGAAAAATGGAACATTCAACTCATTTGTTCCATTCTGGCAATTTATCATATCATTTTGATTGAGCTTAGCCAATTTGAGAAAAATATAGGGGTTTCAAAACTTAGAATCATCACATGACGCTCGTCCGACACTCCTCGACGGGTGTTGTACATGCCAGACGTATCCTCTTATTTGTAATTGTAAAATAAAAACAATGCAGATTTATACTTGTTTTAACATTTAAGTTATAAAATACATGATTTTAATATTAATTAGTGTTATCTTAGAATTTTTTTGTTATCTTTGTGTAAAATATTTATATATGACATACAAAAATTATATATTTTGCCATGTCTCAGCCGTATCGTGTATTGTACTTTCCGAAAAGTCGTGTTCGGGTATTCATGTGTCATATCCTTGTCTGTGCTTCTTAGGAGTAGACGCTGGTAACAGCAGGGACAATTTTCTATTTCTGTCATTGTGTTCTCTTACAATTTTCATGCTTCTCCAGTTTTTTAATGTTTAAGCTTAGATCAATTTCCAACAACAGCAAAAAATAGCTTATCAGAGAAAAAAAGTACTAATAGATCCAAATCGGATAAGTGAGTAAATGAATGGGCTAGGGGTGGAAATTCAATCATGATGATAGTGAATGTGTCCTGATAGAACTTGTATAACTACATAGAAAATCCTTAAATGAAGGCCGAGATAAACCATTGCTGGGATTTCTGAGGAGCTAAACAAATCTGTTGCAACCATGAACCAAATCAACAGTTGAACTTGTTAGTATAGAACTTCCGTTGAGAACTTGAGAGAACTAAGAACAGAAAATTTGGAATCTCAATGACAAAGGGAGAGATGGGGTGGACTATAAGAACTGAAAGCATACATTTGTTTGGACTCCTCTAGAATAATCACACCAGCATCATATCGAGGCTTCATCTAACCAAATAATTTTTTGAACGAAACCCAAATTCAAAAGGGCGTGAGTTGCATGACCAAGGACATAACTTTTAAAGCACAAATATCTTGAGGAATTTGTTGGAGAAAATAGCCTGAGATTTGCTTTTGCAGTTCAGTCCACACTCCTCATGTGTTTGTCACACTTTGCAAGCAATTTTATAATTCAAACGCTGTAGTGATAAATGACTAAAGATGAATAAAAGCATGGATAGAAAGAAAAAAAAAATTCTAAAACAAGGTTTCATTAGCCCCTATCACCAAGAAAGGCAAATGCCTTTTCTCTTGGCAATATGCTACCGTATGCATCAGATTTCATTAAGTTACTATTTAAGTTTGTGATGAGGTATGTGCTATAAATCAGCCACGTCATACATTATTTTTCATCAAGACTTTGGAGCTACCAATCAGTAAGAGTTTTACACATGGTCGTAAGTTGAACTAAAAATTCTCATGCCAGTCTCATTACCTCTGACCAAGCTTGAAACAAGAGCATTTTTATTCCTTTTTTAAAAGAGGACAACAAATAATTGATGATTGAAAACCAGATCAGACATCCAAACTGTATAATGATCCATTTGGATCATTTCACATTAAGATTTAGGCATTCACTAGAAAAGAAACATAATAGTTGGCTTTGTACAGAGATAATTATGTGACGATGAACTAAAAAATGTAACAGTGATTGGAAGATTACAAACTCATCCTGAATTGAGTATGAGGGTTCTGAAACTGTATTACAATTTTGTGGACTTTAAGTCAAAGATTTCAACAAGAATTTCCAATGGAATTCCAAAGTCATTAGGACTTGTTAAGTCCCAATTGAGACCCCACTTCCACATGATGAAATGCCATCTTAAGACTGGTTGCAGTCAAAAAATAATTCTTTGTTGTTCAATGATGATTTTCTAGAGATATGTAATGCTGATTCCTGAGTGCCTTTCCACCCTTTCCTCAAGAGTGCATTTCGATGTCCTACAAAATTGATTCTTCCACAGAATTGCACACGTTTAAATTCATTTTTATTTTGAAGGCAATTGAACGCATATATTAGGATTAGAGTGATCTTATAATTTGAAGAACCAATTAGGTTGACGGTATGTCAGTTGATTTTTGGTTTGTACTGTCCCGGGGAGAATGTGTATCAAAAAGATTCCTATCACAAGTCAAATGAATAAACTGACCACTAGGTTCTCTGCAAGCAACGGATATCTCAAGTCTGTTCTTGTTTGTTGCTTCACAAAATGGTGTTCTCTTTATCATGAGGTGGTCACAGTCATTGTAATTGGAAATCATATATAAAATAATTTAGTAGTTTTTTACATGAACTTTACAGTTTTAGAATCTCAAACCGATTATCATCATAACCTTGTCTCTGAAACTTCTTGATTAAGGTTAGCAAAACTCTCAGAAGGTCAGTTGGTTGATGGAAGGCTGGAATGCCTGTACCATGGTTGGCAGTTTGAAGGGGAGGGAAAATGTGTAAGGATACCTCAGGTTTGTATTATGCTTCTCGCCCCAATAATCTGTTGCTTTATGCATTACCAACAAACATTCAAGTTAAATTGATCAAGTTCTTTCCCAATTAATGTTTTCCACAGCTTCCGACCAATGCAAAGATTCCCCAATCAGCTTGTCTTAGAACATATGAGGTGACGGATTCCCAAGGAGTTGTGTGGGTATGGATGTCTCGGAAGATGCCACCAGATCCTAGTAAATTGCCATGGTTTGAAAATTTTGCCAGGCCTGGTTTTCAAGATACTTCGACCACACATGAACTTCCTTATGATCATTCCATACTTCTTGAGAACCTTATGGACCCAGCCCACATCCCTATCTCCCATGATAGAACTGATTGGACGGCGAAAAGGGAAGATGCCCAACCATTGCTATTCGAAGTCACTGAAAGAACAGATCGGGGGTTTGCAGGCTGGTGGGGCAAAGAAAAAGATCAATCAATGCCAAATTTCTTACGATTACAAGCACCATGTGTTCTACAAAACAACCGAGAATTTGTTGACAAGGACGGGGAGAAACACTATTTTTCTGGCCTCTTTCTTTGTAGACCTTCTGGTCAAGGAAAATCCATGCTTATTGTGAGGTTTGGAGGCACAAAGAGATCCCCTCTCATGAAATTGTTCCCAAAATGGTACTTCCATCAGAATGCAAGCAAGGTTTTTGAGCAAGATATGGGTTTTCTCTCATCCCAAAATGAAGTTTTATTGAAAGAAAAAGTACCCACAAAAGAGCTTTACCTTAATTTAAGGTCCTCGGACACATGGGTAGCAGAATACAGGAAATGGATGGACAAAGTTGGGCATGGGATGCCTTACCATTTTGGCCACAGCACCATATCCCTTCCTAAAGTGCCTGCTGTGGTGGAACATGCTCCAGCTGGACTAGTTGCTAGCATTTCAGCTTCTTTGCCGGCCAAGGGCGGAATCGGAACAATGCACGCACCAAACCTTTCCAACAGATATTTCCGACATGTAATCCATTGCAAGGGTTGCAGAAGCGTTGTTAAAGCTTTTCAAGCATGGGAAAATGCTCTATCCATTGTCGCTCTTGTATCAACTGCATTTGCAATCCTCGTGTCTGGAAGGCAGTGGAAGGCCCTTTTTCTGGTTTCAACAACCCTATGCTTGGCGGGAATTTATGCATGCTCAACTGCAATTGCAATGAATACAACAAACTTCATAAGGATACACAGAAGACTGTGAGCCAAGAATGGAACATTTCATGATTTGTCAGTTCTTTTCAGGCCAAATGGAAAAAAGAATACATATAGAATTACAAAGGGGGTTAGATTATTCAGTTCTTGAATGCAGCTGTTATTGATCCCTATTCAATTTGTATTAATGTTTAGATGTTTACAACGTCTCATACCAGCCATACGAGAGTAGCAAGTCATTTATTTTATCGTTGTTTATTAAGCAAATGCTTAATTCTCCTAAGATGAGTGTTGTGGTAATGTGCTCTTCCATATTTCCTTAAATTATAACGGAAGAAGTTTTTAATACATGGTTAACATTTGTATCCTATTGATCTTTTTCTACTACTGGTTCTGGAGTTCAATGAAATCTTACAGGACAAATCCTCCAGGAGGGAGGACATGTGAACTCTTCAAAATAATATTTGAGCTGTATCAAACAAAAAGATTTTCGGAGAGATTATGGAAAAGTCCGGCTTCTGAAGAACGCTGAAGGATTCTTGTGTGCGGAAGGCTTCTTTGGCTTTCTGAAAAACGCAGAAGTTTATGGAGATGTGCAAGACATCAAGGTCAGTTGTAGAAGCCCTTCCATTACTTTCTCACTTTTTGCCGAAGACTATTGTCTTTAGATTGTAGAGCAAGGCCGAGAACCTGGACGAGTATCCGCTCAAGGTCAAAGTTTTATGCTGATGCATCAGGTCAGGCAGTCAATCCTGTAGAGACAATTACTTTCTCGTATTCAGCTCTTTACTGTGGAAGATGTAAAATTTGGAACTCTGTCCCATTTCCAAATCTCAATTGCTTATTGCTAATGCTAAAAGCACGGGCGATTTACTGCTGCTGTTTGTGCTTAGCATAGAGCGGTAAGTTAGACAAGTAAAAAGAAAGTATTTGGTTTAGTTGTCACTTATTGGTAGATCAGAGTGAGAACTGGTATTTCATTACGATAAGGTAAGGGTTCTCAACAAACTCAAGGGCTGGAAGGAGAAGTACTTGAGTCAAGAAGGGCTTGAGGTGCTCCTCAAATCTGTATTATTAGCTATGCCCAACATGTTTTAAACTCCCTCCGTTACACTCACTAGAATCTGTGACGAGTTTTGTGGGGGAAGCCGCAGTGGTGAAGGTTGTATCCACTGGTGGACTCAATGTAGTAAACTTCCTGATTACGCTGCATTTACAGTGATTGCCAGGACCAGGAATTCCGGAAGGCAGGTGCTTGCCATCAACTTTGGGTCGTATCTGAGTGTTTCGGCCCTTGCGGCCAAGGCATGGGCTACTTGGGTGGTCACTTGTGGTATGACAAAGGATCTATCTCCCACTTCCACTCAGCCATCTTTGAATCAGACACAGCAAGCTTGGCTCATCTTCTATTAGGATCTCAAGGTCAGAGCAAATGAGAGGGAGGTGATTAAGACGATGTGAAGGATCAAGTAAGAAATCATAATAGTTGGAACTTCACCCCTGTGAAATGCAATTGAAGATGTGAAGATGTCTCTAATTATATCAACGTGATTTCTCATTATGCAACTCTTCCAACATTTTCAATGTGAAGATGTCTCTAATTTTCAACTCTTCCATCATTTTCTCATTTCTCAAGGCCAAGGCATGAACTTCAACGTGAAGATGTCTCTAATTATATCTGGTCTTTCTCATATGCAACTCTTCCATCATTTTCAACTGAAAGAAGTGTTATCCACAGCTAGAAACATACACGAGTCCCCAAGAAAACAAAAGAACAAAGTTAAAACAAAAGAGAGAAGGAAAAAAACAGAACAAAAGAAAGAAATGAAAAGAAAAGCATCATAGGTATGAAGCAATTGATTGGGAAGCTTTTTCTTAAACGGTTTTTCATTGAAATCCATACAATATTCCATTTTAAAGTTGCAGATACATGAATCAAAATTGGAGGAGTTTCCTTGCAGCCAGACACACCTATCTATATTCACAGAAAATATATATATATATACACACATACATATATAAAGAAATAACACAGAACCAACCCCCTTGCCAAAGTCCAACAAGTTTTACTCTTTCCATTTAGAAGACAACCTGATTCATGTTCGCAAAAGAATATTGCAGTGGTAAAAACCATCCCATTTGGGGAAAATGCTATGGGATCCAAAGCAGAATACTATGCACCATTAGGCAAAAAAGCATAGCATAAATTCGCCTTTAATTCAAAGGTCAGATACCCAATCCCACCACCTTAGTAAGGGTGAAGCCCACCATTCGAGTTGCCAGTCAAGGACTGCTCCCCAGAGTGTAATAATCTGCGAGCTGAACTGTTCATGGATGATGAGATGTCATATGACCTGTTCTCACCATTTGATTTTGAGTAGAAATGGGATGAAAGGCCTGGGATCCTTGGCAATCCTGTGGTAGTATCAGTACCCAAGCTTGAACCACGTGAAGACACATCCGCTTCAACCTCTTCAAGTGTCTATAATAAAGAAAAAAAAAAACTATTTCAGTTCTCTTGAAAAAGAGAGATTATTAATAAGCACGGTGCATACGGTTTTTATGTGCGAATCAATTCTGTCAAAGAGAAGTGAAGAGGCATCTACAAAAAGATATGCAATTGCGTCTCCTCAGGAAGGACAGAATGGTAAAAAGGAACCAGAAAGAATGAAAGAAACAACAAATTGAAAGTGTTCAGAAACTGAAATATAACAAAAAGTAGGCCTCGGATCTAAACAAGATTAACAGACAATATGTGAAACCCGTAGGTTCACTTGAGATCAACTAATTTAATGAGCTGGAATGAGTTCCATAGATACATAAGCCTAAGGATGTATAAAATAAAACAAAGGCAGATGGCAGGTCACCAACATAAGCTCTTTTCTTCATAGTTCACATATACATAATGATGTTAAAAGATGCACTTCTCAATTGGCTAGACCTTTTCTTTTTTATTTTATTTTATTTTTTTGGCTCACCTGAACAGCTTGTTGCAGAACATGGAACATTTCTCTTGTTCGTTTTCTTTTCATGACAACCTCATCTTGCTCCTGCAACATCTCTTCAAGAAGGCTCTCTCTGTGTGGACACCAAAATGCTCATTAGTATCAAACCATAAAGTTCATGCAGCAGAAAGGACATCAGTAACCCATAACTAGCAGTCCAGATTCCATTCTGGGGTGCACAGATGTGTCATGTGCCACCGTTATGTTTTCAGAATCAGAAAAGGCCAGATGATATAATTCAAAATATTCCCGTAAATCAAATGAACACCCTAGCAACTTTCACAGTCAAGTCATTAGAATCATAATAGAGCTTAATTTTTCACTAAACACCAATCAGTCAAATGGTCTGGAAATAGGCCTATATATAGGCTGAGCCCAACATCCACCACATTGAGGTCAATTATTGTACTTCCAGACAATAAGCTAAAACATTATTTCAAAAAGATGCAAATCTGAAATAATTTACCTACAAGTGTATGAAATAGGTAAAGGACCTTTGAATGTCACATCATGCGAATTTCACATCTTTAATGCAATTCAAGAATACTGATGAATACCTATTAACAATTGAGTATCATTTATTATTTTCTCACATTCAATTTCTGTTTTTCCAGCAAAAAAGACTGCCTATTTCCAATGCCATTTATCTGTTTCCATAGCCTCATACAAAGTGCTATAAATAAAGAATAGGTTAATGAGGCTGTGCAATCAGCCAAAATGGCCATAGCAAAAGCTGTTACTAAAAAATAACAGCAATAATAAATTTAAAAAAAATGAAATCTATAAGGAGGTTACTTGGAGCAAATGATGGGACAGGACATTATCATGGCTAACGATCCATGAGTGGCAAGCAGTCATACTCAGCTTATCTTATATATCATGAGTGGATATTCCAAGCATTGTTATTAATCCAGCTTAAACATCAACCTAGTCAAGGTAGCTTATCCTATATATCATGAGTGGATATTCCAAGCACCGTTATTAATCCAGCTTAAACATCAACCTAGTCAAGGGACTAGATTAAGGGATCACCAGCACAATGGGTCACTCAAGTCAAACTAGGAGATCATATAAGTATTTTTAAAATCATGACATTGATAGGAACAAGTAAGATGAATGTTTGTACAGGGTACATGGGATAAGTTAATCCTGCCAATATCAGAACCCTGCCTAACATTGGGTTTCTCAGATTCTCTCCATGAAGTAAATGAAGAAAATGATATTTTAGGATAATAATCCATACCCCAAAAATGGGATAAGAAAATCAAAGTTCAAATGTTGATTGAATTGACGTTGGGATAGTTGCCTCCAATCCAGTACAGTGCAGCAGGTTCACTCGTACAAATGCTGGAACAAGATGAATTTTCCACAAATCACATATTTCCACATTATTGATCCTATGTGCCAAACAGTGAAGCCTTTAATGGTAAAACAAAGCGACTCTAAATAACTCATCTGAACTATGTTGCAGATAAACAGTCAAAATAGAGCAATTTTGACATTTGAACTCAAAAAAGAAGAGAGCATTAGCACCATATATCATTATATTTAAAAATAATCTATAAACCCTACTTCTAGGTTCTTAAAATAATTTCCAAGAAATTTAACACCCCCCCCCAAAAAAAAAAATGGATACTTAGGAAGCATTGGAAATATGTACAATGTTTAGAAAATAGTTTTACATTAATTTAGACACAAGAAAACAGAACAGAAGTCATACTGGAGAAATCCCTCGTCCCATATGCATACCTGTACAATTTCTGTATAAAGGTGGTTAGGAGATCCCTTTTCGTATGGTTGACCTGGAGGACATACAAATTAACAGAACAGAGATAACAGAAACCAGAGGATGAAGAGGGAAAAGACAAACAAAATTCAATCTCGAGGCTAATTGAGATGTTCCACACCTACTTACCCCAAGAAAAAAAGTGATGTTCCACTCCCCCAAATACAAGATTACAACTAGAATGAGGAAAAGGAAAACTTGAGGTAACATACCAGAAAATGCATTACAGCTTTTGGAACCAAGTCCTGAATGTTCTTTCTGACGATGTCATAGTAAGAACTCAAGAGTAATTTGGTTACCCTTACTTCAATTGCTTCATTATCTGTTTGTGTTTCTGGCAGCCTTAAGACGGCAGGGGGCTGAAATTACCAGCCACATAAGTGAGGAATTTGAATCAAGAAAGATTACTATAATCATAACATAAAAATAGAGAATCAATTTATCAAGTCATTGTAAAAGCGCATTATTACCTCTCTCAATTGGATCAGAGAAGGCATCTGCTCCGTAACATGAACAGTTTCACCAAGAAATCTATTAGCCAAACTCTCTCCAGGTGATGCTCGGCTCCCAAATATCGATGCAATGCCCCAAGTCCTTGTGGCTGAATTACCTGCTAGATACCAAGTACAATGTAACAGTGAAATATTTGTAGCTACTACTTATGCCAAGGAATAGGATGGGCATAATCATCCATAATCAGGCTAAGGAGTAGGATGGCCATAATTCATGCTCAAACCCTATAGGGAATCAAAGTTATCGGTAAGTATTTCTATCTCTGGAAATAAATTTTAGACATAAAATGATAAAAGAATGCAGTCTATAGCAACATTATAATGGGTTTAATTTAATTTTTAATTTGCAAGCTAGATTTAATATAACATGATGGGATAACATCCACCCAACATAGAGCACTTTAAATTTGATACGAATTCGTAAATAAAAAATTTATTTTATTAAAGGCGTATGATGTAAATTAGAGTAAAATTATCGTTAGGTAGTCATCAAGAAAAAAAATATACATTACATACTCAAATCAATTCCAATTTCACCAAACTAATATTGGGTTTGATTAAATGGTAGAAAGAATTAGAAGGAATTACATAAGTTTCTATTGTAACAACCAGAATATAATACATACACTTGAATGATGATCATATTAATAACTTATCAATATCCTCTAGGCAGAAACTCGACTAATTGCTCCAAAAATATGCATAAACTCACCCACGCATGCATGCAATCAATAAGACATATACTTAAACAAAGATAGCCAAATATTATGACACACAGCGACGAAGATTATCATATATACTACATCACATGTTTTTACACTAAAAATACAATACATAGTGATATATCACAACGTTTTGAGCCATGCTAACTCCATACCCAAAATGAAGAAATTAATCAATAAAAAGAGCAAGCAGGCAAAGGCCGGATCTCCTAAGTGACCTGAGATTGCTCATAAGTAAATGGTTAAGTGAGAACAGTAATTCAAGATGTTACTTTGGTCATAGCCAAATTAGTTAAGATAAAAATAACATTTTTTTATGATGGGGAATCATCCCAACCACGCAACACATCGGACATGAAGCTATTGTGTAAACCCCGGGCCACGTGCACCACGCCTTAATACATGGACCAGACCAGCACAAGCGTACACTAGTGGGTATCTCAGGGGATGAGATTTGAACTTGGGACTTCGGGGATATTACTTGAGCCTCTTCCCAACTACGCCACACTCCAGGGGGTAGTTAAGACAATAACAATTTGTAGGTATAAGTGTCCAACTCCACTCTGTACAAGGACACTTAGGCAACTCACCACTCCTCCGTACCGCTTTCCTCCTCTCACCGAGGATAGCACAAAGAGCGTCTCTTCCTAACTAAGACATCAAGAGGCCCCCGCCTACAGGTGACCTCGAAACACCTCCTCTGCAGCATTCACTCATGGCTTCATGCTTGGCACCCCCTAGCTCGACCACGGAACCCCTCTGCCGAACGCATCTCCATACTTAGCATAATTCTTCACACAAGCGTATCTCCATAACCTAGGTTGGGAGCAAGACCTAGGGACCTCCGCGCGAAATCATCAGGAAACAAGTGAATTGGAGATTAGAGTTGAGGGTTCGTCGAAGAGCTATACCCCTCTGACCGATCTTACAGAGAGAGATCTCTAAGCAAACGACAAAGCGCATTTAATGCCTAAGCTACCTGAGCCACCTGAGCCACCTGAGTCACTGCCATCACTGTTACCACAGAAATGCAGAGTTGACATTTAGAATGTCGGTATTCAAGAAGCACTCAGACTGAGTAGCCAATCAGCAAGGGCCTTCGCCTTAGGTATGAGGAGCCAATCATTCACAATCTCGACAACTGAAGAACCAATTATGAAGTACCTCCCTCACCTATATAAAGGGAACATTCATTCTATATTGACAAGACATTCATTTCACATTGAATGCTCACCACCAACCTCTCCAAAATCTCTCCAAACTCTTTGGGACACTGCCACTCTCTCTTCCTAAGACCGCCTTAACTCTCTCTCCTTCACCTCTGGTAGTCCTCTGTCTAGACAGTGCCTGCCGTTAACCTCCCAGAGGTTCACCCTCTACAGGTTTGACCACTCACCCCTCACTCTACTCCACACACAATACTCCACTGAGAAAGAGCGGTACTCGCTATCTATAGCGCCAAAGAAGAATACGCAAGTGTCCTTGCAAAACGCCCCAGGGGTCGAGAATTCGTCCCAACACGACCTTGACCCTCCTTCCCCCGAAGAGCAACTCGACAATTCAACCCATCCGATCATCTCTGTGGGTGCCAACCAACTTGAAGCCCTCACCAAGAGCATAAACTCGATCCAACGAGTTCTGCAGCTTATGCTCGAGACCTTGCTATCAATGCAAAAGGGGACACCTCCCCTTCCAAACCAACCAACGATCCCCTTGGCAATTGCCAACTCGGGCAACCTCTTAAGACAACGAGAAATATCCGAGATTAACCCAGATCTCCCTAACAGGAACCCTCTAGTTCCTTCCCTCTCGACGACAACCCTTGGCGCAGCCTCCACCGCAGCCCTAACCATAGGGATTGCCTCCGCGGTGGCCCCCGCGCTAACGCAGACGCTCCTCTCTAAACATCTCATTACTATGGATCAAGTCAAAGCACAGTTTCAAACCTTCTTTGAACAAGTGCGCTCCAAGTCCACTATTATGCTGGACCTTGACCTTCGGCCACCATACTCTACTGAGGCTGTAGAGTCGCCTTACCCCGCCAGGTACGTCGCTCTCAAATTTACCCGTTTTAATGGACAAAAAGGCAATGCTTGGGAGCACATGATCCGTTTCACTGAAACTTTGGGACCCTATCAAGCCGACAAAAATCTCCATCTCAAAGAATTTGTAAAATCCCTTATGGATAGGGCGTATTCGTGGTACGCCAACCTCCCCCCCGGGCTCCATTTAGTCATAGGAGGACATGGTGCAAAAATTCTATGAAAAATTTTTCTACGTCGAGGAGCGCCTTACCTCCCTCCACCTCCGACGAGTCGTCCAACACCATAGAGAGGCCGTCCTCATCTATGTCAAGCGATTAAGAAAAACAGCTATTAAGATACAGCACTCTGTCATAGAAAAATAGATAGCTAAGATCTGTAACGAAGGCATGCTCCCCTAGTATAAGATGCATGTGTTGAACCACAAGTTTGAAGATTTCTCTAACCTCAGTCTCGCAGCGCAAAACTTGAGCAAGACAGTCTGAGCATCCTATCCTCCCCAAGCCTCCTCTCGGCGAATGACAAACCCCTGGTGGAGACCATCTCCAAGACAAGGCCACTCGCATGCAACCTCTTCATGGAGATCTCCTCTAAGGAGGATCCATTCAACGGGATCTTTAAGACGCTATGAGTACAATGAAAAATGACATCATCAGTGAGCGTTGAGCGCCATTGCTCTCAAGTGTAATAACTCACCTCGAGGTACTCACACCCCGATGTTTTGAGTGCCCTCGCTCTCAAGTGGAATGACTAGCCTCACCCTTGAGCACCTTCACCTCCAAGTGAGATATCTCAGCTTAAGGCATGCTCCTCTTAGCCTTGAGCGCCAGTGCTCTCAATTGGAATGAGTAGCCACACCCCTCACCTTTTATGGAATGACCCACATCAAAGCACGCTCGTCTCAGCATTAAGTGCCCTCCCTCTAAATTGGAATGACTCATCTAATATATGTGCTTGCCCTCGAGGCTTCAGCATGCTTCTCTCACCTCGCCTCGCCTCACTTTGCTTTGACCCCTTCCTTAAGGGTCATGGCTCCTAGTGGATATCGTTCGCTCGACAAACTTCTTCACCCCTCCCCTCACAAGTTCCTTGACAAGGGAGGGAAACAAGACCACCTTTTAATAATAATTGGTACTTTATTACCGCGGGCTAGATGATCTACTGGCTCGAGGCCTAGACCTCGAGGAAGAGCCAACGCTTCAATTTTTTACTCGGCTTAGGCACGCAGTGTCCGAGCCTAAAGCCATACAACATTCGAGGGGCAATCTTCGGCGGCCAAGGCACGCTCGATCTCCAACTGAGCACGCCTATCTCCATTTGTGGTCTTCAACTCAACTAAGTGCCCATGTGGATTTATCCTAAACTATTATATATCTCCATACATTCCCCTCCGGGTTCAAGGTTCTCCAAACGCCTTCTCCAATTGTCCCCCTCCAGGGCCGAGATTCTCCAAATATTTTATTAACTCAGCTAAGCATTCGTGTGGGTTAACCTCAAGTATCATATGTCTCCATACCCTCCCCCTCCGGGGTTGAGGTTCTCCAAATGCTTTCTACAAACGCTCCTCTCCAAGGTCAAGGTTCTCCATACACTCTCCTTTAAGGTCAAGGTTCTTCAAACGTTTTATAACTCAGCTAAGCGCCCATGTGAGTTTAGCATCGAGTATTACACATCACCATACACTCCTCTCCAAGGATAAGGTTCTCCAATTGCTTCCCTCTAGGGTCACGACATCTCCACCTGTGATCTCCAACTCGACCATGCGCCTGTATTGATTTAGCCTTGAGTGTTATCTACCTCCACAGTCTCCCTTCAAGGGTTGAGACTCTCTGCTCATGATTGCTTTTGACTTGGCTCAAGTGTGAACAGCCCTAGCTTTGAGTTACAGTTCTCAAGGGGCAACCAAATCAAAGCCGAATTGATGGGCCACCCAATGCGTATTATTACCTCCACACCATAATCCCCGGACTCACACAAAGTTGGTAAAAACAATGAAACTACCATACCCAACTACACCAACTGCGCAACAAAATATCTCTCAGGACGACCAACATCAACAGTCTGATCCTCCTCCAGATATATATCCAAAGCGTCTATCCCATCCAGACTACGAACATAAGGCTGAAATCTAAGTTGGCGCTCGTCTTCTATCACGTCAACTAACGGCCACTGCAGCAAACGATTCCCCACCTCCAAGAACGCAATACACTCCTATTCGCCGAATTTTGTTGCTTTGGTCTAGGAGCAGCGAAAGGGAATCGCTCGTAAAAAAACATAAGCAAAAAAGATGTCGAGATGTAAGTAAGGACATCAAACCTCCCCAACGACCTCGCGGAATAAAACTTCACCAAGTCAAGACGGTGAAATAATGTTCCGAAAAATAAAAGGGCAAGGGACAATGACCTTCCCGACGCAAGCACTGCTACAAGAGAAAAGACTCTAACACTGATCCCATCCTGAGAGGGCTCATCAAAAATATGTCTAGTCAGCCAACGAGCAATAAACCCAGCGAGATGATGCGGACTTCTCAAACCTAACCCCTCGGAGTCGGCCCGGCTATCGCTGGCATCACCATCCCTCAGATCCTGATACCAATAATGGATCCAACCGCAAAAGAACTCTTTGACTCGGCCTTTCCTACCTGCTCGGCCACCTTCAAAGCCTTCAAGGCCTCCTGCTCTACGTCACTCAATACCAAGCTGTCAAAGGACACCTGGCCAAATAACTTCAATTGCATCAACCCACAAACATCCTCCAATGTTGGGCATAACTCACCCCAATGAGTAATAAAAGTATGTGTATCAGTACTCCACCAAGAAATAATCGTGGGCAGCCAACCCCTATCCCTCGAGATGCTGCACTCCATTGAACTCCGATAGCATGCAAAATGTGAGCCTTTTATAACAACTTCACCGATGCCTTGTCCTCCAAAACCTCGCACATCCACACATCCACCCCTTTGTAAGGGTTAACATAACCCTCGTACCGAGAAAAACTATATAGAAAATCCCCTCGCTCTACACAAAAACGGTGCAACGACCTAGGCGTGATCAACTCCTCAGCGCCTTGATCAGCTTCAGAAAACAACAAAACAACGTCCATCAGAGGAGCGGCATGATCATCAAATGTTTTCAAGAAACCCCTGAATCTATCACCTTTCAAATACGGTGCCTGGTACCAATGTTCGGATCCTAGAACAGAAGGAGGATCTTTGCCTTTATTTCGCTTCAAACTCGGATACTTTCCCACATGAGGGGCAACAGCATGTCTCAGCTGCCTTTAACTAACCATACCCCAAAATCACTAAAAATTCAAAGTCGGGCGAATGACCCAGCAATTTTGGTGACTCGGTTTAACACTGCCTCCGTTCAGCAGGCTCACCAACTCCTCGCAGCCAAGCCGCCTTAGCCAACAGCCACCCCAAGTACCCTCGCCCAGCCCTCACCCAAGCTGCCCCGATCCAGCCGACCTGGTCAACCCCTTCACCAACCTCGGTCAACCCCTCCGCTGATCTCGATCAACCCCCCCCCCCCCCCCCTCCGAACACAACGACTCGCCAAGCAACTCAAACGCCTCACCCACACCCCTTGGTCGCCTCCCCTCGCCCAGCCCCCTCTGTCCCCTCCCTTGCCCACACCCAACACCCAGCTGCCTCACCCAAGTCCCCTCCTCAGGCCCATTGAAACATTTCAGCAAACACTTGGAGCACAAGAAAGCAAGACTTCAGCAAACACCACCAAAACAGCAGTGCCTCAACCCTCGACAAAGAACTAGGACCACATCGTCCAACCCGTAGCCTCGGTGAATCCCGACAAATCCCTCATTTGCAAAAAAAAAAAAAAAAACCCAAATCCTAGGAAGACAAAGCCTCGGTAACAATGACAAAAAGCCCTCACCCTGTGAAACTTCGTCACCTTACAACTTGCAATCCCCTTTGGTAATGTCTTCAAGCAAGGCTGGCAACACCTCAACAGGGAAAGCCTGGCTGACTCTCTGAAGCGTTAGCACCCAAGTACGCCCAAAGCAAAGATTTCGGTGGAAGCAGGTGAAGCTCACCTCGGCGCAGCGACCCTCAGTAGAACCGTTGCCTGGGTAAATCTGGCGGCAAACCTAACCTCACAACAAGCCCTCGCCTCCGCAACGCTATGTCTCGATGACCTTAGCTCGACAAAACCCCCAATGGCAATTTACACAAAAAAAAAAAAAACCCTCGAAGTCCTGCCCCAAATCGGTTCGACCTGACCCAACTAACCCGCCTAAAACCTAATCAAATCACCTGATCCTCCTCAACCACACCCTTCAAGGCGTCGGCTCCAGCAACACTCCAACCCGTGGCCTCGGTAAACACCCCACATCAAAAGGGACACCTCGATGACGCCCTCCTCCTCAATCAACCAAGGCAAAACACCCAAACTTTGGCCCACTAGAGCAAAAGGGGAACCTGGGAACCTAAAAGAATATTAAAACACTTGAGAACTCACAATACTCTCCAAAATTTGATGAAGGGGCAAAATGACTAAGGCTCCTATTTATACTAGCCTGAAGCATGGACAAGCCACCATCATGCCATTGTAACCAAAGGGCATTACAAACCACCTGACCAAAGTACACTACACTCTTCCTTATCACTTTGATAAATCATATCACTCGGGCAAGCGTGAAAAAAAAAATCTCCAAGAAAAAGCTACTACTCCGAGTTGGCAGATTGATTAAAAGCTATCTCTAATAAAGTGTGTATGCGCACTCTCAGTATTAGTGAGGGCACATGCACAAAGGGCATATTGCAAATATAAGTGTCCAACTCCATTCTGTACAAGGACACTTAGATAACTCACCACTCCTCTGCACCGCTTTCCTCCTCTCACCGAGAATAGCGTAAAAAGCACCTCCTCCTAGCTAAGACATCGAGAGGCCATCGCCTACAGGTGATCTCGGGATACCTCCTCCGCAGCATTCGCTCATGACTTCGCGCTCGGCACCTCCTAACTCGGCCATGGAACCCCTCCGCCGAGCACATCTCCATACTTGGCATAATTCTCCACACACGCGTATTTCCATAAAATAGGTTGGGAGTAGGACTTAGGGACCTCTGCGCAATATCATCAGGAGACAAGTGAATTGGAGGGTAGAGTTGAGGGTTCGCCGAGGAGCCATACCCCTCTAGCCAGTCTTAGAGAGAGAGGGATCTCCAAGAAAACGACAAAGCGCATTTAATGCTTGAGCCGCCTAAGCCACCTGAGTCACTGCCATCACTGTTACCACAGAGATGCAGAGTTGACATTCAAAATGTCAGTCTTCGAGAAGCCCTCAGACTGAGTAGCCAATCAGCAAAGGCCTTCGCCTTAGGTCTGAGGCACCAATCATTGAAGATCACGACAACTAAAGAACCAATCATGAAGTACCTCTCTCACCTATATAAAGAGAACATTCATTTTCCATTGACAAGACATTCATTCCACATTGAATGCTCACCACCAACCTCTCCAAAATCTCTCCAAGCTCTTTGGGACACTGCCACTCTCTCTCTTTCTAGGACCACCTCAACTCTCTCTCCTCCACCTTCAATGATCTTCCGCCTAGACAGCGCCTGCCGTTAACTTCCCAAAGGACCCTCTACAGGTTTGACCACTCACCCCTCACTCTACTCCACACACACAATTCAATATACTTTTTCTTGTAAGTAAAAAAGACAAATTATGAAAAATTCATTATGAACAAAGAGTTTACCAACTGATATGGGTTTGCCATCATTGGGTTGAGGACGACTTCCCTGCCACAAACCAAATATGATGCAAATTAAAGAATGTAATTAGAAGGTAAATGAATTATCAAAGTAGAACTACTAAATTAGCTTCAGTCCTTTGGGCAGCCTAAATTAAATATGGTAGTTTTCTATAACGAAAATAATATTTATAAACAAAAGGCACCAATTGGGTGCCACCCATGTACACCAAATGTATACAAAAGAAGTTGCTATATACTTTTACTACGAAGTATCCACAAACTGTAAAGATATTCCCAAGAGAAAGGTTCAACTTGTCTTAAACCTAATAAGCACGAACATTCTAAGAAGCTGTCGTGTCTATGTCGGACAAGACACTCACCAGACACTCCTCAATACGTGTCGACACTAGTCCAAATGTGTTCTATTATTTTTTAAGTTTTTTCAAAACCAGACACGCTTAAAACACTTGGCGGACTCCCTTATCCATCACTTAGGACGCATAAACACATTGTAAGTTCGAAAAATACCTTAGAATCCAATTGTAAAAAAAAATAATGTGATTTTATACCTAATTTGACGTTTAAGCTATGGAATACATGGTTTTAATTTAAAATGGTGTTATCTTGCAAATTTTTCATTAAAATTTTCCTATATATGACATTTAAAATATATACTTTTGTTGTCTC
The DNA here is from genome assembly GCA_033060915.1 of Euryodendron excelsum. Classification (NCBI taxonomy): domain Eukaryota; kingdom Viridiplantae; phylum Streptophyta; class Magnoliopsida; order Ericales; family Pentaphylacaceae; genus Euryodendron; species Euryodendron excelsum. The sequence continues at coordinate 45,793,547 of CM065378.1, read as the reverse complement.
CCTATCGTATCATGTCCTGCATTTTTTATAATCATAATGTCGGCGTGTCAATGTCACGGGCCCACGTCTATACTTCTTAGCCTTAAACCTAATCAAACAAAAACCTTAAAAATCTACTTTCTAAAGCAATCAGAGAGTCCTCTATGCCTTTCAAAAGAGCGCATGTTCCTTTCTCCTGAAATGCTCTACATGAAGCTAAGAGGAGCAACATTCCAAGCCTTCCTGTTTTGAGTACCCATATTAAATGCGTAACTAGAATTGATTAACATCGTTTTGTTAAAAATTGACAGTACAATAGTGTTTCACTTCTTTAGTTGGAGACTTAGACTAGTGACACTGAATATATTAGGTCAGTGGGTTTACTCCCCATGTGGCCAACGTAGGTTCGGATCCCGTGACTTTAGATGGTGTGAGGTTATTGGGGCTTGCCGACTGCCGGAGTTTAAGTTGCAAGGGTGGGTCCAAAGGGCCCTACCTTGGGATGGTTACTGGTCACCAAAAAAATATAAAAATTCAAGCGAGAAACATGAAATTATTATTTCTCTTCAAGTGAAGCCAAAGTTTGAATGAGGCTAAGCATAGGTTGAACCAACCCCAGATCAACCAGGGTTAGAATTTAAACCAAAGTTAGCTCTACCCAATTGCATATAATTAGCCCAGAGAACCTTTTGTGCAGTGGAGTTCAGGCTAGGTGATAGGTCAGCACTACTGAGTTTTTTGGTATAGCTTGGGGAGGCCACCTATGAAATATTCTTGTGAACACAAGAATCTTCCATTGTTATTGATAGGTCAATTAGGGTTCATACGGCCCACAGAGGTACATGCATCACATACACAATGCATTAGATATAATGGCATTAATGAGTCTCCAACTAGATTATCAGCTCATGAAAGAATGATTTTACAATGAGGGAGGGACCTCAACTGTAGCGTTCAATCAAATATTTCTACCCTCATTGGTAATTCTTTTTTGTGTTTCTACCCTCAATAGTTTTCATTCTTCGGTGTGCTGGTCATTTTCCCCCAAGGCTATCTCTATGCCTTTTTTCCAGCAAGGACCTTCCATCATGTTGAGAATTTTCTTTTTAACAATATTTTGTTCTGTAACCTATAAATAGTTTACAACATTTTTTTTCTCATTCCAAAAACGTAACAGATGAAAACTAGTACCTGGTTAGGCAAAACTCCATTCAAAACTGACTTAGCCAGGACAGCTCGTGATTTCTGGCCCCTCTCTGACACACATACTTTTTCAACATCATTAACATCCTGATTCAAATAATAAAAAAAAAGGATACACAATATGATTCCATTGAGATACCCTTAAACCCCATAGGGGTCAAGCTAGAGAACAAAATCCACAATTTATTTGCTACAAACTACAGATTTGGTTGGCAGGTACCTGTGAAGATCTCAGTTGCTGCAAAGCAACCTCAACAGCTTTTTTTCCACCAATAAAATTTGGATGTGAAGAATTTATGTAATCCATCTAAAATGATGAAAAAGTTGTGTGATCAGCAGAAGATCAAGTTCCCTTTTGTACAAATGTCATTGATCCATAACAATAATAACTAACAATCATTTCTGACTTGAAATTTCCCAAAACAAAATGCTAAATATACTCAATGTACTTGATGTGGTAGTCATTTAATTAAACAAAGAAGAGCTACCTTCTTTTGATGCCTAAATAAGGCTGTGGGCTCCAATCAAATGAAAAAGTTATTTTGGTCCAAGAAATGTATTCATGGCAGTTTCAGGTCACTTATTTATTTTGATCTATTCGTATTTCCTAAGTACTATTGGTCCATAATTTTTAGAGTCCTGTTAACATATACACTCCACATGTACCTATAGGTACACTGCCAAAATGCAAAGTGGCTCTCAGCCTGGGAAATGAGCCTTTAAATTTCAGAACATTCAATTAAAGGAGAAGGGCATTGTGGGGAAAGTTGAGGAATGATGGTGAGGCTATAGAGTGAAAGGGGAGCTCACTATGTTTTAGCTAGCAAGATTGAGTTGCTGAAAACAAATTATCAAAGCTGGAAAGAGGAGTTTGCAAATGTGCACCATAAAAGGTGAGTGTTGGAAGAATTAAGGAGTTAGACGCAAAAGAAGGGAGTGGCTTGACAATAAGGAGATTATTCTAAGAGAGGAATTGAACAGGTCGGTTGGTTAACATAAGGTGACAGAAACAGTACGCTCTTCCACAAATGCAAATCCATTTTAAAATTACATTGGAAAACTCAATGGTAGATGGCGAGGAGAGCAGGACAAACAACCATAGAAGGGGAGTGGTGCACTTCTTGGAGGTAGTGGATGCTTTGAAAAATAAAGAGTTGTAATGGGATAGGGCTCCTAGGCCGGAGGGAAAGACTATGGTTCTTCCTTCTTTGTGCTGTAGTAATAAGAGAAGATTATGGTAATGTTTGCATCATATTATAGTATTACGTAATGAAGCCCGGCTTCCAGACAAATAGAAGAAATGGATATACATACCATAGTCTATTGTCAGATAGTTATGTTAGTCTGAACGGCTACCCAACTAGATGATTTGGGAGCTTCTTTCCCTGCTTCACTTGTGAAATAAAACTTTCAATAACACCTCAATATAAGGATTTAGTTCAAAGAAAGTCTCAATTTCTTTTTATGGGTTCCAATTTTGACTCTCAACTCTTGACCAATTCTGATTAGATCGTATTTCCAAAAACTCAATATTTGGGATGTCATTTCAATTTCAAGACAACACATATATCCAGAACGCAAGTGAGATTTACAAATTAATGCCAAATTTCCTTCCGTATATTTAAGTATAAATAAAACCAGATACTGATCCTTGCATGATAACAAAGATTAAAGAAAAGAACAGAGAAATGTTAGATAACCTCCATCTCAATAAGGTTTCCTATCATTCTTTCAGCAGGTTTTACACCATCACGTAAAAACTTCCCAATAACTTCATCCAATCGCCGTCTTAACATTGGAAATCTTTGTATCTCCATTGCCTCACAGGCACGGCTCATCTGCACAAAAATAAATAGGCCAAACCATATCTCATCTTTCAGTTGCAGAGAGAGAGAGAGAGAGAGAGATTGGGGAGCAGAAAACCACACGCTCAAGTTAGGTTTCCTTCACCTTTATTAGTTCATCATAGACAAGTCGCAAACACTGGAGGCTAGGATCCAACAATCGAGCAATTTGTCTTCTAACCAAAACTTCAAATGGGACCTGAAAGGTGAATATCAGAAATATGCTAAGCATTGATGAAACATGAGGTCAACATGGAAACATGAAAAAGTAGAGCCACTATGTTCAACTATTGACGCTCACCTCTGGCACAAATAAAGCATTTTTGGGACCAGTAGCATTTTGGATAGCTGTTCTAATATCCTCATCACTAAAATCTTCACAAGGGTCCACTGCCTACACAACCTGAGGCAGTTACTAGTGGATGTAGCACTTCAAATCTCATGATTATCATTATAATGTTTTCAGCAGAAATTAAACAAATGTTTGTTTTGACATTAAGAAAAAAAATCCATAAATTAATAGGGAAGATGTATCAACTCAGACAAAGACAAAGCAGAAGAAAGCTGGGTGTTCACAAGTTAACATGGCTTCAGACTTACATAATTCAGCAATAAGAAAAATATGCAATTGAGCAACTTAAATATTTATGAGAACTAAATTGCACCTCTAAGCTCTTCACAAAAATTGACTGAAAAATGTAGTGGATTCTAGCTCCCCCTAACAACTCTTTGGTTGACATTTCTTGGCTTTTCCCATCCACCATTGCAGAAAAAGCTGTTAATCAATGAAACAGATTACAAAAGCAAATTAAGGGACTTCTGCAAATGCTTGGAAAATGATATAAGCAAAACATTAGAACAAAAAAAGGCGGGGCACATGGTGGGGGGGGCGACAATGACAACTAAACACACACATACAGACAGTTTATCTGCCATTGTTTGAACAGTGAGCCTCCTAGGCCCATGCTCCCAACCTAGGTATTGAGCCCGTGCTCATTGTTTGAATAGCTCCTGAATATGCTTCGTAAATGACTCTCGTCTATAGTTCAGATGCCAAGGTACCAACTGCTTTGTCCTCATTGGTAGGCAGTGTTACATGGACTCTTCAATTCCCCCCAATGTACCTTTGTCGACTGGATATGAGAAGAATAAGGGCATGAGATATGTGGCCAACCCCTGTACCCAAATTAGACACATGGATCCTCTATTATTTTATGATGTTTGAAGAGGAAGAAGAAGAAGCTCACATTAGATAGTAAAGAAAATTTTCTACCCTCTCACATAGATGGGAGATGGACATCCCTTTCTCCCCCTAAATCCCATTTAATTTCAAGTACATTCATAAATATTAAAATCGTATGTCATACTATTAGATACTATACAATAATATTTAATGTTCAAGGCACCATTCCACCGTACCCCTACACAAAATTTGGATACATATCCCTATATCCTATGATTTAGGGATTAGAGAGGTCAGATGCCTAGACACACATCCACACCTCATACTCATACTCGAGTTAGTGTAACATAGTTGTTAGGGTTCAACCAAAGAAGGGAGCATTGAGATGATGATTGTGCTTCAAAAGTGTAATTATAACACCTTAACTAATGCATTGTTAGCCTTAGGTTAGGGTTATACATATCTTTTTAGCTAGATTTTATTATTAACTTAGTTTGTTTCATTGTGTACGGGTTTTAAGCTGAAAATGGAGAAAATCAGACAAAAAGAGTAAAAGGCGTTCGAACGGCTAACCAGCCCATTCAAACAGGACTATGAAGTATTCGAACGGCCATTCGACCGGTGGGAGAGATATAGAGAACATGAAACCCTGTTTGATTAGCCTGTCAGCAGCCTGTTCGAACGGGTATTCGAACAGTGTGCGGCGACCCTATTTTTCTGCAGCCTATTTAAGGCAGATTTATGCCTAATCCGAACAAGTTTTTATTATTATGATTTTTAGGTTTTCTCTGAGCAGTTTTCATAGGTTTTTAGGGAAGAACTTCATAGTTTTCATTAGGATTGCATTATTTGCGACTGAATTCAACTATTTTCAATACAACTTTGTGTTCCTATCATGTCGATGAGTAGCTAAATTTATTCTTGGAGACAATTGTGAAGACCATTCAAGGATCATGGATATCAATAGAGTTAACTAGGATTTCATTGTTTCATCTTCTAAATCTCTTAATTCTTGATGATTAAACCCCAAATATTTGAGAAAACTTAGATTCTTGACCAAGTTTGTTATTCTCTATGCACAAACCCTAGTTTCGTATAGAGTCTGCACAAATTGATGGCATGAATCTATAGTTTTCGATTTGATTACAATTCTAGAATTGATTATCATTGAATTTATGTTTTAATCGCTAAATCTTTCGAATCAAAGACTCAAGACGAAGCCGATGGTTTGAGTTATAAAACCTCAATCGGGATTGCGAGTGAATCGAATGATTGGATCAATTGGATCCGAAACTTTCTTCCCTATAACTTAAACTGTTTTTACATTGCTTTAGTTTAGTTAAATCAATTTCCAAAACAATCATAATTTTAGTTTCTTTTTAGAAGTAGTTCATAAGTTCTTGTTTCATCCAAGAGATAAAATTGTGAGCCAATTGTTCTTTTTGAATCGATCCTTGAGGAATTCGACCCCGGACTCACCGGGTATTACTACTTCGCCATCCTGCGCTTGGGATTATTCTCGAACACTATTTCGGTGAAGTCAGATGACTAATACAATTAGGTAGTAGACCCACCTCTCCCAAATGCTGGCTAAGATGTGGTTGTCCTAGATGCGCTGGATATGTGTCAAAGATATATCATGTGCCTAGGACTACTTAAGGATAATATAACCAAAAGAGTAAATGCCTTTTTACTAATGCCTTTTGCCACATCAAAAAACTGCAAATCAAGGTGCAAAAATGCTGGAGATGATAGAAAGGCCACAATGCTGGAGATGACAGAAAGGCCACAAGTCCTAAATCAAGATATTATATTCAAGTAACATGAGTCATTTTATTCCATCATAGCAGCCCTCAATTATTCACACTACAAAGTCTAATCAAAGATCTAATCCCAACCCATTTGATAACAATAGTATCAAGGAGAAGTACCCTGTACAATCTTTTTCCAGGAGACTACTAAAATATTCTAATATCAAACAAACACTCATATAGAGACATAATACATAATACTGGTAACACTCAGGAGATATATGAAACATTGCAACAAGTTGAATAGACACACAGAAATGTAAGATATCCAAAACGAAAATGGTTATAGTAACAAAGAGAACACACCTTCACAGTATTTTGTCAGAATATTCAACAGAACCGCTCCTTGTTCAGCCTAGTTTTATGTCAATCACCATAAGTTCAGAGAAGAGAGTTAAAGATAGGAATTTATAGTCTAACAAGATTTTGAGAAGAGAGTTAGAGAATAGAAACTTAGTCTAACAAGATTTTTGCGAACATTGTTGAGTGTATATGTGCAAAACAAGCAGCAGCCATTCACATGGAGGAGAAAATGTTATCTCAAGTCTGGTACAATGAGCTTGATAAGTGGCAAAGTCAAGACATGAGATTTACGAGCAAAACTATAGCAGGCCCTAAAACCTTAAATATTGTTCCACAAATGAGCCTAGATGCACAGTTGTTAGCAGAGTAAAAATACATTAATCATGTTTAATCAATGTCACTCATATCTAATCATTTTAGCAATATTAGAATGTTTCAGTATATTGAGCTACTGTAGAGAAAACAATGTCCAAAAGGGAGACAGAGCACACAGGCAAGTAGATGCAACAGTTATGAAAACAGTATGCCTAAAGCTTCATCTGTGCAGTGATTAGTGGCAGGAAGAAAAGGACCACAACCCAACCCAACCACAAGCAAAAACACTTTCTTGTGACCTTCTGTCACATTATAAGCACCAGAGAATACTAAAAGATTTCAAATAACTTATATAGCTTATATTGCTGCCTTACTTTTGATTCCGTAGCCTCTCCATATGTTTGTAGCTCTTTGATAACAGTGAGCGAAAGAGAATTTAGCTCAGCCTTCAAACCAGGGAGAACTGTTCTAATATGCTGCTCTAGAATCTGAAACAGAAAATCATCAACAACAGCACCTGTTAAAAAAGATGTACTAGTTTTTCACAATCACCAATATATGCCACACAAAATATGACTATTTCAAAGGAATTATTGTTTCCGTGTGCAATGGTGATCACTTTCACCAAAACACATTAAAATGTGCCCAATGTACAATGCAAAGAGATGAGGAGAATAGCACAGGAAGAAGATAACAGGTGGGAAACAAAGGCCATCGACAACTGAAAATGCATGACTGCCACAAGAGTATTCCATCTACTGCAAATCACTGAAACTTGCTAAAGCAACTAGGTGGGCCAACTATCAATTTAGTTTTATAGTAGTTCTATCTAAATTTTGGTTATTTTGTTTTGGTGCATTACTAGAAAACCGGCATTAAAGTCCTATATAATATACCAATCAGGGATATTTTCAGTGAAATAATAATGTGATAGTTTATGAGCCACAAAAGTGGGAAATTACCAGTTCTCCACTAAGGCAAATCTGAGGTTTAAACATGGGTTAACTATTAGTTTTACATCATCCATGCTAACTATAATAAGTTTATTCCTAAAAACTTGGTAAAGTGAACATTCTTCAGATCAGTATCTTCTTTTTATCACTTTAATATTACATTCTAGGTAACATCTTCATCATAGGGAGAGAGAGAGAGAGATACATGAAACTTTAGGAACCATTACTTAAAGAAATTTGTTTTCCCCCCACATGAAATGTTAACACTTCTCCTCACCAAATCTGCACGTGTTTGCTGAGATATAGCTATATCTGTTGTTCACTTGATCGAATGAAGTTGTGTTACCATAATACTCTAATACCCAGCGAATTACGTTTCTGGAAAGCCATTCCGAAACATGATACATTCCAATATCCTGAATTTAGCAATCCAATGCGATCCCAAACTTCTTTTCCTATTTATTTCTTTAAAGGTCACCTAATGAGGAAAAAAATCAAATATAATGAGCAAAAAGAAACTATAATGAACAAAAATCTAGGAAGAATGGAGTTTTAGCATAACAATATGCAAAAAAATGAGTCTTAAATACTCCTAAAAATGTGTTTTTAGATGATTAATTTGAGAAAACATAAACTATATTTTTTGAATGTCTAATTGTTCAAGAAAATTGTTCTAGAAGTACCTCAATTCTAATGGTGTAGTTTATAGAAGTCCACCTCTAGCTTATCATATTCTAGAACCATGTGGTGTACCACGTTCCCGTTCCTGTTTCATGTACCTAAATAATCCGCGTTCCAGGTAACATAGTTATGAAGTAAATTATATTGGATTTTAAGTTTGTATAAGGAATTGAAAATTTGAAAGTCCGCAGGAAGTTGGGAAGATGAGGAATGTATAAACAAAATAACCTCTGAGCCTGAGGTATAACTTAGAACCATGGATTTGAAATCAGATCTGAGTATTATGAAATGAGGGTTGTCATAAACAGCAAATCCCCGTTAACTGCGAGATGGCATAGTGAAACATGTGTTGTGCATTGACTATGTCCAGATAATCTATTCAACGTGTTTAAGTTGTATATCCATGCAAAAGAAGCACAACAAGAAAGATAAAGATAAACAAATTAACTACATAATAAGTTCCTTCACACAGTTGGACGACACATTTATATTTTTTACATTTTTTAGTTAGATAGAGGTGGACTCACTCTATTACCCCCCCTGAAGTTCTGTGTCATGTTGACAAGTATCCAGCAAACCAATTGTCAGTGGGGAATATGTTCACAATATCATGGAAGAAAATACCTCTTTTTTTTTTATCAGTTCTCATGAAGCAAATGCATATTGAGAAAATGTATTTTTTTTCTTTTCCAAATGAACATAATTTGGTCTTTATGCTTTCTCTTCTATCTTAATAGTTTCAACATTAATCATTACTACATATACATATGTATAACCCAAGGTATTGAGGAACCAATGAAACAGCACCTATGAGATAGTAATTGCTGCTAGGTATTGAATCCAACTACAAGAGAGTACCTTGAGATGACCCGTGCCTGCACAGTGCATAACATTATCTAGTTCCCCATCTTTTATTTTGGAAATTTATGTGTTACATTTAAGTACTTCTGTGTCTCAGCTAATTTTGAGTCAGGTCACTGCCTCCAAGAATAACACAATGATATAACAAATATTGAATTTCCATTCCTCTATTTATTGAAATCTATTTAGCACAGATCTGGATGGGGACATGACACAACAACAATATACCAGCACAACAAATTGTCAAGAAAGAGATAGTTAATAACCAAATATGACATATTACTACTATATACAAGAGTTTAATTTTGATACACTGATAGTGTAGAATTTTTTTAAACAAACGGGGCACTAAAATACCACATTTGTCCTTTAGAGTTTAAATACAACATAAAAATATCAAGACTAGTGGACGTGTCGCATTTTGATGCCTACTTGTGTAGACAAATTTTACAAAGTCAATGTATCAAAATTAAACTCTACAATATAAAAAAAGCAAGACTCATGAACACATGTCGTATTTTGGTGCCCGCTAATGAGTACTACATCTTCAGGATTGTAACCTTTCCATGGCATAGAAGCTACTAATACATTTTTCCCCAAGGAATACTTCTGGAGAATTGATTGAACAATGTACTTACAAATTTGAGGATCAATTCATCCACTTCCTTTTTTACATGTAATTTATACTTTCATACAAAATTGACTAAAATTATGATTTTAATGAATACAAGAAGGCACTCAGCTCTGCATAAAATGTGATCTTCAGAAAACTCTGTTGTTGCCCAGGAAGCAGAATCCTTATTTCATGATTGTATTCTCGAAAACTTTTGGAATTACCCACAAGTACGAAAACAAACACAAAAAAGGAGAAGAAGAAGGAAAGAGGAATAAGGACTTTGAATCTTTGATATGTACATTTCTTCCGATTTAAAAACATGACCAATGTTAATTTCATACAACGCAAAGCTTAATGACACAAAAATGGTTAATTGTTAAAGTATTCACAAAGTATATACCAAGGAGGGAGAAGGCGGGTTGTAAAACGGAAACCAACCTGATTCAACTTCTTTGCTAGCTGGGGGATGCCACAACGATCAGAGAGACCATTATATATCTTTATCATGTATATCAGACAATAAATGTGAACAGTTTCAGATCCAATGCAAAATTATAAAGGGATTGAGCTCAAAATAATAATCCGAAGAAGTGAAAAGTACAGGATTGTCACAGAAGAACTGTTCCTCATAGGCAAGTGCTTCTGCAATGCTACGGTTCTTATGTATGTCCTGTAGCAAGGAAATAATATTAAGGTTAGCCTAACTACTTCAACTGATATTCCCTGCAAAAGAAATGTAACTAAAATAATTCATGATCATAGTTAGAAACTTGACATAACAATCACGAAAATCCAGCTTACATGTGACTCTTAGATTACATAACAATACCTAGAAGAATGGGTTGGAAACATATGCTTTCAAAATAATGCAATACCCGATACAACTCAAATATGTACATACTTTACATGTTATACCCCAGATAGTAATTGTATTCACGATAAATACATTACATATATATATATATATAGCATAATATGAGTACATATATATTCTCATATTCATGTCTTCAAGTCAGGATTATTCCAAGATTTAAGCGAAACTACCTGACATCTTCTTTTGATGCCTAAGGGGGTGTTTGGATTGCTTTTGAAAAAAGCCATAAGCCATAAGCTTAAGCTAGTTTTAAAAATTCACTTATTTAAATGGCTTTTCTAAGCTTAAGTTAGGTCTAAAAGGCCACTTTTTTCAGCGAGAGCCAAACACAGTTTAAAAAAGCCGTAAGCTACTAAAAACGCCACCATCCAAACACTCCCTACATTCCTGGAGTAACTGAGTACGAAATGCGTTATAATGTTGTATAAAGTGATTTGGCACACACTCTACTCATATTGATTGTGCCTATATGAGAAGATGTAGAAGGGAGATCATGATGAGGAAATACTTGGTTAGAGTGGTTGTATTGTTTAGTGATGCCCAAATGAGTTAATCAAGTTGCTTAGTCTATATGAACTAACATCCACTATATTCTTAAGACCCTAGACTTTCCATTTCCTTCCATGCAATTTTTTCTTTTTTTTTTTGGCCTTTTATATGTTTAAGTGAGCATATTTCATTCCTCCAATACATATGTATAACCTAATGTAAATATGAATATGGATCTGATGAGGGAGATTGGTTTTCAAAAGAAGTTAGGGGTTCATATGGGGTTAGTCTTTGGAAAGGTATTCGGAATGGGTGGTCGGATTTTGGTCCTTCTGTGCATTTTGACATTGGTGATGACAGGCATGATGTTTGGTGTAAAGAGATTCCTTTGTCTAAGGCATTTGTTGATTTATTTAATATCCCGTCAATCAAGAATGCTTGGGCATCTGATTACATGAAGGTTTCTAATAATGGTTTAGTTTGGGAGCCTCAATTTCGTCGAGCTTTACAGGATTGGGAATTAGAGGCACTTGAAGAATTATTCCTTCTGTAATACGAGGAAGTGAGGTTCACGGGAGGGGAGGTTAAGGTTATATGGGCAAATAATGGTGGTAAGATCTCTGCTAGATCTTATTGTCATTTGATAAGAGCAGGTCTGAATTGCAGATTCCCTTAGAAGAATATTTGGAAAGTAGGGGCTCCAATGAAGGTCTATTTTTTTGTGTGGACAACGGCACTGGAAGCTAGTTTGACTATTGATCACTTGGGAAAGAGGGGAAAGATGCTTCCTAATTGGTTTGTATGTGTAGGAAGGCAGAGGAGACAGTTAATAATTTGTTGTTACATTGCGAGGTGGCTCGGGAATTGTGGAGTTTTGTTCTCTGTCTTTTTGGTATTAGTTGGGTAATGCTAAGTTTGATATTTCATTTGTTGGAATGTTGGGCTGGTGGTAGCACTTTAAAGAGACTCCGGAAGGCTTGTGGGGTAGCTCCTTTGTGCTTGATGTGGTGTATTTGTGGGGAACGTAATAGGCGTACGTTTGAGGACACAAGTTTAGCATTTCATAATCCAAAGTTAGCCTTGTTATATAGCTTACATTTTTTTTACAAGTCAATTTGTGTCTATCTTCCTTTGATTTTATTGCTTTTATGGAAGATCTTTATAGTGCTTGATGTTCTGCTTTTTTGTATACTCTTGGTGTACAAGAGCTGCGCCTCTGATTAGGCGCTTTTTTCCTTAATAAAATTTATTTACCTATCAAAAATGTATAACCTAATGTAACACATAAAATGATCTTCAAAGAATATCTCCAAACAGAAAAAGATATGTTGATGGTTGGGGGTAGAAATTTGAGGTTAAGTTAGTAAAATGCAGTTCATTTTATCATTCCAATACAAGTTCTACGACAAAGTGGCATATCTTGTCATTCACAAATCGAGACGTGTAGACTAGGAAACATGGACACTTCTAAGAGAGTGTCGTGTCTGTATCCGACACACGTCGGACAAACATACTCCTTGGACATAGCAATTGGTGTGTTCAGAATTTTTATTTACTAATTTTTCAATGGACATGCCAGCAACATGTATCCATCGCTTTGATACACAAAAAACACATTGCAAGTCAAAATTGTAAACATGTTTTCATCATGTTCTATGTTAAACGATGATCAAATTATGAATTCAATGTTTTTTTTCATTTTAAAATAGTATTATTTTTTATATTTTCGGTAATTTATGGATGTAACATTCATATACGTAGCAAATGAAATATATAAGTTTTTTTTTTTTGTCATGTCCCCGCCGTTTCAGTGTCCTTAGTTTTACAAAATTGCCGTGTACCGTGTCCATACCAATGTCTGTATCCGTACCCATACCCGTGTCAGTGTTTGTGCTTCTTAGCATGTAGGGTTCAACTCCTATTGGGAACACGGGTGTGTATGCATCTTGCTCATTCAAAGAAAGAGGGGTGGGGGTGGCCGCACAAAACACAATAAATAAAATAAAATAAAAACTCAACAATACAAGGATGAATATTGCTAGTATAAATTTGAACAGTTCACCTCCTGACTGCGATTCACAACACCAACATAACCTAGGCGAAGAGGAACAACTTTACCAAGCAGAAAGTTACAGGCATTGGTACCCCTGTCCATTATGTCTAGCTACATCCACAGTAAAGTACAGTCATAATTAACAATGTCACTCAAGCATATAACAGGATGCAAAATAATTTAGAACCACAAAGAAGAGCTAAAGAGGGGCAAAACAGAGACTCTAATAAAACACAGACCTTTGTAATTACGCCAATTGTCCGGGAACCTGTTTAAACAAATTTTAAGTTAATGAACCACTGCAGCAGGTGAAATACACCATGTACACATGATACTGTCTTATATAATATTCTTAGATTAGAATACAAATAAACAAAGTTTAATCAAAACAATTCCAAATCATGTCATTAAAACAAGCAACATCAAAAACCAACCAGCTGGATCAGCCTCTTTCGCCATCTGCAGTGCATCGGATGTTGCAAGATCAGAATTTGCAGGACTAACTGCCAATATGATACAAGCTTCTTGCTTGATATAAGACATTATCATCTTCCTAATCCTTGCTTCTATATCACTAGGTTGATCTCCCACAGGAACCTTAGTGATCCCGGGTAGATCAACAAGAGCAATATTAAGAACAGTAGGAGATGAAATCTTTAAGCGAATTTGCTTATCTGAAACTCCTTGGTTATATCCAGCTTCTCTTTCAGTCTCAGCCTGCACTAACAAGGAAACAAAAAATAATTAAAAAAAGGTACTAGGCTCAAAAACATATTTCTTTCTTCAGCAGAAAAAAGAAATTAATAACAAGAAATGGATGATTGATGTGGGTACCAATTTACAGCTTTCATTAACCGGTTAAAAAAAATAAAAAAGAGGATAAATTCAATAATGCATAAGGCCTTATAATTTGCAGTAACAAAAGTCTAACATGCATGGGAACAGTGGACTCGTTTTTTTTGGTCGTCTAGGAAGGGGGGCACTCGTGATTAACATAGGTGATAAAATTGAGTCCTTTCGGGATTATGAGAACGAATTCCTGAAATCAAGTAACCAACAAGGAAAATAAACGAGCTTCTACCTCAAAACCCCACACAGACAACAATGCGGCAATTCCTAAATTACCATTTTTGTGTAATCCAAATGGAATAGATGAAGTGCAAAGGAACAAATTTTCATATCATTTGATGCCATTTTAGCTATCATCATTGTTCGACATAGCCACTAAATATGCTGCACGGGTACTCCCATAAGCAGCTATACACTATTTAATGTAGCCAACATGAAATTAATCACCTATGTAATAATTATTTCTACGAGCAGCTTTACTCAGAGGAAGAGGCTCGGAGACCCCTGTCAGCAGGTATGGATTTGCAATGCATTTCTGAAGACCAAAAGACGTGGTTAGATCATTGCTCTCCAGAGGAGGAGGTTTTGGAGGCTCTAAAGAGCCTGAATGGCAATAAAGCTCTAGGTCCAGAGGGGTTCACCAAGGAATTTTTCCAGCATTGTTGGAGTGTATTTAGATAGGCCGTTATGGCCACTATTCAAGTATTCTTTGAGGCTGGGGAGTTTGAGAAAAGTTTGAATGCCTCATTAATAGTTCTAATTCCAAATAAATAGGGTGCAGTGCAATTGAAGGAATATACACCTATAAGCTTGGTAGGTTGCGCCTATAAGATCGTAGCTAAGACTCTCAATACAAGGTTAGAGAAGGTGATTGGGTCAGTAATCTGAGGCTCGCGGATGCTTTTGTTAGGGACTTCCAAATTCTTGATGCAGTTCTAATTGCCAATGAATGTATGGATTCTCGCTTAAAGAGCAATATTCTGAGTCTCCTGTGTAAGCTGGACAAACAGTGGTTGGGCTTTGGGGGCAAGTGGAAAATATGAATCCGATAGCGCATTTCCTCAATTAGATTCACTATATTGGTGAATGGGATTCCAAGGCATTTCTTTGACAGTTCAAGGGGCTTGAGGCAAGGAGATTCCACAGTCTTCATTTCTATTCATCATAGTTGTGGAAGTGTTGAGCCTTATGCTTTGGAGAGTGGTCGATGAGGGCATGTCCATGAGTTTTATGTGGGTAACAGGGAGGAGGACCCAGTTTCTGTATCTCATTTTTTCCTCGTGGATGACACACTACTCTTTTGTGCAATAAGGGCATGGTCCGTGGGTTTTATATGGGTAACAGGGAGGGGGATCCAATTACTGTATCTCATCTTCTCTTTGCGGATGACACACTGCTCTTTTGTGGTGCTTCAGAGAGGGAGCTAAGATATTTGAGCTGTGTGTTGTTGTGCTTTGAAGCGGTATCAGGCTTGCATATTAATTACGGTAACAGTCAGATTTTTCCAATGGGGATAGTTAGGAATGTTGGGGACTTAGCAGCTTCTTTAGGTGGTAAGGTATAGGTACCTTATCTACCTCCTATTTAGGTTTACCGCTTGGGTCGTCCTTTAAGTCTCAAACCATCAGTGACAAGGTGGTGAAGTGGTTCAAGAAAAGGCAGTATTTGTCAAAGGGGGGTCAGTTAATTCTTATCAAGAGTACTCAAATCTTCCCCCTCATACAATGTCCTTGTTTACCCTTCCTGTTCAGTGCAAAAAGGCTTGAAAAGCTTCAAAATGATTTCTTTTGGAGGGGCCTTGGTGAGGAATTCAACTATCATTTGGTTAACTGGGGTACGGTGTGTACGCCAATGTAAAGGGGTTTGGTTATCAGAAAGATTAGCTTGTTCAATAAAGCATTGCTTGGAAAGTCAGTGTGGAAGTTTGTGGGGGATAGAAATAGTTCATGAGGGAGAGTGGTGGCGGGGTCAATATGGTAGTGAATGGGGCAGTTGGTCCACAGTCGCCACTGGAGTTGCCTATGGAGTTGGTGTGCGGAGGGGAATTATGCACGGTTGGGAGGACTTCTCCAAGCTTATTTCTTTTTAGGTGGGAAACGCAGTAGAGTGAGATGCTAGCATGACAGTGGTGCAAGCATAGGCCTTTGAGAGATGTGTCCCCTAATCTCTGAGTTCGCTAGATACAAGGAGGCTAATCAAAAATAAAGGGCAAAATAGAGTAACCAGTGCCAAGCCACCCGGGCCAACCAAACCACACACTTTCACCCACCGAACAATAAATATATATATATATATATATTCAGTTTTTGCAGCCATTTATGTCTCAAGAAATCTAAATTTTTGGGCAATAAATTAAAGCCAAAGAAGGCCACTAAAGGACACAATGGTGCAAGTTCAACCGCAATAGATATGTTTGTAGGTACCCCTATCTCCATGAGCCACGTGGTTGAGTCCGAACTCCAGTTGGCACGCCACATGCCCCTTTGAGGTACCTCAGGTCAGCCTTGTGCAGGTGACTTTAAGGGCCCCCTCATACAAGGCACACGCCCGCTCGCTCGCCTTAGCTTCTCAAACGCTTATGCCCACTAGCCCAACGAGCTTAGGCTAAACATTGCTCAACGAGCTTGTTCAAGTAGAGCCTACAGAACCCCCGTTTAAGGCTAATTCTCCTAAATTGAATCATTCTCCTAAAGCTCCACTCCATCTCTGCTTGAGACCATCACATGGATTGTAGACTGGAGGCTAGAACCAAAGGGGACCATCGAGCCGCTCACCCTTTGGGCGAGCAAGCATCCCCCCTATCAACCAGCTAAGAGAGAGAATATCCCCTCCAAATGCACTCAAGTACAAAATCAAGTGCATTAATGAAGAGATCTTAAACATTTAATACAAAGCTGATTCTTATTTAATACGGTAATACATGGAACATCCTAAGTGGGGAACGCCTCACATTCATCACAGATATGGTGTCCCTCATGTCCAGTCAGACAGCTTTGGTGCCAACATGACCGCTTTGAGCCATGATGGCGCCCTTAGACGTCCATTCAACGAGCGCCACGCGTTCGCCACGTCAACTTCTCCTCCACTATAAATAGTTGATTCATTTATGACCAACACATTGAATGCTTAACCCACTATCCTCCCGCTCACAAACGTTCACTCTCTCTTGGATGCCTTGGTTCACTCCTCACCACCTTCGAGGAGATTCAAGCCAAGTTAGTGGCCACCAAGATCCCCAGAAGGGCCCCAAGCTAGTTAATCTAAGCCCCTTCGGTCAAACTATCCTACAACGTTCTCCTCTGCCTCCTTTATGTTAACAATACAAAACTCGCCTTTCTCCTCCTCTTCCTCCTCGTCCTCATTAGCTCTGTTGAAAGCTCCAAGTCGAATCGTGGAGCTTCACTTCTTTCTCTCTCCCTCTTTCCTCAGTCCTCATTGTAAAACAAATCAAGGGCTTCCTGTGAACAAGTAGACCATTGTTAGCCCTGTCTTACAAATGTCCGAAAATGGACATGCATGTCAAGAGCGTGTTTGAGACATGTCCAGTAAAATAAATAATTAAAAAAATCGAACATGGATGAATGTGCGACTGATGCAAGTCCATGTTGGAAATGTGTCAGACACTCATATGTCACCCCTATTGCCATGATGGTGCTCTAGAGGGAGGTTGCTTTTTCATGGAGGGTTGTCTAAAAGACTAATGCTCCTCCTAAAGTGGCTTTTTTGTATGGCCAGCCTCTCTTAAGGTAATTCTAATGACAAATAATAAGAGAAACGAAAGAAAGTTTGTTTTAGATTAGTGTTGTATGTGCATGAATAAAATTTTTCACTCATCTACTTCACCATTTTCCTAAGGCTAGAGATGTGTGGTGCATGATTTTTTTCTATTTTTGGTGTGGAATTTATTAGGCCAACTTCTATGGTGGACCTTATGGCTAGTTGGAGCCACATATGCCAAAACAGAGGAATGTGCTCAAGATGCCAGTCCTTTATGCATTTCGTGGTGCATAAGAAAGAAATGGATCTCCTACATGGCAAGTCACATCACCTTCATCTCCACATACTTTTCTCATGAGTTGGCTTGATGAGGTGACACGTGGACCAATAAAGTATCTTCACATCACTCCCATTATGGTTCAAATCTCTCCAGGCAGGGATAGCTCGTGAAGTGTCTCTTTTGAACTCAGGCACTTAGACCCCTGATCCAGGAATGGCCTCAAGGCATCCCCCCCCCCCCCCCCCCGGGGGGGGCCTGGCTGAGGGACTCTTTGCCTGAGTGTACCAAGTGCCCCTAGCTTAGGAATGCCCTCGAGGTACCCCCTCAGCCCAGCTTTCTCTTCTTGAGCCATTCCTCCATTACTTGGTCAAGATTCTCCATAAAGCAACTCAACAACCAAGGTTCGGAGCAGTACATATGTAATATCCTAAACCTCTATTTATTTATATTAACGAGAATTTCTAGTATTTGCATTGTTTAATATTAATTATTGCCTTACTTGAGTCAAGAATGACCAATAGGAGCTTGTGTTGTAACTTAAGCCTATAGGGTGAAACACATGGGATTATTCTCATGTGTGTCATTTTATACACTCTTATATAAACATGAAACAAACACACACACACAGGCACCCGATCACTTGAGATAAGGAGAAAAGAGAGGAGAAAGAGGGCAAGGGAGATTGAAGGAAGAAGAGCTTAAAGGGAGGTGAGGGAAGAGATTGAAGCCATTAGAAGACTTAGGCAAGCTTGAAGAAAGGTAGGGTTTTACCTCCTCCTATAATTACATATGTGTATGTATCTATCTTTGTGGGTTATGTTATTAGATTGTTGTGGGTGACTCTTTTGAGTCCCAAATTAGCTAAGTTAGAATGTTGAAAGCCCCATTGAAAGATTTGAGGGTTTGGGATGTGAAATCCTCAACTTATGCAAGTTAAGGCTTGGGTTCCTAAAACCCTAGATCCCTTCGATTTTCTTGTTTAAAGTGTTTGATTTTGAGTTATTGTGGTCTTTTTGGGTCAATCTTTGGACTCTAGAAGCATTGGAAGAGTTTGTGAGAGTTTTGATAGAGTTTGGTTTTGATTTGAGTGAGGTTTGGAGATTTTCAGGTAAAAATCTGAGTATTTAGCCTTGGAGTGGACTCCTCAGTTGTTGGAGGCGACTCCTTGTCCCAGTAAACTCCCAGAATTATTCCTTTAGCTTTGGAGTGGACTCCTCAGTTGTTGGAGGCGACTCCTTGTCCCAGTGAACTCCCAGATTTATTCGTTTAGCTTGGGAGGCGATTCTTTAGTCTCCGGAGGCAACACTTTTGCCCAGATAACTCCCAGAATTGTCTCTTCAGCTCAAGAGGCGACTCCTTTGTTTCTGGAGCCGAAACCTTCGTCCAGCCCCCGGTTTCACTTTCCAATTCAGACACTGTTTCGTAAAACAGACATAACTTTCTCTAGAAAACTCGGATTGATGCACCGTTCGAAGCATTGGATAGTAGACTCATAGATCTTTGTACCATATAAATTTTGTACTCTAATTCCTTGTGGTTTGGGAGATATTGAATTTTAAAGTTGATCCAAAATTCTGCCAGTAACATTCTTCTTCCAAAATTTTAACCCATTTTCTATGGGGCATAACTTCTTCATCCAAAATGTGTTTTTAGCCTATGAACTATCAAATTAAAGCCCTTTAAGCCTATTTTCAAATGGAACTAAGCTAGAGTGTAAACTCTTCCTTAGGAAGTGTTGAGACGCGATGAAGGAGTTGATGCCCCAGCTCTCATGTTCAAACCTCAACCTTGTGCTCTCATTTTACGTTGTTGCTTTGCCTTGGAGTCTTGTATTGATATTTCCATACTTCCATGTGTATTTTGTGTAGGAACACCTTGTCTACCACCCATCCTATCGGAGAGAGGTGAGTAACGATATACCATGAGTAAAACTTTATTAATTTCCAAACGTTTTAAATGCACTTCCATACCATGCAATGTTTTCCACGCATTTTCAATGCATTAATGCTATGTTCAACTACATATGTCATACTTTGAAATGTATGCAAGTTATACTTATGTTATGAATTAAAACCCATGCACTAGAATGCTTACATAAAGTAAATGTAAGACTCCTAACGTACGACTCTAACTCAAGGTCTTCTCGTGGCAAGACTTTAATCTAGCCCAATAGTCCTAAGATGGGGGACGTAAAATAAACCATCGAAATGTAAGGTCTTTCGTGGCGAGACCCTAAACTAGCAACGATGGTCCTACAGTAGGGGACACAAAATAATCTATCGCCATATTGGGAGACGTCCCTTGGCTTAAAAGTCTAGATGTGACCTTTATGGTTAACATAACTGAGCGTAACTCTTATGATTGACTTAATAAGCCTATGTGTGACCTTTATGATCACAATAACTGAACCTAGCTCTTATGTTGGCCTAAAAAGCCTATGCGTGACCTTCATAGTTACTATGTTGGCCTAAAGCGCCTATACGTGACCTTCATGGTTACTATGTTGGCCTAAAGCGCCTATGCGTGACCTTCATAGTTACTATGTTGGCCTAAAGAGCCTTATGCGTGACCCTTGTGGTTACTATGATGCCCAACACCAGAAAAACCTCTTAAGTGGGGTGAAGTGAGGGATATGGTTGTCTAATGTAAAGACACGACACACTTATGTTCTAGAATGAGTAATATGATTTGTTCAAATTCTTCACGACAAGTTACGTATGTTTCACAAGTACTAATGTCACAATATCTCTCATTCCTATGACATTATGATATGCCCTTACAATAGCTTGCCATGGCATGCTTATGACAGCTACATTATGTTTTACGAAATTACGTTATGTGTTATGCCTCACTTCTATGATACAATGTTCGAATCGCTATAGTATCCCAATGTGATATTTATGTTACCTACATTTCCAAAGCTACGTTTTATAAGTTACTATGAATGGTAATATTTGATGTATCTTATATTATACGGTGAGCCAAAATGTACGCTTACAAGATATGATGTGTTATACTAATGACAAGCCATGTCATGTACTACGGGAGCATGCTACGACAGGTCTCTCGCTTCTTCGACCTTATGTTTTAGAGATAACGAATTATATTGGTCTGATAGTATAAGTCATGCATTTTTAAGGTTACACTTATACATTTCTAGATACACGATATGCATGCATAAACGTTCAGCTATTGTCATATACGCTGAAGAGAAATATTAGTTGGGTAGTAACACACTTATGTTTCAGAACAAGAATCAAGATATGTCAAATGCTTAGGATGAGTTATGTACGTCACGCCTCTCCTTGCTGATATTATGTTTAGAAATGGTATGACGTTTTAATACAAAAGCCTATGCTTCAAGTGTCTTTAAGGTTATACTTATGCAATTCTAAGTTTGTGCCACTCATGCATAAATGTGCCTTTATTCTTATGTACATTACATATAAACGTAGCATGTGGTATTTCATGCTCATGTGTTGTTGTTACTCACTAAGCATTAGCTTACGTTTTTCTAAAAATATTTTCAGGTGAACAAACTGGGAGGCCCTGAAGTAGGCCCATTAGATGGACATTTGGATTGCGGCCCACGGGCCTTATGTTATGTACTGATATAGGGGTTGGACCCTAATGTTTTGTAATATTATAATGTTATAATTGTGGTGGCCTTTGACAGGCCCACTTTATAGAATGATTATGTTTCGGAAATTAGGCACAGCTCTATTATGTATGACACCCATTTTACTTTGCGTTTATAAAGTTTTAAATTCCGCAATTATGTACCTTTTTAAATGATAAATGCACAAGTGTTCAACCGGGTAATGAAATGCGGCCTTAGGTAGCCAAGCTACTGGCCAGTCATGCACCCTAAATCCGCATAAACCAGGTACGGGGGCGTGACAACATAGGGACCCCCTCGAGATTGCCCTCACGCGGAACCATCAGGAGACTTGTGGATTGGAAGCTAGAGTTAAGAGTTTATCAAGGCAGCCTCCCTCCCTCGAGCAAGTCCTCCCTTAGACAATATTGGTATAATGAGAGGTGGTCTACTGATGACGAGTGTACACAAGATATTTAGAAATGGTGGATAAGCAAGTGATGGGTTCTAAGGTGTTTGGGGTGTTTCTCAAATCAAACACCATCAAAAGGAGTTGAGAGTTTGAGCAAAAGGACAAACTACATTGCAAGAAAGGATAATTAGTCTCTCCAATGGCAACTGCACTAGTTACACAATTCAAATTATGGGAGCATTAGAAAACTGATTCATATTTGGAAGGGGATCTAGCTAAAGTCAGGGCTAATGAAACTTTGTCCTGGAAATAGAAGGGAAGCACAGAATAGCTAAGAAAATGGACAAGATTACTTCTTACGTTCATGCAAAAGCAGTTCAAAGAAAGAAGAGGAATAATACTGTAGTATTACTAAAAGAATGGTAATTGGAGGAACAACACGTTGCATATGGAGAATGCATTTATTAAGTACTATATGGACTTATTTTCTACTACGGGATGCTCTAGAATGAAGCAAGCGGTTGCAGACATTCAGCAAAAGTTCGCTCCTCATATGGATGAGTAGCTTACTTATGCCCCCTCTATTATGGAAATCAAAAGCGTTTGCAATGGCTCCGGGTAAAGCTCATCCATATCCCATCTATTGTTTGCAAGGCTACTATAACCTAGGAAGCACGGACATGTCTCCTAGCGCCACGTACTGGTGTCGAGCAAGGACACAGGTCGGACATGGGCCCTCCCATGTCCTAGTTTTTTTTCTTTTTTTGTTTGCCGGACACTCTCCAGACAAGCGTGTCCATTTCTGGACACTTTGAAGACAAGGCTAACCCTCTTGTTTGCTTCGCAGAAGCTGGATCTGCTGCACACAGAGAGAGAGAGAGAGAGGAGCAGAAGAAGAAGAAGAAGAAGAAGAAGCGGCACAGGCACAGCAGGGTGAAGCAAATACACTGCAGCACAGAAGAAGAAGAAGAAGAAGAAGAAGCACCGAAGAAGAGGAAGAAAAAGGAGAGAAGATGTACCAGATCTAGAGCTGTGTCTTGACTCTTGAATGCTGTTGAACTGTTCAGCACTTCTTTTTCTTTTCTTCCTTTGTTCTATTGAAAAGTGTGCTATTTTCTAGTTTTTTGTGCCCTGGAAAACTGCTCTTTTATTTTTTTTTGTCTTTTCCTCTCCCTTTACGTCGAAGACTGTGTTGTGCTAATAGAAGACCTGAGCTCCTCTTTTTGAAGTGTGCTCTTAATGTACTCTTGCATGTGCTCTTTTATTCCACCTGGGCCTGGTGTTACTTTTTCACCCAGTGGTTTAATAGGTTGTGCCTTTACAACTGCACATAATTAAATGTATAACAAAGATGACAACACATAACAAATAAGAAGATGAATAAAAAATACTTTTTGTTATATATAAAAATATTTGTATATTTTTGTTATGTAATATATATTTTTATGTATATATTTTTGCCGTGTTCCTGTTGTGTCGTGTCGTGTCGTGCATTTTTTGAAAATTACCATGTCGGCGTGTCGTGTCTGTGTTTCTTAGACTATAACAAATGAGCAACTCCTAAATCATCTTCTAGAGCAATATAAAAGAGCAGCTAAGCAGCTAGTTAACTTTGGGAAGTCATCAATCTTATTTAGTGCCACAACATCACGGTTCGAGTGAAGAGTCGAAGTAGTTGTTTGGTTTGCAGAGGAACAATCCTAATAGTAATTGTTTGGGATTTCCATGTATTAATGAGCTCTCTTAAACAAGTGCTTTAATCCTAAACAAAATTCATAGCTCAAAAGGAAAGTTGTTGCGTCAAACTGGAAAGGATGTATGAATGAAATCAGTATTGGCCTTACCAACATATGTGGGGGCTTGTATAAAGCTGTTGAAGGGACTGTGCAACTATTTTGTGTCAATAATAGCAAAGTTCTGGTGGAATGGGAAGGAGGAAGGTAGGAAGATTCATTGGTTGAATTGGAACAAGTAGTCAGAAGTGAAAGGCAAGGATTGGAGTTTCAGGATTTGGCGGTCGAGGATTTTACTGTTCATGAGGCTGTTCAAGGCCAAAATTTCCCTAATAGATCCTTTCTTGATGCCAAGGCATGTAATAATCCTTTGGTTGTGGCATAGCTTGTTCGGTGGCAAGTTAATTATTAAGGAGGGTTAGAGATGGAGAATAGCTAATGGTGAACAGGCTTTTATCTCGACTGATCCCTGGCTTGATGATCCTTATAATCCATGTGTTTTCACTAGTAAGCCTCAATTCTTTCATATAACTAGAGTAAGTGAGTTGATCAATCCTAAGGTTATGAAGTGGAAAGTTCATCTTTTCCGCGATACCTTTCTCCCGGTGATGTTGTAAGATTTTGGCCATCCCCTTGAGCACCATATGTGTAGTGGATAAGCAAGTATGGGCTTTTAGCAGTAATCAGCTTATCCCTTGGCCAAATGATTAATCATCATACAGAAGAAAGATAATCGTGTTATGGGTCACTCTAATGAGCCAGCAGAGGACAACTATTGTTGGGAGTCAATATGAGGAATGTAGGTGCAAGTTGAAATCAAAATGTTTAACTGGAAATGCTTGCAATATATTACTACAGTGAATGGTGATCTAGTCAAAAAAGAAAGTGCTAGTGGATGATCCATGTCCTGTATGTGGGATGGAGAGAGAATCTATTATGTGCTTCGTTGATGCCAGGGAGCTATGATATTATGGCTTCTTTTACCCTTTCGGTTTCAACCAGAGATTTAGCAACACAAGGAGCTTTTCACTTGCTGGAATGACATGTGTAATCTGGTTAAGGGCCAAGCAGGGAATGAGTTTCTTGGTATCTTTGTCCTAGAAGATTTGGAAGGCAATAAATGATTGGATTTTTAATTCAATTTGAAGGGAGGCTCATATGATCATTGTAAAGAGATTGAGGATCATGGTGAATATATATAATTTTATCATACAAACTTCTAGTTGTAATTCTTTGGCAGTGTCACCAAGTAACTCTGTTTCTAAAATATGGAGGCCACCAAGTACAGATACAAAAATCATTTCAGCTCTGGTAAATGGGGTTTGTCACAGTTTATGCCTAAAGAATAGTTACTTTTAAACTTATTTATTAATTACAGGTTGTTTTAGACATAATTACCAAACCCATGTTGTGCCTGAAGTTGTGTCTTCAAAGCACAACTTCAATAAGAAATTGAAACAAACTTTAACCTTCAGAAGTCGTGTTTTGAAGACACAACTTCAGGTCTGAAGTCATATTTTCAAAACACACATTCTTGGACAACTTAGGTTTAGTAATTTAGTTTAAAACAACTTGGGTTTGGTAAATAAGTATAAAAATAACCTTAGTTTTTAACAAAACTCGGGGATTGTGTATTGTTGCTAGAGATGCTCAAGGTGGAAATCTATATGCTTCGGCAGTCCCGTGTTTTGGTATTACTTCAGTTGTTGTGATTGAGGCTATGGCCTTTTGGCTTGCTGTCTCCAAAGTAGTTTCAGGGGTTGATGGAAGGTGATTATTGAGGGGAATACGCAGGAGGTTGTGAAGATGACCAACCAGCAAATATCCAAAAGTTGTCTAGTTGATGGATGGTTTGTAATATCTTGAGATTAGTTGCAGACTCTAGCAATAATAAGCATCATTATTTTTCACGAGTTTGTAACAGCGTGACTCATGTGATAGCCAAACAGCCCAATGTTTTGAGGCCCCTATATCATAGTCTAAGTAATACACAGACTGGCTGATCAGAGAAGCTCGCCTAGAGTGTAAGTATGATGACCGTTGATTTTTTGGAACAAAACTTTTGACTATTGACAAGAAAAAAAACCTAGCAATTACTTACCCTATTCAGACAATGATTCCTAAATGCCTATACACAACAACATTCCCATTATTCCTCTTTTCTTTTCATAATGCCTTGTATTTGTGCCAATTCTCATAACTCATTATCTTCCTCCTTTTTTCCTTTTGAGAAGTAATTGTAATAACTCCTTATCAGTATCACAACGATCAAAACAAAATAAAACTAACCAAACACAATACGTTCGCTCAAATATGTAAATAGAGCCCCTATTTATAGATTAGATAAGTAGATTTGTTTGGTTGTACAAATGTAACAACTCTAAATTCTATAAAAATATACTTTATTAAACTTTAAATTTTGTCATTTCTAAAACATAGAATTACCTCATCCAAAATTGGGAAATTTAAAATTTATCATGTCCACTACCTACAGATTTTTAAATTGACTCATTCACAAATACAAAATTTCGGAAAATTTAAAATTTATCATGTCCAACGCCTACACATATTTTTAAATTGACTCATTCACAAATACAAAAATTTTGAATTAGCTAGTTCTAAACAAAATAAATCAATTTGGACAACAAAATGGCCCCTTCGTATCATTCAATTACCTGAATTTCTTGGCGAATCTTCGAGAAGTCATAGAACCGCTTGCCGGGCAAGTGCCGAAACTCACCCCACTCGCGCCCATCATCAGAATCCGATGGAGTAGGCCGATTCTCCAACTGCAAAACCAGCGGCCTCCGAGTGCAAATATTGCGGCCGCGGGGAAGGAAGTCGCGGCCAACGAGCGCCTCGAGCACGCTGGACTTGCCACTGCTCTGGCTGCCGATCACGGCCACCTGAGGCAACTGAATCTTCGACAGCTTGCCGCCGCCGATGGGGGCGAAGATGTCTTGGAGCTTGTTGATTATCGGGATTACGGAGGAGCCGATTGAGGGCTTGGAGGCGGTGGAGAGAGAGGGAGGGAGATCATCAATTGAGTTCGTTTGTCGTCCCATTGTAATGAAGTATTAGAGAGAGAAAGACGCTGATGGTGAGGGTTTTAGAGAGAAGGGCTAGGATTTAAGAGGAGTGATTGATTAAACGTGTTGTGGAATTCTTGGAGAGGAAGGCAAGCCAAGGATTGATCTCTAGGCATTCAAAACGATGGCGCTCGGCGAGAGAGTGTTTTTTTAATTTCTGGGCATTCAAAACGATGGGGCTCGCGTTGCGACTTGCGAGAGGCTGAAAGCTGAGAGTAAGCACGCGTGGGGGCCCATGTGGGACCCAACATAATGTGAGCCACCCCTTGCAATTTTTAATTTTGTATTACTACTTCCATTTTTTGCAGTTTTGGGAAGAGACTCAGACCAAAAAAAATTGGGAAAGCTTTGAGATTAAAATTTATAAATTCTTTTTGAAAATTATGATTCAATCACAATCACATTTGCAAAAAAAAAAAAAAAAAAATAGCTACTCATGAGTTACTATCTTACGAGCCACTTGCTAAGCAAAATATATATATATATATATATATCTATATATAGGAGCCACTTTCTAGAATTTACTAGTTGTTTGCCACTTCATGTTTACACTTTGTATTAATTGAGCATTTTAAATGTTGTAGTAAGTAGTGATAAATTTTGTGCCTAATGTTACAAAATGTGCTGTTTCATATGTGTATCAGTCGAGTGTTAAAGCTGTATAATACTAAAAAGTGATGATTTTGTGTAAATTAGTAATACATTCATAATATGTGACTGGTACATTAGATGATAGCGACTAAATAATAATTTTTATAAAATTAATCATGACTTATCATAATTTTTTTTAAATTCAATTTCAAGCCAGCTCTATCCCTTAACATTAATTCTCGCATAAAAATTTTAAAAGAATGTTTTTAGTCAATCAAGGAATAAAAAAGATAAAATGAGTAGTTAAAGTCCGCCAAAAACTAAAAAAATTGTTAAAGAGTTTATCAAAAGTTTAAAGAAAATAAAAAATCATTAAATTCTCCAAATATTTTGCTTATTCATAATGTATTACAACCTATTACTGAAGTTACCACATTTTTGTATTTTACAATTCATATGATTAGATAATAGGTGGTAAAAACGCAACAACTAATCATATATATATATATATATATATAAAAGTTGTGTTCACCCAAATTTTTACTCTCTCTTCTAAGTGGCGTCTATATGACACTTCCTATATTCTTATATTTTTAAAATGACACCTCATAGGAACAATAAAAATTGACTTACCAATTCTCATAATGATCCATTAAAATCCCTATTTAAGTACAAGTCCTATTACCCAACTAATTCTTATTAAAATCTAACAAAGTTCTCTCTTAAATATAAAGAGCTATCCAATTAAGTCTCTGCATGTTATCTCAGGAAATATGTTAAGTAATTTAATTTTAAGTATAAAGTCTTATCTAATTATGTCTTTACAAATTATTTCAGAAAACATAATACGTAATCTAAATTTAAGTACAAAATCCTATCCAATTATATTTCTAGGGTTTGGTTACTATTATATACAAGAAACAATTCCTTATATACAATCAAAATCTTGCCATTTCCCATTTATAATAGAGTTTTATATTAAAAATACTTATATTTAACGTAGGTTATTCATATAAAGTTAATATATTACATAAAATTTACACGTGGACAAAGTTTATCTCAATATTGCTTACTAGCACTACAATTTACAAACATGCATCAATAGCTTCAACGTTTACATATGTAATTATGTATTGATTAATAAAATAACAATAATTTAATTAATCTTTTCACTACAATTTTGAGTTGTAACTTTAACCAATATGCCTATTGTTATTTCTTCTACGAGTTTAGTATTATTACAGTTTCTCTTTATATTATAAAAAACTTTTTAAAGTAAATAAATAGTATTATGTAAGATGCATATAGAAAAAACTTATTATTACAAAAAGGCATTAGAAGAAGTGCATATCAATATAGGTTTAAAATTAAATCGTTATTATTTTATAGTTTTTAGGTGTTTAAATATCAAATTTTCAGTTTATATTTGTTAATTTGTAATCTATACTACATGTTTGTTTATTGACCAATTTTTTAATATATGTATTTGCCTACTTTTTCTTTTATACGCGCGCATTGCATGTGTACACCACTAATACAATTTATACACTAGCTATAAAAGTTGGTTTTTCAATGACCACCACTATCACCACAATCCTAATGCTGATCAGACACACTAGTCCTTGCCAATAGAGATGCTTTGCTCATCCTTCTTTCCATCTTCATACGTTCGTTACCCTATTGTTGTTGCCATAGGAGTTCTTGCTATTTGCCACTAGTCAGTCTGAGGAACCTTACTACTCTATTGCAACTGTAACACCTCACCAAGTTCACTAGTCGCCCTTGAAAATGCCATATCTTGCACTATTAGGGAGGGTTATTCTAATTATCCTCGACCATAAGATACAATTTCATTATTTTCCACTATCTCCCCGACCAACAGCAATATAATTGCTACCTCTAGTGTACCCTTACTATCACTGCCACCATTTCCACCTTCTCCTCATGTGGTGCAAAGGATAGTTTATCACCCACCATCAACATGGTTATATGAACATCCTTACCACCCTCAAGCACTAGATCCTTTATACATAATTATGCATACCCTTATAGGTATGCATAACATATACTACACAAGGGATGGACCATGCCATTGTTAGACAGTTATGGGCATTCCTTCAATACACAAGAACAAATAAATGCGACCTAATAATTGTTAAAGCTTTGAAAGAGGGGGTAGGTGATGCAGCGTACTCAAACTCTTTCGTTTATGGGCAATCTTCTTCTTCTTCCTCCTGAGGTGCAGCTAGGTTGACAACTTGCCTTTGGGGACAATGATTGGAATAATGCCCAGCTTGTCAGCACTGATAACACGTATCACCTCTAGAAGGGGCATAAGGGTTTCTTGAACTAGCAGTCTTCCTTGAATAGGATTGATTTTGTCTAGGTGTTCTATTTTGATTCTAATTCTAAGAAGATTCAACAACTACCTTTCTTTTGCTTGGCTCAATCAGATTATTTGTAGGGCAAAATTGAGGGATCTAGAAGACGCTTGATGAAATCCTTGTTGATTAACTTGCAACTCGACTCGTGTGGCCAGTTAAATAGCATTTTGTAAGGTGTGGACAGGTTTTAGAGTAACCAAGTCCTGTATGTTGGCACGTAAGCCATCCACAAAGCTTGCCATTAATTGCCCTTTTGTCTCTGGTAATATCATTTTGTGCAGATAATCGATGGAACTCAGAAACAAACTTATGAATATACCTCGATCCTTGTCGACATCTCTAATATTGCTAAAATAGAATTTGATCATATTCAAATGGAATAAATTCCTGCTTGCCTCAACTGTTTCATTCTATGCCAAGTTCGAATCTTGCTCTTATTTTTCTCCATATGTGATAATTGTAACTACTCCCACCAAGTAAATGTACCACCCTCAAGTTTCTACGCAATTAATTTGACATTCTTCTCTTCATTGACGCCTATATATTCAAAGAACCATTCGATTTTATTCAACCACTAGAGGAAGTCTTATATGCGCAACTATCCGTCAATAGATGGAAGATACATCTGTTGGCTTTGTAAGGGCCAGTAATCAACCTTTGACTCGGTTGGGTCTTATGGGGGACTCACATGGAGTACATGACTGGCCAACTCGTAGCGCTTACATAGCGCAGACCCTCATGCCCACCTGCCACTTAGTGCGGGACTCTGCGCTACTAAGGTATAAGGAAATAAAATTGCGCATTGGCTAACAACAATTGCTTTTGGTGCAGTGATAAGTGCTTGATCCTAAACTTGGTGTCAGCAATCAACTTTTGACTCGGTTGGGTCTTATAGGGGACCCACATGGAGTACGTGACTGGTCAACCCATGGCGCTTATGTGGTGCAAGCTCTTATGCCCACCAGCTACTTAGTGCGAAGCTCTACGCTGCTAAGGTATAAGAAATTAAAGTTGCGCTTTGGCTAACAGTAATTGCTTTTGGCGTAGTGGTAAACGTTTGATCCTAAACCAA
Organism: Euryodendron excelsum; assembly: GCA_033060915.1. Classification (NCBI taxonomy): domain Eukaryota; kingdom Viridiplantae; phylum Streptophyta; class Magnoliopsida; order Ericales; family Pentaphylacaceae; genus Euryodendron; species Euryodendron excelsum. The sequence goes on along the minus strand of CM065378.1, from coordinate 45,762,657 downwards.
AAGGGTGATATTATTCTTGAATTTGTTAATACTAACCATCAATTAGCTGATATTTTCATAAAACCCCTAAGTAAAGATAGATTTTGTTTTATAAGAAGAGAACTTGGTATGTCTAATCCTATTATATAAATACCTAATGTTGATGAGTGTTTGCAAGAATGACAAATATTTCTATTCTCTTTTTTGTAGGAGGAGTATATACTTGTTTACTATGTTTTTTTTTTTTTTTTATGACAAAGGGGGAGAAACATTCTATTACTAAAAAAGATTGAAATGTAAATATTGACTTATTAAGAGAAGTCAAGTAGTGAAGGAGAGATATAATTATTTTTTGATAAAATCTTGAGATCATTATCACATATATGTTTCAAAATAATTAATGGTTGTCACCATCAAAAAGGGAGAGATTGTTAGTCTCAAGTTTTCATTAATTGATTTTGATGATAGCAAATTTAAATGTTTTAATGATTAAAATTTGGTTAATCTCAAGATTTCATGTTTGATGTATTAGTTAAGATTTTTAAAGAATTTTATGTTAAAAATTTAAATATGTTGTGCATTTTAATGATAAATCACTTAATTTTTTTTTTTATGTTTTAAATGTTAATTATCTAACATTTTTTGAAGTTATTGTTAGTCTTGGAAGTAAAGAGAATGCATAGCATGAAAAAGAAGACTCAGTCAAAGAAAATAGCAAGAAAGCTTGTTTGAGATAGCTTTAGTATTATGTATATAACTTTTCATCTAACCATTGGATTGATCTAATTTTTGTGGCATTGGAAATAAGACTCAAATTCCTACAAACGGTATCTATGAGGACTTCGTGAAGAGAATTTCGTGTGGGACAAAATGGAGCTGGAAGGTGACCCATTGGAGCAAAAGTTCAAAATATGACAGTTGGGAGATAGCCTTAGTAATCTGACCATATCTTTTGTTCTAGACATTTAAATGTACTAATTCTTGAGGTTCTGAAAATTTGACTTCCATTCTACAACTTTTATATTATAAACATTTTCAAATTTGAACGTTATAAGGGAGAATATCGAGGTGGAAGTGAAGGCAACTCTGTAAAAATTTAAATATGTCAACCGGGAGGCAGTTTGAGTATCTGGATTTTAACTTTTGACCTGACCATTGGATCGACCTCTTTCTTGAGGTTCTAAAAAGCTAATTGGATTGACCTCTTTCTTGAGGTTCTAAAAAGCTAACTTTCATTTTTACAACTTTTCTCTTATAACCATTTTCAAATTCAAACGTGTTGGCCCAAATGGCAACCCAAGAGGGAGGGTGAATTGAGTTTTTCAAAAATTAATAGCAATTAAGATTAATTAAAATTAATCTAATCAATACAACAGTGATCAAGATATATATAATGTAATGCAATCAAAAGAGAAATGAAAACAGAGCAATAGAAGGCACACCAAGAATTACCGAAGTTTAACCACAATTCGTGGTCTACGTCCTCACCTCTTTATAAATGCAGTTGGAAACTTATATATAAACTCTTGTATTGATTTCGTCCGTTAGAGGTTGTTGGGGCTCATTTAATGCAAGTCCAGTCTGTTATAACGTTAGAAAAACTAGCCGTTATTTCTCAAGTGTCGACACTTGGTTTCACGTGTCTACACATCTGGTCTGCATTTTTCAGATGTTGTCCGCTATCTTCATGTGTCGACACATCAACTCCATGTGTTGACACTTGATCATTTTGTCTTCAAACTTTTGGCTTCTATTTTCATGTGTCGACTCTTCATTTTCTTGTGTCGACACTGTTGAGAATTTATACTAAAAGACATGTTTTGTGTAATGGCTTTAGTATTTATTAATAAATTAGTTATTCTATTTTAATGAGAATCTGTGTGAGAAATGTTTGCATTGTGTTATTTATTTAATGATTACACATGTGTATCTCTTATTTTATATAGTAGCTGATTTGGGGTGTAGAGTACGACTTACACACGGAAGACCAGATCATCGGTTCTTATGGAATATAAATTTATCGTTCACAGTCTTAGATGGAAATGGATACACCATCAGTAGGACTGTAGTACAAGATTTTAATAGGTCTGTCTTGACTATGGGGAATGGTATAGTTCCAACTCCTTGCACTAGTGCACTTTGTGTATATTGAACAGAATCGTGTTGAGCTAATTATTTTTATACTAACTATATAAAATAATTAATACCTCATGGTTATTATGAGTACTTATGCTCTTAATCCTAATGTAATAAATAGACACGTGCCTGTAGTATTTATTATTTTGATTCGCAGAAGAGTGAGATTCTTTGTGGGTCAATAAACTTAGTGAGTTGGACAATAAAATTACGTGTATGATGAATATTTATTATTGATGAAATCCACGTCCCTGTATAGGGATTGATGATATCCCCTTGAGGAAGCTTATAAGTTTTGATTATGTCAAACCCTGCAGGTGGATTATGAATCCGACATATCAAATAAGTTAAGTGGAAGGTCTCAAGGAATTAAATAAGTATATTAAATTTAATTTTCAATAATTTAATTTAATAGACGGGTATCTATAATCTTAACGTGGGGAGATAAATAAGCATTTAATAATATGGAGCTCGAAATATAATTTCTAGTATAACAGGGAGTGCAATTATAATTCGTTAGTGGTATAAATTATAATTTATGTAAATAAGGATTAATCCTGATTAGATTAGGAGTCCTTATTTGCGTAGGAAGCCCTAGTTATACTAATCCTATGGTCCATGTTGTAGCTTCTATAGACACGCGCTCTAAGAGCTGCAAAGGTTACACTCTGCACATAATTGAAAGATACACGTTTTTGTGAGGAAGAGAAACCCTAGCAGCGGTGAGCCCACTCTCTGTAGAGCAAGGCGTGTATGAGAAATACAGTAGAAGTCCGAAAGTTGAGTTCGAGCGATTACTTCGTGCTTATTGCTGATTCTTGTTATTCGGGATCAAACTAGAGAAATCTCGAAGGTATGATTCTAATCACGTAGATTAGGCTATGCTAATCAGATCAAAATTTTTGATAGTATGCGTATATACTATAGACAGGTCGTGGGAAATTTCTCAGTCCCTAACAGACATATTACTCAAAAATCTTCATTCATTCTTCCAATGATCAAGTTCAGCTTCAGCAATACTATAAGATTTTCAAGGAGCCTTCTCTTTGGGGTATGATGATAGATCAAAGTCTTCAATTCATCAAAGTTGTCATCTATTCAATTTGGATTGAATCTATCATTCGATAATCATCTTTTCTTAGTTTCCAAACTGCCAAAACTTCATTTCATTATCGCCGAGCTCTTCTTCTTCATTACCGAGCTCTCTCGTTCTGCTGCTAATCACTTTTTCACTCATGTAGAGCTTCATATTTAAGATGCCTAATTGCCGAGCTTCTACTTTTTGCTATACATCCTTGTTTTTTCTTTAGGATTACTTTAATGAGTTTTTTATAAGCTCAATAAAATCTACTCTTGAACATCTTCATTTTCTTTGAACACATATCATCTTCATTGACTCTTCATATCTAAGATGAAATCTTCATTTGGATTATTTATAGAGATTTTGCAATTTAAAATGAATTTACTTCTCAAACATCTTCAATCTCTTTAAAATCAAGTTATCTTCAATTGATCTTTGCACACTTGATGAAGTCTTCTTTTGAACACCTTCAATCTCTTCGAATTCAAGTCAACTTTATTAAGTCAAAGTATACTTGATGAAACTTTCTTTTGAGCACCTTCAATTTCTTCGAATGCAAATCAATTGTTTGAAGATGGAATAGGTGTTATTGTTCTATTTGTTGCATTGCATGACTCTTGGTGCATTTGTTTGAACTTAGCTTGTTGTGCATCCACTATAACATGTACTAGACTTTAAGTCAGACTCTAAGTTTAGATTATAATCTTTATTAATCTGCACACTAAGTAAATGTATTAATAAAATAACACAATGTTTAGTTATCATCAAAATTATCATAGGGATCAACCTTGAGTTTTAAAGGAAATAAAGTTATTTTTTAAAATACTCATTGCAAAATAGAAAGTATCATAGATAATAAATTATTGTTTATTAGTCATAGGCATGAAAATGTATACGTCATTGATCTTAATGATATATCTTCTAGTGATGTAAAATGTTTTTCGACTATGAGTGATAGTAATTAGTTATGGCATAGAAGGCTTGCACATACTAGTATGGATTTAATTTCAAAACTTTCTAAAAATGATTTAGTCATTGAATTGCCAAAAATCAAATTTGAAAATGATAAACTTTGTGATGCATGTCAAAAAGGAAAACAAACTAGACCTTCTTTTGAATCTAAAAATATTATTTCTATCTCTAAACCATTATAATTATTACATATGGATTTATTTGATCAAACCAGGACAATTAGTTTGGGTGGAAAGCAATATACACTTATCATTGTTGATGATTATTTAAAATATACATGAACATTTTTTCTTGCACAGACGATGCATTACACACTTTTGCAAAAATTTTTAGAAAAGTTTAAATTGAAAAAGATTTTACAATTACAACTATTAAAAGTGATAATGGTGGTGAATTTGACAATTTGCAATTTGAAAAATATTATGATGAAAATAATTTTGAACATAATTTTTCGGTACCAAGAACACCACAACAAAATGGTGCAATAGAAAGAAAAAATAGAACTCTTGAAGAAATGGCTAGAACAATGTTATGTGAAAATAATTTACCAAAATATTTTTGGGCCGAAGTCGTTAATACCGCTTGTTATGTTATGAATCGTGCTATGATTATACCTATTTTTAAGAAAACCCCATATGAATTTTGGAAAAGAAGAAAACCTAATATTAGTTATTTCTGTGCTTTTGGATGTACATGTTTTGCTTTGAATAATAACAAAGATAATTTGAGTAAATTTGATGCTAAATCCGATGGGGCCGTATTTCTTGGGTATTCTATATCTAGTAAAGCTTATAGGATTTTTAACAAAAGAACCTCAGTGGTGGAAGAATCTTTTCATTTAGCATTTGATGAATCTAATGATGTTTCTTATAAGAAATTCTCAAGTAACGATGATATAAATATTGAACAAAGTATAGAAGATCTTATCATCATGAAAAGAGAAGATGAATCTTTAAAGGAATCTTTCATAGAAAAGAATCAAGGAGAAAGTTCAACTGAGTTTCCTTCAAGTGAAGAAGGATCTAAAGAAGATACACAAGACTTGCCAAAAGACTAGAGGTTTGCACACAATCATCCTAAGGAGTTGATTATAGGTAATCTCTCACAAGGTATAAAAACTCGTTATTCTCTCCGTAATGTTTGTGGTAATTTAGTATTTTTATCTCAAATTGAACCTAAATGTTTTAAAGAGGCTGAAAATAATGAAAATTGGATCTTAGCTATGCAAGAATATTTAAATTAATTTGAAAGAAATAAGGTATGGACTTTAGTTCCAAGACTTAATGGCTATCCCATGATTGGTACAAAATGGATTTTTAGAAACAAAATGGATGAATCCAAGGTTGTTATTAGAAATAAAACTCGATTGGTTGCTCAAGGTTATAACCAAGAAGAAGGAATTGATTTTAATGAAACATTTGCACCCGTAGCTCGACTTGAAACTATTAGAATGTTGCTTACATTTGCATGTTTTAATAATTTCAAACTTTTATGTTAAATAATCTCTTGATTTTCAAAATCATGATTTTTTAAATCACGTTTTCAAACTTATAAAAGTTTTATATGGTTTAAAACAAGCTTCTAGAACATGGTATGAAAGATTAAGTAAAATTTTTTTTATTGATAATGGTTTTTCAAAAAGAAAAATTAATACTGCTCATTTCATAAAATCTAAAAATCATGACATGTTAGTAGTACAAATATATGTTAATGATATTATTTTGATGCTACTAATGAAGAGATGTTCAAAGAATTTTCTATATGTATGCAGGGTGAATTTGAAATGAGTATGATGAGATAATTAAATTTCTTTCTTGAACTCCAAATTAAGCAATCTAAGGAATACATTTTTATCAATCAATCCAAGTACATAAAGACTTTATTAAAAAGGTTTGAAATGAAGAACTTAAAAGCTATTGGGACTCCAATGGGTACTACTACAAATCTTGAAAAGATGAAAAAGATAAGCCGGTAGATAAAAAGAAATATTGAGGTATGATTGGCTTATTATTTTACTTAACTGCTAGTAGACCCGATATTATGTTTAATGTGTGCTCAATTTCAATCATGTCCCAAAGAACCATACCTTGCTGCTATCAAAATAATATTTCATTATCTATTAGGAACATAAACTATAGGATTATGGTATCCTGAAAACATATCTTTTGACTTAATTGGATATTCTAATACAAACTATGCTGGTAGTAAAATTGATAAAAAAAAAATTACTAGTGGCACGTGTCAATTTCTTGGACACTCTTTAATCTCATGGTTTAGTAAGAAACAAAATTTGGTTGCTTTATCCACTGCTGAAGCCAAATATATTATGGTTGAAAGTTGTTGTGCTCAAATTTTATGGATGAAATAACAATTAAAAGATTTTGGATCACATTTTGATCATATTCCTATTAGATGTGATAATACTAGTGCTATTAAATTGTCTAAAATCCAATCCAATAACATCCTCACACGGAAGTTGTTTTCTTGATATTCCTCTCCAGATTGATCAAATTAAGCCAAATTCAATCTCTTCATCAGTTGAGTCCACATCCTAGACTGGATTCTGCCTTATGTGCACAAGTTATTGTCTCACACCTTTAAGATTTTTAACTATTGGCTCTGATTGTCTAACTATTGGGGGCTTGTTATTTGCGTTGAGATTTAGTCCAACCAACAGATTACGAATCTTTATTAATTGTTGCCCTTGTCTTTCGACCTTATCCCACTAAACATCAATCCCATGAGCAATTGTAAAGGTTTGCTGCTCTGTTTCGTTGTGTGCCATCGTGACCAAAAAACAAGGGAAGAATTTACTTTAATATCACTTGGTATAGCGTCACATGTGAAGACTAAAAGAAGAAACTCTTAATCACACAAGAAGAATAAGTCACAATGATTAAAAAATAAATATTATTAAATCTGAATGAATGTCAATGAAGACTTACGTCCTTATTTATAATAAAACTAATCCTAATTCTTTTAGGGAAATAAATACTTAAGAAAATAGGAAAAATAATAAAAAATAAAAAAAATTTGAGTTAAGCCCAAAGTTGAATACTACATTCCTAAAGAAACTTTCCAAACTAAACCTAGTCCAATTTGATAACTCTTAGACAAAGTTATAGCTAATACGAAACTTTTCTAAAATAGTAAAAAATGTCGCTTTGAGGGCCTAAATTTTGTGCCGATTGAATTTCTTTTACTTCCAAATTTCTAGGAACTCTTTAACAATTCATTCTACATCAGTAGGCGTGGGGTGGGGATAGGGGGGAAGGGTACAAACGCCAAGATGACGACGATGATGGTGGTGATAATGCACACGTTTATCTTGTCACAAAAGTAGTTGAACCCAACCTTCTCATTTATTTATTTAAATATGAGGCCAAAATCTCTATTCCATTTCCATTCAATAGTTCTTATTTACTATAATTGGCTTTGAATGATTGTTGTCATTTTGTTATTTTTTTTAGCAGGAATTTGTTGCTCTAGTAAATGATATTGCCTCCTACTCGTATATGTATGAATTGGTGCAACGGTGATGTCATGTTATTTTACTTATGTGACTTACAAGCAAATTAAATCATATCAAATAAACATGTTAAAATTCTAATCATAATCTCACATCATCAGTTAGTAGGATATTTGGAGAAATTCGTTCCTTAATTTTTGATGATTGGATAAAAATACAAACATTTGGCATAATTTAATTGACATGTGATACCACATCAGCAAAACGACGTGGCATTTGTTAGCTTATGGAGGCCAGCAATCAACCTTTGACTAGAGGGGGTCTTATAGGGGACTTGCATAGAGAATGTGACTGGCCAATCCGTGGTGCTTACATGGCACAGACCCTTATGCCCACATACCACTTAGGGTGGGGCTTTACACTGCTAAGGTGTAAGGAAATAAAGTTGCACCTTGGCTAACATAAATTGCTTTTGGCGCGGTGGTAAGCACTTGATCTTAAACCTAATATCAGAGCGAGGTCACGGGTTCGAGTCCCAGGGTTATTACTAGGGCAGATTGTTAGCTTATGGAAGCCAGCAATCAACCTTTGACTCGAGGGGGTCTTATAGGGCCCCGCATGGAGAACGTGACTAGCTAACTTATGATGCTGATCTAATACCCGTAACTTCGAATTGACTACAGTTCACTCTATTAGGATTGGAAAGACCAAATCCTGTGAAATTAATATGTAAAGTGAAACTCCTTCGAGCCCGTTCTAGTTGTAAGTTCATAACTTGACTTCATAGAAATTCGGTCTCCCAAAAGGTCTTCGATACGCGTAATACTCGACAAAATTCGCACCAGAAATTACCCTCACTTTAATCAGGGCCTTATCTTCCATTTCTCGACGAATTTTTAGGAATCAAGTGTCAAAAATTATCTACCCTTCAAGCTCGATTCCCTTGTGTTCTCAAAACACATTTTCAAGGAGGGTTGATTTTTCGAAAAGTCCCTGAAAGCCGCTGCACTCGAAAAATTCACACCAAATTTTGTCGAAACTTCAGTATGAGCTTTCTCTCTCACCCGGTATTGGAAACATACGAAATTTGAGCCTAAACCAATTAATTTTTCGAGAGCTTCCTACTTACAGTATTGGAATGAACATTTGATAAAAATTTGAAGTCCTAAACTCAACCACTTCGAACTAGGGACTTTCTTCCATTTTTCGAAACTTCCCCACATTCTACCACCTTGCATGGTCGGCTACCCATGCATGCGTTTTGTACACTTGATATACATGTCATGGCTGCATATTAACCATATTGATAGCCTATTATACTTATAAGCATGATATATATATATATATATATATATATATATATATTTATATACACAATTCTCATGTATAGGCAAAGAACACACATACCAATATTGCACCATAACTCATGCTATCTAGATGCATTATTTGCCTGCAACCAACTTTTTTTCTGATTATACAGTGAGAGATAGAAAGTGAGAGAAGGAGACCATGCGGGCCTGCTCCCATACAACTAACCAAGATCCCTCCTCTCCACCCACCTCTAACCTCTCACCATGTATATATGCATGTGAGGTTGCTGCACCCCTCCCCGGGTTATTCGAAGCTACAGAGAGCTATAGAGAGAGAGAGATAGAACCGTAAAGAGAGAGAAAGAGAACGGGGAAGAAGAGATCGGGGAGAGAGAAAGAGGGAAGGCAGGCCAGATAATATGGGAATTAGAGATAACCTGATCTGGAAATATCATCAATGTCGGAACCTATGCATTCTTTAAGTTACATGCTTACTTTTCCTCCCTAAATAATGATCTGCAAGTTATTGCATTGATTTTATGCCTTGCTGCCAATTTGCTTATTAAGTATATGCTTGTCTATAAATGATTTCAAAATATACATTACATGTATGATTGCATCACTGGGGAGGAATAACCGGAATGTGAAAAGACCATGGGTTTATATCATGGATGAACCTGACCAACTAGTACATGGGGCTGCCACGAGTCAGCTTTCATTGGGGCTTGATATCGGGCTAGATGATCTTGGATGGGATTCACAATTGATGAAGGAGGAGTATCATCGGCAAACCCATTGGCTGGAAATAGCCCGGGCAGAACATACTTGTAGGATTCTGGTATTGGTAAAAAGAAACTATAAAGGACATATGCATACGATATCATTCTTTTTACTGCATTGCATTTAAATTTGTACATTATGAAATTCATAAAATTCCTATTGAGCTTTATAGCTCACTCCTATCTTATGGGACATTTTTAGAAGTTGAGGCATCAACGAGATTTCCGAGGAAATGAATACAAAAATGGGTTCCATTGCTATGTTACCTCTGGGAGAACACAAGTTAATTAGTCTCTTTGGACTATTTTGTAATGAGACTTAAAAACAATAATTTCACTATCTTTCCTTCGTGTCATAATAATAAAAACTATGACTTTTGATGGTGTTGAGATCTATATTTATGAAATGTCGTTATCTTTAGACCCCTAACCCTAAGCCCCCTGTCCTGACCTAGAGAGATGAAGTGGTTCGTGACAATTGATATGGCGCAAACCCTTATGCCCACCTGCTACTTAGTGGGAGGCTCTATGCTACTAAGGTATAAGGAAATAAAGTTGCGACTTGGCTAATAGAAATTGTGCACTTAGTGCGAGACTATGCGCTGCTAAGGTATAAGGAAGTCAAGTTGCGTATTGGCTAACACTAATTGCTTTTGGCGCAGTGGTAAGCGCTTGATCCTAAAACAAAGCTCTAAAGTATAAAACATTTGACTTTCTCTCTTTTTAAAGCTCATATGGGGTTTTGTTCAAATTTTTTTTAAATAAAACTCTTTTTAAAATATAACAGGTTGTGTTAACAGCTTTTATCCAAAAATATTTTAGCAAATTATTTTCACAAGCAAAGTTCTCCTCATTTCTTCCAAAGTCCTATTCTCTCTCTCAACAATCCCATTCTGTTAAGGTGTTCTAGGTGTTGAAAATTTGTGTTCAAAATCATTTTTACCATAATACTTTTAAAAAAGATTGCAATCAAACTCACCACGATGGTCAGTCCAAATTCCAATGATTGTAAAACCCTTTTTCATTTTAAACCTTTTTGCAAAATTTTGTGAATAAAATAATTGTTTCATCCTTGTGAGTAAGAAAGAATGTCCAAGTAAGCCTTGAGTAATCATAAACAATGACTAGAGCATATTACTTACCACCCAAATTAAGAGTTCGAGTTTGTCCAAATGAATCCATATGCAATAATTGAAGTGGTCTAGATGTAGAAATCATGTTTTTAGGTTTAAAAGAAACTCTGGTGTGCTTCCTTTTTTGATAGGTATCACAAACTTTGTCTTTTCGAATTTAAGCTTGGGAAGTCCATTGGCCAAATCATTTTTGAAAATCTTTAAAATGATGCTCATGCTTATATGATCAAGCCTTACATGTCACAACCAATTATCTTTATTATTCACAGCAGCAAGGCATTTTATTTTGTAAAAAGATAAATTATTTAAATAAAAAATATAAATAATACATTGTCTATGACTAGTCAATATAGTCTTATTCTCATTAATGTTCACTACAATGCATTTTGAGGATTCAAAAATAATTTTAAAACCTTTGTCACACAATTGGCTCATACTCAAAAGATTAGGCTCAAGACCTTTAACAAGAAGAACATTCTCAATAGAGGTTGAAGAATCTTTACTAATACTACCAATATCAATTATTTTGCCTTTGCTGTTATCTCCAGTCATGTGTCATGAACATCTATTGTCCAAATACTAATGTAAGCACCCCATTTTTGCCCGCTTGACAATCTCCGGCCCGACTAGGCTCAATTTTCTAACATCACAACACATGCAGGTTCAAGATGAGCCTTACAATCTCCAATCCAATCAACTGGTCGCTTCTCGGGTCCATAAGGACCCGCTGGAGCCATAAGCACCATTATTCTAGGCAGCTTTTCGGACCAGGCGGTCCTGAAAACTAATGTCATCCAGGTAGCTTCTCGAGATCGGGCGATCTCGGGGACCAACACCTCATCAAGTTCCAGACGATTTACTTCTGGCGCCTGTTAGCCCACCAACGTAGAATGTCTGTCATTTGGTAGTTCTCCGAGATCGGGCGTTCTCAGAGACCAACATCACTATTCCAAGTAGCTTTCTGGGACTAGGCGTTCTCAAGAACCAACACCACCCCTATAGATAGTGCTCTAAGACCGGGCGTTCTTAGAGACCAACAACGCACAGGTAGTTTTCTGAGATCGGGCTGTATCGGGAACCAACACCTAGGTCAACACCGGCGCCTGTTAGCCCGACTCGGTGAAAAATGATCAAACCCGCCCCTTGGGCCTCCAGGCATGTTTTGGGAAAGTTCAAAATATCTCAAAATGATAAGTACATCCTTCCAAAATGTTACTAAACTGTTAGGCGTCCCCTGCATGCCATTCGGTCCAATTTTGGTCTCATTCCGGCTCACTCCAGTCAAGATGACCGTTTTGCCCCTGAACACTTCAGCACTGCACAAACCCCGCCGAAAAGTAAAAGACTTTCCCAAAACCATCCCTGAACAACCCTACACGCTTAACACAACACACCAAACCATTCCTGACCATTTCCAGGCAATCTCGATCAAAATGACCATTTTGCCCCTGGAAATCCAAACATGCCCCGAAACAGCACCGGTCCTAGGATTTCAAGCAAAGGGCTTCACCATACACCCTTGTTTAACCCGAGGAGGACCCCACAACGCTAAACTCACACGACTCGATAAAAGTCCCCTGGAGCGTCTTGCAGACGCTCCGCCTAAATTGTCTTTTCTCTCAATTCTCCAGTTATAACGCACCGTCAACTGACTTGAGAAATGCGTAAATCAGGGAGTTCTTGAAAACTCGTTCATAGATCTTTCCATCGATACGGCTTGATTGGATAGATCGCTTCCTGAAGCCCTTCATCGTATGGCCCAAACCCGGTTACTTTTGACAACCCTGGAGCGTCTCGCAGACGCTCCGCCAAGGTTGACTTTTTTCCCAATTCCCTTGTTGAAACGCACTGTCAAATGACTTGAGAAATGCATGAATCTGGAAATTTCTGAAAGTATTTCCAATGTAGTTTTCATCGATACGGTCCGATCGAAAAGATCGCTTCCCGAAGGCCTCGATCACACAGCACAAAAACAGCTACATTTAAACACCCTCAGAGCGTATCACAGACGCTCCGCAAAAGTGACATTTTATGCACGCTTCTCGGGATGATATCCCCCACTTTCAAACATAATTCAAACTTTCCAAAAATATGAAAGTTCACCGGAGGCCTTGGGAGAACATCCCGAGTGCGACCGATTCTCCCGAAACCTTCCCAATTGACTCAATTATTGAGGCAAAGTTTGGACAAACCTTCCCAGCAATGGAGCGTATGCTACATGCACTTAAATTTTGATCAGATCGACCAACTTTTGATCAACAGTCGAGATTTATCTAGTACATGAGGTGCCAAGTGTCATTCTAGTAATGGAACATTACCTGCGCATGTCCTACATGCGCACGGCCACATTTTGGCCAGGTGCATGTCCTATATGCGTCAGGCCTGTTCTAGAATCTCTATAAATACCAAACCACCCTTTGCATATTCCAACTCAAATTTTTGATGCGAAGCCCTGCTAAAGTCACTCCAGAACTGCGAATCTTTATACACACTTCATCCCTCCAACACTTAGCTTAGGTTCCATCATCCCCAAGCCTATATGCTTTACATATAAAGCCTTATACACCATCAAACACTCCCTATCAGCCCTCTAAGCCTTCTTGAAGTCATTTAAGCTCTTATCAAAGCACCCCTTGAAGACTAAAAGTGTGTTGAAGGCAAAAGGTGGTATCCCTTTTACATTTGTGTCTTCCCCCTGTAAGCACCCCATTTTTGACCGCTCGGCAGTCTACACTCCGTCTAGACTTGTTTTCAAGTCATTGTGGGCATATTCCTATCGAAACCAATTCTCTAGGTCTAAATCCCGTCTATCTATCATTTCGCGGGCCTGTCAGGCCCAAATAGAGGCAAAATGACCAAAATGCCCTTAGGGGCATTGTCCTTTCCTCTCCAATTCCAACCCCTCTCTCGAGACAGTTTATTCCTCGAGACGGTTCCAATCCTAGGCACGTCTTCTCGGAGGCGATAAGTCCCCTTTTCAATCCCTCTCTCGAGACAGTTCATTTCTCGAGACGGTTCCAATCCAGGCACGTCTTTTTGAAGACGGTAAGACCCCTTTCCAATCCCACTCTTGAGATAGTTTATTCCTCGAGACGGTTCCACTTGAGGCACGTCTTTTCGGAAATGGTAAGACCCCTTTCCAATCCCTCTCTCGAGACAGTTTATTTCTCGAGACGGTTCCACTCTAGGTGCGTCTCTTCGGAGACGATAAGTCCCCTTTCTAATCCCTCTCTCGAGACAGTTTATTCCTGGAGACGGTTCTAACCCAGGCACGTCTTTTCGAAGACGATAAGACCCCTTTCCAATCCCACTCTCGAGACAGTTTATTCCTCGAGACGGTTCCAACCCAGGTACGTCTTTTCGAAAACGGTAAGTCCCCTTTCCAATCCCTCTCTCGAGATAGTTTATTCCTCGAGACGGTTCCAACTCAGGCACGTCTCTTCGGAGACGATAAGTCCCCTTTCCAATCCCTCTCTCGAGACAATTTATTCCTCGAGACGGTCCGAGTAGCGAACTACTCACAAAGCCGTTAGAGTAGCGGAAATACTCACAAATAGGTCGATATAGGGAATTGCCAACAAACCCCTGTGTCACAATGACCGTCGTTAGAGTGGCGGAAACACTCAAAACCCAGGTCAACACCAGTGTCTGTTAGCCCACTTCGGTGAAAAATGACCAAACTGCCCTTTAGACCTTTTTCGAGACTTTCCGATCAAGATGACTATTTTGCTCCTAGGCATTCGAATGCCCCGGGAACCACACCGGCTCTGGATATCAAACTGGTAACCTCCTGAGACTACTTTTTATAGTGCTCTCAACTTCCTTTTACCTTTCCGAATCATTCCGAGTCAGTTCCGGCCAACCCGGTACAAAATAACCGTTTTGCTCTTGGTGGGCCGGTCTTCTTTTTCGACCACACCGGCTCTGGGTATCAAACCGGTAACCTCATGAGACTACTTTTTATAGTGTTCTCAACCTCCTTTTACCTTTTCGGATCTTTCTGAGTCAGTTCCGGCCAACCCGGTGCGAAATGACCGTTTTGCCCCTGGTGGGCCTGTCTCCTTTTCCGACCACGCCGGCTCTAGAAATCAAACCAGCAACCTCTGGGAACATTCTAAATAATGTTTTCAAATCCCAAGTCTTCTTCCGGGACAGTCCAAGTTTGTCTCGGCAGTTTCCCGGTCCGATTGACTGTTTTGCCCCTAAAGGCTCGGTCAACCTTTCTGACACATCTTATCCTCATTTTTCAAGTCAAATACCTCCAGGACATTATTTTAAGTGTTCCTGCTCCTTTCCAGCCTCCCGGGTCATTCCCGGCTCCTTCAAATCATTCCCGGACTTTCCAGAGCCACTCCTAGTGAAGCTAGGCTAAAAATTGCATGGTAGTCACTAGTATAGGTGCCCAAATTTAGTTAAAGATACGTTGCTTGCCTACTTTAAACATTTTCTAAATGACTGGCGCCACTACTAGTGGCGCCAAGCCAAAAAATGGCTTGACGCCACTCCTAGTGGCGCCAATGTAAACTTTGGTCTGGCACCACTGCAACAGACGCTAGTGTTGTCCAACCTCTATAAATACAGAGCCTCATTTAACGTGAAAAGGGTCTGCAAACTTAACCTAAAAATCATATATTTCGATATACAGAGCTCGAGCACCTCCTAAACCCTAGCCTCCTTAGGTTCTTTCAAACCCTTACCACCATACACAAACCCTATCCTCTTATACAGTCATACACACCCCCATACGCTCATACACTAACCTTCAACCCTCCTTCGAATACTTGAAGAGTTGTAATATGAAATTTGAAGTTTGAAGACAACTCTTGAAGATTGAAGACGAAGATAAAGACGAAGACTGAAGACCGAAGAAAGCAAGGCGCGCAAAATAACAAGACATACGGTAGGCTCCCTATTTAAATTTTCGCACCTCCCCCCTCTCTCTTCTCTCTCCTAACCCACTCGGGTTTTTTCTATTTTAGTCCCTCATCTCTTTCTCCCCCTTTCTTTGCATGCTTGAAATAAGGGGATTCCCGGTCCATGTGTAGGATTAGGCTATTGGAGAGTCACCGTGTCGGGGGTTTTCTTCTAGTCTAACCAGAGACCACGTGGGTCCTACCCCCTTGATTACGTGGTGAAGCCTTAACTTTGTATGTTCACGACCCCAAAATTGTATTGTGCATATCATGATCTTGCATCTTCCAAAATTCGTTTTCGAACTTGTTTTCAAAATCGTTTTCAAACTTGTTTTCAAAATTGCATCAAAATCTCTTTTTCAAAAACTTGTTTTCAAAACCACAATTCTATGGTGATTCTAGCCTGTCCATGGCTAGGGTTGCTTTAGGAAAGTGTTACATTAAAAGTGACCTTTTTGGTCTATATTTTCAATTCTTATTGTTTTCCAAAACCACTTTCTTAAAGTGGTTCTAGCCTTCTTATGGATAGAATCGCTTTAGGGAAGTGAAACGTTTTCATGCCTTCCAAAAACTTTCTTTTCAAATCTCTTCCTAAAAAATCTCTTTCAATATACTTTCCTAAAACTCTCCTCTTCAAAGTTGTTTTTAAAAATTCCCTCCAAAATCTATTTTTCAAAGCTTTCTTTTTCAACTCCTTTCCAAAAACTCTTTCTCCTCAAAATTCACTTTCTAAAACACTCCCTAGATTCATCTTCTTAAAAACTCTCTCCAAAAACTTTTCTAAAAAACTCTCTTTCCAAAATCTTCCTTCTAGAAATTTCATCTTTAGGATTTTCTTCCAAAACCTTCGTTTCCAAAAACACACTTTCTAAAAACTCATTTTTTTTTAAAAAATAAAAAAATCTCTTTCCAAAAACTATCCTTTCCAAAAATTCTTCCCTCTAGAAACTCCTCTTTAGGATTTCCTTCCAAAATCTTCGTTTTCAAAAACTCTTTTCTTAGAGCCCAAGTCAAGCCTTAGAGCCCACAATTAGGAAACCCTAATTTTCTTTCCAAAAATATGATTTCCAAACTTTGCCCCAAACCTAGATTTCTAAAACTTTTTGTTTTCTACATCAAAACTATACATATTTTCAAAACCTATTTTCTACGTCGAAACTATAATTTTTCAAATCTAGGGTTTCTAAAACCTCCCTTTCCAAATCTTTGCCAAATCAAATCTTCCCGTTTAGGAAACTAGATCCCATCCTCCGTTTTTGGAAACAAAATCAAATCTTTTCTTTTAGAAACCAAATCCAATTCCTTCCTAATCCAAACCTTTCTTAATTCAATTCCTTCTTAAACCATAAGATTCTTAAACCTAAACCTTAAATCTTTTCTTAAATTTTAAAATCCAAATCTTTCCTAAATCGAATCCTTCTTAATCTTCTCATTTCCTAAACCTTAAGTTTCCAAAAATTTGAACATAAAAAGCTTTCCTAAAATTCTAAAATTCAAACCTTTCCTAATTTAACCCCCTTTTTAAATCTTAACTTTCCAAATTCAAGTTTTTAAATCCTTCCTAAACTCAACCTTTCCTAATCTCAAGATTTTCTAAAATTCAAGCTCTAAAACTTTCTAAATCTTAAACTTTCTAAATTTCAAATCTTTCCAAATTCAAGACTTTCTAAATTTGAAACTTTCTCAAGTTAAATCTTTCTAAACCTAAATCTTTTCAAATTCTAAATTTTTCAAAACTTCAACATCTTTTCAAATCTAAGACTTTTCTAAACTCAAAACTTTCTGAATTCAAACATCTTCTAAATTGAAAACTTTCCTTTTTCAAAACTTTCTTAAATCTAAAACTTTCCTAAGTCGAAACTTTTCAAAAATGAAACTTTCCTAATTTTGAAACTTTCTTAATTTGAAAACTTTTCTAATTTCAAAACTTTCCTAATTCGAAACTTTCCTAAATCGGACATTTTCCTAATTTAAACATTTCTTAAATCCAATCTTTCCTAATTTCCTAAACTTTCCAAGTCGAGTCAAATCTTTCCTAAGTCTCTTTCCTAAGTCTAGGTTCCCTAAACCTCCATCTTTCCAAAATAAGTCTAGATCTTTCTAAGTTCTACTTTTCCAAATCAAAATTCAATCTTTTCAATTCCAAAATTTCAAATTCCAATTTTTAATCCTCTATTCAAAGTTCAATCTCTTAATCTTCCAATTCAATTTCCAATTCAATCTCTTTCTTCCAATCTAACAATCTCTTTTAAATCGGACTCTTGTCTGAACTACGACTGACTTAATTCCTTCAAAGGGATACGTAGACAACCTTCATGGGTGCGGTCACAACACTTTTCAAACTTCAATTCCACCCTCATGGGTGCGATCTCCATATTTTTCAAATCTCAAATTCCAATCTATTTTCAAAATTCCAATTTCAAAATTTCTATTTCCAAATTTTCAAACTTTCCAATTTCAATTTCATCTCTTCAAATCTATTTTCAAATCAAATCAATTTCAAATCAATCTCTTTCCAAATCTATTTTTCAATTCTCTTGCGCTTGCATATCATGCATCATGTAGGTTTCTTTTTCAAACATTGTTTTTCAAAGTGGATAGGATTGAACATTAGTTAGTTAAAGACTCTCATAGGTGAATCTAAGGTAGATTGACATGTAGGTACCGAAAGAGCGGGGTAGGGTGATGGCTTAGTGCGTCTTCCCTACACGTAACCAACCTCCGAACTTAGAATCACTGTTTTCAAAGACCAAAAAGGAGTTATTTTTCAAAAAGGGCTAAATGTTTTCCAAAGGTTGCCAAACAACCTGTTTTCTTAAAAACCCTCTATTGAGGAGATATTTTCAAAACCTTTTTTTCCAAAACCTTAAGTGTAGTCTTCGGATTATTCTTAGTTTTTAGGTGACCTAACTCACCTTAATCAAGTTAGGTAGCGACTCCAAATCTTTTTCAAAAGCCCTTTATTCAAATCAATTTTTCAATTCAAATCTAGACACACTCATTCTTTTAGGAGGGTGAGTTCTAACGAGAGAGTACAGTATTTTTCCCGCTTGTGTGAGTATTCCTCGAGTGCAAAAAATCTGGGCGCAACACCCCCGCTTTCCTCTTCTCCCTCCTAGCCTACTTAGGCTATTCTCTATTTTAACCCCCATCTTCAACCCCCCTTTCTTGCATGCTTGAGCCAAGAAGGCTTTTACATCATGCTTAGAGGAAAGCAAGTGAGAGCCACCGTGTAAGGGGATCTCTCACTAGCCTACTTTAAGATGGTATGGCCTAAGAGCCCCTTGTTTATGTGGTGTAGCCTAAAAGCCTTGTATGTAATCATGACCCCTTGTATATCACTATTTTGATCAAGTTTTGCATGCTTGGGCTTCATTTTATGCTTATTGTCATGCTCTACAATGTTTACATTGCTCTTATTTTCATGCCATCTTCAAGCTCTATATTTCTTTCAAAAATTGTTTCAAGAGTTGGCTTCTTGAAGTGTAGGATGAGATTTTAAAAATTATGCCTTAGAAAACCTCCTACTAATCCCCTAACTTTCATTTTGGTGTCATGACATTTTAATTTGCATAAGGGTTGCTTTCTAATTCTCTAATTTTCAAGATTTTCATTCTTTTAAGTGTAGTGATTGGAATGGCCCCATGGAACCCCCTCTTAAGTTGTTTTCCTTTTATTTGGCTATAGGAACCCTTTCTTGATGGAATGGCCTCCTACAAAAATGATTTTCAAACTCTTTTAAAAAATAGTTATCAAAAACTCATTCCCTCCATCTTTGTATTAAAAATGGTGCCCTAAAAGGTTGTCATCACCATGTTGATTTTTGGACCCCTTACACTCTTGTCAAGATTATGGTTATAATGGCTATGAGAAAACCTTCCTTAGAATGGTCTCCAATCACCAACCATATAAACCATACTCTTAAGTAGAGTCAAAATTTTCACGGAAATGATCTTCAAAAGGGTTGTGAACCAAAGTCCTTTGCATAACATAAGTTATTTTTCAAAACCCTTTCTAAAAGTGCATGAAACCAACTTTCAAAACCATTTTCCAATCCAACCCTAGGCTAACTTGACCTAACTTGACCCTAGTTGTTCAACCCTAGGCTAACTTGACCCTAGTTGTTCAACTCTAGGTTAACTTAGCCCTAGTTATCCAACCCTAGGTTAACTTAACCCTAGTTGCCCAACCCTAGATTAACTTGACCCTAGTTCACTCACCTTAGGATAACCTAACCCTAAGTCATCCTAACCTTAGGTTAAACCTACTCTAGTTAATTAACCCTATGTCACCTTAACCTTAGGTTAACCTAACCTTAGTTAGTTAATCATAGGTCATCTTAACCCTAGGTTAACTTAACCCAAGTTAGTCAACTTTAGGTCACCTCTAACCCTAAGCCAACCCAACCTAGGTTAGTATATTTCAAGGTTCCAACTCTTGAACCATTTTTTAAATGATCATTCAATTTTCAAACTATTCTTATAACTTATTTTTCCAAAAACCCCCTACTCTCATGATTTCAAAATCCAACTCCATAAACTCTTCAAATGTCCTTACACTCCATCTTCAAAACATTTCTAAAAATACTTTCAAAAGGTCACAAACCTAAGGTGTCCCTAGCCCTCTCATGGTTAGGGATTCCAAGGAAAAGTGATAAATCAAGAACAACCTCCAAGGTTATCCATATTAGGATTCCAAACCTTTAGCTATTTTCAAAAACCACTTTAAAAAACTAATTCATCAAAACATTCTAAAGTTATACCTCCAAGGTTTTCAAAACAAGACTTCAAAAACACTTCCAAGTTCTCTTAAGCCATACTGAAGCATTTTTCTAAAACTCCCTTAGGTTGGTCCAAAAACATTTTCAAAACACCACCATCCAATTCCAAGTCAAAACCTCCAAAACCATAAAGAGTCTTCAACTTCCAAGACCACAAAGTGTCTTAAACTTTTCCAAAGACCTCCAAGAGTCTTAAACTTCCAAAAACCTCAAAGTGTCTTAAACTTTTCCAAAGACCTCAAAGTGTCTTAAACTTTTCCAAAGACCTCAAAGTGTCTTAAACTTTTTCAAAGACCCCAAAGTGTCTTCAAACCTTCCAAAGGCCGTAATGCGCCTATTTTCCATCGGGCTCTTGCCCGAACTACAAATGACCTCATTCTCGCCAAATGAAATACGTAGGCAACCTAAAATGGTGCGGTCATAACTTTTATTTCAACTCCAATCTCTTTTTTTAAAAAATTCAATCAATTTAAAGTTTCTATTCTAAACTCTTTCAAAACCACCATCATTTTCAAACTTCTTCCAAAAACTAGCATCATGCATCATCCATCCAAAGTAATTACTAAACCTCGTTTTCAAAATTCTAAAGTGGATATTAAGTGGATAAAGGTAACCGGTTATTCTGGTGAGTGAATAAAATGGTGATTAGACATGTAGGTACCGAAAGGGCGGGGTACGGTGATGATCTTAGGATATCTTCCCTACACATAACCAACCCCCGGACCATAGATTTCTATTTTCGAAAGACCAAAATGGAGTTATTCTCAACAAGGGCGTAAATATTTCCAAAGGTTGCCAAACAACTTATTTTTTTTAAAACCCTCTATTGAGAGAATTTTAAAAATCATTTTCAAAAACCCTAAGTTTAATCTTCGGATTAGCGCTTAGCTTTGGGTGACCTAACTCAACTTAATCAAGTTAGGTGGCGACTCCTATTTTTCTAAAAAGTCCTTAGTCAAACCAATTTTCAAACCTAGTCGCACTTGTCCTTTTAGGAGGACGAGTTCTAGTGACAGAGTTCCGTGCTTTAAGGTCTCCGAGCCGAAAGAACTTTGAAAACCCAAAAACCGGGGCATGACAACAGATAGTCCTTCTTAGACTTTGCTTAAAGACATACCTTTGTTTCTTCTTCTTGTGCCATGAGACATAGGTTTGCAACCTCTTGAGGTTCAGCTTCTTCATCTGAGCTTGGTCCCTCATCTTCACTTTAAGTGGCAGTAAAAGCTCTGTTGCCTTTGCCTTTCTTTCTTTTCTTTTTTAGTATAGAACATTCAGCTTTCATAAATCCTGGCTTCTTGTATTCAAACTAGAGGATAGTTAAATCCTTATTGCTAGATTCACCCTTTATTTCAGGGTTCTTTCCTCCTCTCCACTTTCTCCTCATGAATTTTTTTATCTTTCTCGTAATGAGGGCAAAATCTTCCTCATTTTCATCATCACTGTCATATTCATTTTCTGGAGTAGTGAACTTGAATACAGCAATCTTTTATTTTTGAGTCAGCTCATAGGTCATAAGAGATCCTAGAAGCTCTTCAAGTTACAAAGTGTTGAGATCTTTAGTTTCTTGTATGGCTGTCACCTTGACTTCTTATGTTTTTGCCAAAGATCTAAGGATCTTTTTCACCTGTTCATTATTAAGATACACTTTTCTAAGAGATTTTAAATCTTTAATAATATTAGTGAATCAAGTGAACGTTTCAGTGATAGACTCATCAAGTTTTATTCTAAGTAATTTATAATTATACACAAGAATATCAATCTTGGACTCCTTAACTTGATTGGTTTCTTCATGAGTCATTTCTAACCTATCCCAAATCTCTTTGGTAGTCTCACAAGTGAAAATTCTATTGAATTCGTTGGGATCTAAGGCACAATATAAAATTTTTATGGCCTTGACATTAGATTGCAAAAGTTTCAATCATTTTCATCCCACTCATCTTTAGGTTTAGGCAAAACTACCCTTTTAATAGTCTTGGTGGGGACCTCAGGACCATTAACAATAATTTTTCACAACTCATAATCTATTGATTAGATGTATATCCTCATTCTATTCTTCAGGTAGTTGTAGTTTGTTCCATTAAACATATGTGGTCTATTGGTGGATTGACCTTCTCCAAGAGAGCTTCCAATTATGGTTGCCATAGATTAACTCTAAGGATGTTAAGCCTTTATTGTAGAGTATAAGTTGTGATATCAAATATTGGCCTGAATATGTAATCCAAGAAAGGGGTGAATTGAATTTCTCAAAATTAATAGCAAATAAAGCAATTAAAAATCAATAAAGGGATGGAATAGTAGTTAATTAAAGTATAAGCAATGCAAACAAGTGATATGATGCAAGGAAGGAAAAGCAGAGCATACATCAACACAGCGATTTACCGAGGTTCGTTACAACTTGTGAGTTACGTCCTTACTCTCAAGATTCCCTTGAAATTTTCCTCCACTACGCAAAAATCCCTTTACGCAGGGGGTGCTAGTTGCCCTATTGCCCAACTCATTTTTTACAAGAGTTCTTCTCAAACTCTTAAGACCCAAGTGATTTTGTTCAAATTTCACTCAAATTTATAAGTGTTTTTACCAAGAACACTCAAACTCATAGGTTTACAAACCCACCCAAGAGAAATAAATGAGAGTTATACAATGGGTATCTTTCACAGATAGTAAATAAGCAAGTGTAACTCAGCAATCAACCACAATCACTCAGCAAAAAGAAATATAGCAATTAGGGCTAAAAAATTTGCAACTTTGATCTTTGATCTTTGATTTAGCACTTATAATATTATATTTTTATGTATAAATGCTGTGGAGATCTTATATTTATAGTCTTGCATTGATTCTAGCCGTTGGTGGTGGTTGAGAGAGCATTTAATGCATTTTCAGCCTGACAGAACGTTAAAAAATATAGCCGTTGGGCTCAATGGGTTAACCCTTAAACTTGAGTCGTTCTGATGCTAGTGTCCTTAGCATTCTATCCAAATGTGTCAACCCCTAGGTTACAGGTGTCAACTCTTCTTGACTTCCACCAAACTTCATCAAGACTCTGTCCAAATGTGTTGACCCATAAGAATGGATGTGTTAATCCTTTTTGGATATTGTTCAAGACTTTGTATTCTGGAGTCTGGACCAATGTATCAACTCCTGGAATAGAATGGTCGACTATTTTTCTCTTCAAACTCTGATCCAATGCCACTATCTCAATGTGTCAACCCTTAGAATTGATGGGTTGACTCTTTTTATCCAAAGACTTCAACTTTTGCCAATCTTCTTCAATCTTTTTTTAAGTCTTCAAGCTCTTCAAGAATTATCCAAATAAGGCTTCCAAAGCTTGAAATGATTTCTCCAAAGCATGTTGATCTCCAAGAACACCTTTAATCTCTTTGAAATGGAATTAATCCATTTTAATCACTTGTAAAGTTCTTCAATCAACATAGCTTCCATTCTTCCAAGATATCTTCAAAATCTTCAAGTAAAGTTTTCTTGTCTTGTATAGATCTTTAGTAGATCTTCATCTTCTTTGAGCACCTTCAATCTCTTCGAAATAAATTATGAATATAATGTCTTGTTGTAAGGTTCTTCATCAATCAACTTTTATAGCTTAAGAACCTTCAACATGCTTGATAAGTTTTCAACACACAAGATCTTCAATATCTTCATTATATTAAGTTTCAAGTCATAATCCTAATGAGATTAAAGCATAATATGATCTACACATTAAGTATAGTCATTACATCCTTAACACAATATTTTGTTAATATCAAAATCAAGGCATGGAGTCAACAGTATCACCGTTGCATTGATTATTTTCTCAAATTGGAGGGTTTAGCACTTCTATTATCTTTTTATGAATCTTAAAAGGAAGTTCTACTCTTATCGGACTTTTTTTACTAGATTGATGTGGTATTTTTATATTTAAAACTTTAAGCCACTTTAATGGGTCGTTTGCTTTAAACTAATAAAATCCAGAATTGCCACATTCAAGATTATACATGAAAATATTCCATTCCACCAACTTGAAAAGAGAAAAAAAAAAATAAAGAAAAAAGAGACCCAATGTGTGTAAGATGTGATCCCTAGCTGTAGCGTAGGTTTAACTAAGTTTAGCAAAATATTTATAAAGTTATGTGTAATATGCGAAAAATACTAACTTTTGTTTGGCTAATTTATGACTTTGAACCATTTATTTGGCTTGTTTCTTTAAAACTATTTGGCTAAATTATTTGTGACTCTTGTCTTCAAAATCCAGAACTTGATTTCTATGTTTCAACATTTCAATCCTGACCGATTTCAGGTTTCTTTCTTTGTTTTGATAGCTAATTTGGTATAATATCATATTTTACTTTGTGTTTTTGGTATTTGAATTGGCCACTTAAATACACAGACTAATTCTCTAACCTTTCAAATATGTGAAATTCTTGATTTGGGTTCGACTACAATACTTAGGACACCACAATTCACGGCAACATAGCTATGATATTGCATGGTGTGCGAGAGAGCGAAGTGTGGTGTGCATGAGAGATAGTGATGGTGCTACTATGGTAATGGGCAGGTAGAGTGAAAGTGGGTCCATGGTGCAACTAGTACAAATGCTGTTAATTCAAGTGAAATGAGTTTAATGCATTTCACTGGCAGTTACCTTGGGAGCGCTTTATGTATGAGTTATCTCTAATATAATATATATTATAAACCTTATACCATACATAAGGGATAATTATAATAACACACTCTGAATTATGACTCAGTATAGCTAAATTCCTTTAAATTTTAAAGCGTGATATGTTGACCCCCTACAGTATCAATTTATATTAATCAATACCTTTTATTAATAATTCATTAAGAAAATAGATGGAAAATGATTATGTGAGTTGCACCTATGAACAGAAGTATAGTTTTATATATAAATTGATATTCTCTTGTTGTAATAATTATCTAATGACTGAAATGTCATTTGCATTGGTGTGTAAATTTAGGAGTAATTCAAGGAGCATTTCAACCATTAGATAATTATTACAAACAATAAGTTCAATTTTAGGTATAAATTATACTTTTTTGTGAACACGAATAAGTTACATGATAATTTTATATCTACTTACTTAACAAATTGTTTCATATATATTGTTATTCTAGGTGTTGATTAATATAAATTAGTAGTTCACAAGGTCAATGTGTTATGTTTTAAAGCGTAAAGAAACTTAGTAATACTGAGTCATAATTTAATGAGTATTATTGTAATTTTTTTTACAGCA
Source organism: Euryodendron excelsum (assembly GCA_033060915.1). Classification (NCBI taxonomy): domain Eukaryota; kingdom Viridiplantae; phylum Streptophyta; class Magnoliopsida; order Ericales; family Pentaphylacaceae; genus Euryodendron; species Euryodendron excelsum. The sequence continues at coordinate 45,736,862 of CM065378.1, read as the reverse complement.
ATTCAGATATAACCTACAAAAGGATCCAACCTTTATAGACATACCAGGACCATTAAATACTCACACACACACAAACACCTTAACATCTTGATGTGGCATGCCAGCCTAATGCGCAAACTCAGCTCTCAGTCCTGGACAGTAAAGCCCCGACTGCCCTATGGGCTGCCATAAAGACCTTGACTGAGCCAGCACATGCGTTACCCCACACCAACACACTAGCACTTGGTTTGCTTTTTTTTTTTTACAACAATCCAATTATAACCAACAGAATAATCTATCCTTTATGGGCATACAAGCACACCCTAACGTCTTGATATGGGACGCTTGTTGTAATTAACCCTATGTATATATGTACATATTAAATTATTATACTTTTTTTTTATTTTAGCTTTAGTTTCTTTTTTTAAACTTTTGGGCAAAGGAAGCCGTATCACGGGTTGGTCTACTAAAAGCAAGTCTTTGTTAGAGTTTATTCCCAAACCAAGCATGACTTTCAAATTAATACCCAAAAGCAAGTCAAGCGTCGGTTGAAAGCTCACTTTTAATTCTACGTGTTATTGCAATTTAGTCCCTTAAAAAACTTAAATTGATAATCATAACCCATGTAAAATTTGTGTGTGTCATTTGGATTATAAAATTTGTGTTTTTATTTAGAATCTCTGTTGTGTTTAAACTTTGTACTTAATTGGTATCAAAGCAAACTTTGTAGTAATCAAGGAGAAGATTTCATCCACCATATCCATTGGCTAGTTGACAAAAACCAAACTAGTACTACAGGGCAAAGTAATTATATTATTAATATATTACTAGAAATAAGAAATAATCTAATAGAAAAAACTAGATTAGAAGAAAGACTAATAAAATTACAAGAACAAAATAACTTTTTAGTACAAAAAATGAAAAAGTTAGAAAAAAGACAAAATGAAACTCTTAATAATAAAATATTAGAATTAGAAATGACTATAATTAATTTAGTAAATATCTACACTCATATGCTAAAAGATCTAAGTAAAATACTAGAAGAACAGTTTAGTAATAAGTAAATGGATATTATAGAAAACATAATAGTTAAAATAGAATAAGCTAATATTGATATAGATGAATATGAAAGTATAATGAATACTAATTAGATAACTACTTTAGATTGTATAAAAAAAACTATTGTAAAGCAAAATAATATTATTATTACTCTATTAAAAGTTATGTTAAATAATAATAAACTAGAAATAATAAATGAAATAAGACATTTAGGAATTGTAATTGAAAACTCTAAAATTGATATAACCAAATAATATAACAATAAAAAAAAATAGTACACAAAGATGAAAGCAATAATATAGGAGTATGAAAGAACTTTAATGATATGAGAAGTAGAATTAGAATATAATGTACTTGAAGATTTAGATATGGAATTAATAAAGGAAATAAATAACATAAAAATAGAAAGTGATGAAGAATTCGAATTCCTAAATAACTTAATTATCGATGAAGAGCCCAACTTCTTTAAGTTATTAGAAGAAGATAAATTACAAATAGAAAATGGAGAATATCAAGTTAAAAAAAAAATTAATCTGGGAATATGTGAGTAAATGACAATAGAAGAACTATTTAATAGATTGAGCAATGGAGAAGAGTTAAATAAAATAGTAAAAACAATATGACAATTAAATACTTTAAAAAATGCAAAAATAAATGCAGTCCCAAAAGAAGAAGAAAGTAGTCAAGCTAGACCTCAACCTATGGAAGAAGATCAAAATAATAATAGAAGGCAACAAGAAAATAACAAAAAATTATCTAAATGGGAAGGAAAATATGAAGGCGATAAACATAAGAAAATATATTATGGAATGCAACAATCAAATAAGATTGATAATAAAAAGTATGTACCAGATAATTTTGAACATAAACCAATATATGACTCAGGAATACGTTTAAACTTAGATTGTGTTTTAGATAGACATGAAGCAATTCATGTATGGGCAACTAGTATAATTCATGTAGCAAACTTAAAAGATCATTGGAAGCAAGAAGAAGTATATAATTATATAGTAAATACATTTAAAGGAATTGTAGCAAATTGGTGGGCTGAACTAAAACAAGAATATAAAGATATTATAAAAGAAAAAGTTACTATAAAAGGTGTTATTAAACAATTTGAAGATAGTATAAAAACAGAATTTCTAAAGCCGTATTTTGGGAACAAGGAGAAAAACGAAGACATAGACTAAATAGAATAAAATTAGAACAATTAGGATTATGTGATATATGCTATGTAGATAATTTCAATTGCGAATTTGAAGAATTATACTATAAACTAGGACATCAATCAAATATTAGCAAATATTTTTTAAAAATTCCTTATAAAGTAGGCAAGCAAATTGAAGAATCATACAAAAAATGAAAATAAACACTTAAGGGTCTAGGAAATAGAATATCATTTGTAAAGAAATGAATTAGAAAACAATGTGATAAATAGAAGATGCAAAAGATAGCTAATTAGCATCCAAAAACATAAGTAATTATTGTGAAAAATTAGAAGACTCCCCTACTAAATGGGCTTGTAGGACAAAAAGAAAAAAGAATAAAAAATAATGGATATACACCAAACTATATAAAATATATAATAAATATAGATTTAAAAAATGTAAAGCATACAAAATGAAAAAACCAAAAAAAAAGATATTTTAAAAGAAAAATAAATAATACATAAGATAAAAGTGAATATTATCCAAAGAAAAAGAAATATTGTAAATGTTGGTTATGTAAAGAAAGCTGACACTATACAAGTGAATGTCCAAAAATAAATAATAAAGAAAATAAAAAGTATACTGAATTATAGGAAGAAATATAAGAGAATTTCGAACATATATTCCTTGAAGAAGAATAAAGCAATATTGAAAGTTTAGGGTCGATAGAAACAATAAAATCAGACATAGAATCTGAAGATAGTATGTATGAAGAAGAGTATTCTGCAATAAACATGGAAGATAATAATGAATTAGTAAATATGAAAAATGTAATGAGAAAGAGAGAAACAATATAGTAGTCAAGAAATAATTAATCCTAATTTATTAAAACATTTAAATTGAAAAAATGCTTAAGATAGGTACAAAGGATATCTTTAAAACATCAATCTTTGAAAATCGAATATAGTATATGGTAGATCAATTTGAAGGAACATGTACTACAAATAGATGTAAGTATATGACCATGCAGATACCATTATTACAACCAAGAATATTGAAAGAAAAAAAGTAAGTATGAATATATATATATTGGAATGATTCAGTTAGAAATAAAATTTATCATTTAGAAAAAGTTTAGATATTGGAATAATATCAATTGTAACAGATAATAGATTTAGACAATTAAAATACAGTATAATTGGTGGAATACAAAGCGATGTAGTAAATGGTCTAATATATTTTAAGGTTCAACAACAATATGCAATAAATCTTCATGATATACATGCTCTAAAAGCATTAACATTGAAAATAAAAACAAGTGGTTTAGGTATGTTAGAAGAGTCTAAAGTCTTAAGTATACAATGGAGAATAATACATAAGTTTTAGAATACTATTAATCCAAATTTAAAAGAAATATTACCAAATATTCGAAATGGATAATATTAATGAAGTACAATTAATATCTCAAAAGTTATCGGTACTAGACCTTCAAATACTGAAAAGATGGTTATTAGAGGAAGTATCACTGTCTGTTGCAAAGAAACAAAAAAAATATTTAAAAGTAAATGATGAAACAATTATAATGACTCATAATGTAAAAACATAAAAACAACAATTGCTAGCAAAATGTCAAAGTGCTAGACAAAATATAAGATACAAAACTATAAGTCAACCTATTTATAAAGAAGAAAATAATTTTATGATAAATAAGGATGGTAATATAGGTTATGATTCAGATTATAAAGAACGCAACTGTACCATATCATTCAAAAACAATATACAAGCAAATTTACAAACAAAATTAGTAAAAGAAAATATTGTAAAAACAAGTGAAAACAATACATATATTAGTGTTAAAATAAATTTGCCTGAATATAAACTGCTGACACAGAAAGCAAGCTAAGAGGGGGTGAATTGGGTTTTAAAACATTTTGCTTTAAATAAAGACAAGATATAATTTTTAAGCAATTATACTTTAATCTAAAATTGAATAATAAGAATGAGCAAGCTCAATTATAGAAATGAAAAGACTCAATCAAAATTTCGGATAGCAAGTTTTAGTTGCAAAGAAAAAAGCAGACTTAAACTAGTATGAGCAGACTCAATTGCAAACTTTATAAAGCAGTTTTTCTTACAGAAACATGAGCAAACTCCATTATCAAAATGAGAAATCTCATAGAGCATACTAAATTGAATAACCACAGTTTAAACAATGCATAGATTATGAATAATCTAAATGATCAAATGCAAGTGCTATATACAAGATTTATAACAAGCAAGTTAGCACGATAATAATGATAGAGGAAGAGAGATAAGAAGGTATGACACCAATATTGTTCTCATAGTTCGGCTTAAATCTCCAAAAGCCTACATCCACGACCCAAGGGTCCTTCCTTGAGGATTCTCTCCATTATATCTAATCATCGATACAATTATTAGCCTTTTTCCTAGGCGCTAGTCCTTCCTTTACAAGTGATCCTCTTACTCCAACTCGATTATCCGAGGTTCTAGTTACACCTAACCAACTAAATTTTTACAGGTTCTAGTCCCACCCAACCCTAGCTACTCTCTCAGCTAAAAATCTCTCTTTACAAGAAAGAATAAGAGTACAAGTACTTGTGCTTTACAAAGGATTCTCTCAAAGAATATATATATATATATATATATATGCGAATGAAGAACAATAGTTACAAAAATAAGAACATGTAGGCTCAAAAACTTGCTTAACAGAATTTCACTTTTCGTGCACACTTGTTATAAGCTTTCTTCTTTACAACTGTAGGCTTTTTATAGGGTTTCAAAGATGTATTCAATCAACTAGCCCTTAGAGAGCTGTTGGTGAAGTCTTCTAAAATATTCCTCTTACCTGAAATGGCTTGGATCTCCATTTGAAATTGCTAAATTAATGTTGTTGATTTTTGCAATGTATATTCAAGATTTGAATAAATTTCCTTGTATAAAAAATCTACACATATATGAATATATCTTCAATTGCCTTTGTTGCCAAAAAGTTTGATTCTCTCGTTGGGGTGGTTGAAAATATGTTGCTATTGTGTAATTTCAATATTTGAATATCTTTTCTTGTTTGAATATTCATCACATAATTGAAAATATCCCAGCTGTCTTTAATGCTTGAGGTTTGACTAAATCTCTTTATTAATGACATAAGGCTCTCAAGACTATCTTTTAAATATTTCCACCTTTGAGTTCCTTGAATCTTGCTGGCAATATTAAATAATTGACCCAATCTTTCACTCTTGTCTAGATTCTTTATCAATAAATCTTCATATTTAAAAATAGCAAATTTCACCAATCTTGAAAACTAATGACAGTATCTCTTGGATATAGTATCATTGAGTGTGTATGAAAAGAAATTATGTCCTCTGCTTTTTTAATAGAATCAATGTTTCCTTAAAATGTTGATTCTACACAATTTCAATATATATTGCAATATAAATTCCATACTTGGAAATTTTCAACACTTCTTTGAATTCAAATTTCAATATCTTCTAGAATTTTTCTTGAAATAAACTCTCATTCAAATTTTGAAATTAAGAACTTGATTGTGTGCTAGATTCTCCATGCGAGTTGTATGATTTCATGATTTAACCTGTAGACATATATCATAACACCACTAAAATTAAGATTAAACATATCATAATAATTATCATAAGCTTAAAAACATTTATCAATCAAATATCAAAGTATGTTATTATCAAAATCGTGTATTAAAGGCACTTGAATAACCATAGGGTTAACAATCTCCCTCTTTTTTATGATGACAACTTTTGATTGATTTAACTTTCAAAACTTATCAAGATTACCAAATGTTTCTTATATTGAAGTAAAAGGAATAGAAAATTCCTTTGAAGGTGGACTTACACTCCCCCTCAACTTATGCAATCTTTTAACTTCTTGCAAAGCTCATTATATAATAAGATTTCTCTTTCAGATGAGCATAGCAATTAACAAGTTATGCTATTATGAATCATCAATCAAACTCAACTATTTCTCCCCTTTATCAATATAAAAAATAATTAAAGCATATAAGGAGAATATAACTCATTAAACATGATTGACACAAATAAACAATGCATCCAAAGATGACGCCACAACATTCAAATAGTAAGAGTATCATAACTTTCATAATCTATCCAGTTCCACGACATTCATGACTATTGGATGGCACTATCAGAGAAGATCGACACTAGTGTTCCGCACAAGAGAGGAGACCGAAGAAGATGGAACGACAGTTACGATTTTGGTCGTGAGAAGCAATTACTGAACAAAATTGAAAAAGTTTCCCTTTAGGTCTTTTCTTTGTGAGAGATGAAGAAGAGTGATGTTTATGTAATGGACTTTCTCAAAGTGTGGATTCACACAATTTAAAAGAGAAGATTTGACTTTCTAAACATATTCGGTAAATCTTCTATATATAGCTTAATCAAATATTTCATAAATATTTTCACTCATGCATAAGGCAATAAAGATTCAAATCACATCCCCTCATATGTCACAAATTTAGGTATTCAAATATTTTATATTATATATACATTCTAAAATTTATAGTAATTTAAATTACATTCATAACTGTAAGAAATATCATATCACATGATTTTAGGAATAGTATTCCTAATGGCAATTTACACATATTTTACAATTAGGTGTATCCCATAGATTTAGGAGATCAAATCGAGGTCAATATCTCACAAATTTGTTTGTAATCAAATAATATATTCAATCAAATATTCCAAATCAAATTTCTAATTTTATGCAATATCTCACAAATTCATCATGTCGAATAATATCAAATAGTATCTCAATTGTATTGGGTTTAACATGTCAATTTCTCTTCTAATTCTATAGAAAGTTTATTCCTTTAAGGGCTTTGTAAAGATATCAACTAACAGATTTTTAGAACTAACAAAGTCCAAAATAATATTTTTCTTTTGAACAAGATTGCAAAATCTATCATTTTCAAAATTCAATTTTGAAAGTCCAATAACTAAAACCTTTACATTTTGTTTGGAACTCGGATTTTTGGTAAAAAAAAGCAAAGGAAAAAGAAAATGTGAAGGAAAAGTGAACAAAAATACTCTTTATTTTTGTTCATTTTTCCTTCACATTTTTCTTTTTCCACCGAAAATCTCGATTCCAAGCGAAGCCTTAGAGGTTGAGTTCATGAGAAAGCATGTGCAAATCTTTTGTGCGACAAGCAACCATTTTCACTCATAGCATTAAAACATAGAATATCATAAGATGATAAAATGTTCACGTCAATGGTATACACATCTTCTTGCCTATGACCTATAAATAGAATTTTACCATCATTTATATTTTCTATAATGCAATGAGAATTTTTAGAAGTTACCATATTTCCTTTATTACATAATTGGATTATGTTTTAATCCTTCAACTAATAAGACAATTTCAAAGATGAGTGAAGGACTTTTACCAATATTACCAATACCAACAATTGTTTCTTTGCTCTTTTCTCTAAAGATGACTGATCTTTTATCTTTTGATGATAGGTCTGTGAACATCGAATCATCTTGAGTCATGTGCCTTGAACATCTACTATCAAGAAATTATTTTTTCTTTATTCCTTTAGAGCTCAAGCACACCTACAAAACAGATCAGGTGTTGATTTTTAGTACCCAAATCTTTTTGGATCCTTTTGGGTTAGTATCCAACACTTTGAATTCCACAGAATTTTTAGGAACCCATACCTTTTTTATACCAATATATGAGTTTCTATGAATAGAACAAGAATGAGCAATATGACCTCTTCTTCCATGATGATAACATTTGATGCCATGAGCACTAGAAGATGTAGTTTTCATAAAAACAATCCTTATAATATTTTTTCTTGTTGACATGATTAAAACCTATTCCAGCTTTGTCAAAATCATATTTCTATTTACCAAGCATAGTTTTCAAATTCTCTATACCTTGAACAAACTTAGAAAGAGTGAGATTCAAATCATCAAGTTTCTTTTTCAAAATCTCATTTTCAACATGTAGTTCATTTGAATCACTTTCTTTTGAAGAATGTTTCTCCACTTCCTTGTTCAAAAGTTCATTTTTCTTTTTCAAGGTTTCTTTTTCAAGTGTAAGAAAAGTAATGCTCTTTTTAAGAACCTTGTTTTTAACGCCGAGCTTTTCAAATTTATGATGTAATTCTTCAAATGCATTTTGCAATTCATCAAATGATATATCATCACCAGTAGTAAATACGTTATTTGTTCCATGAGCTATTGGGCATAGATTAACGATCTCTGAATCACTATTTTTATCTTCTTCAGAGCTAGTTTCTTCACTGTTACTCCAAAATATCACTACGTTTTTCTTTTTGGCTTTCTTGTTTGATTTCGTAAGTATTGGGCATTTAGCTTTTATATGACTTGATTTCTTGCATTCATAGCATATGATAACCTCTTTTGAGTTGGAGTCTCCTTTTGTGTCATCTTTCTTTATAAATCTTTTTCTTCCAAACTTTTTCTTCTTGATGTAATTCTTGAATCTTCTCGTAATCATAGCCTCTTCCTCATCATCAGTGGATTCTTCATTCTCATCTTCTTTGATGGATGACTTTAGTGCTATTTCTTTCCTTTGCTTGTTTTCATCTCCATCACCTTTCATAGTGAGTTTATGGGTCATAAATGACCCCATGAGCTCATCAAGATCCAGTTTTGTCATTCCTTAGCTTTTTGAATGGCAATCACTTTTGATTCTCAATTATTTGGCAATGACCTAAGAATCTTTCTCACCATCTCAACATTAAAGTAAGTTTTTTTAAGAAATTTAAAAGAATTAATAATATCAGTAAATTTAGTAAACATGCTATAAATAGTTTCAACATGATTAATATGAAATAGTTCATACTTACGCACAAGCATGCTAATCTTAAATTCCTTCACTTGATTTGTTCCCTTATGTGTGACTGTCAATCTATTTCATATTTCTTGAGTTGATTCACAAGTAGATATATGATTAAATTTATTTGGATTAAGAGCACAACAAAGAAGATTCATAGTCCTAGCATTTAATTGAATGTTTTTTATATCTGTTACATTCCATTCACTCTCTAGCTTAGACACAGTTTGATCTTTCACAACTTTGGTGGGTACAGCTAACCATAATTTTTGACAATTCATAATGAATAGCTTGTATATAGATTTTCATCCTAACTTCTTAATAATTATAATTGGTGTCATTAAACAAACGTGATCTATTTGTTGATTGGCTCTCAGCAAGGGAAGTACCAATGGGGGTTGCCATGATCTACTATTATTGGTGAAGGTTATCCAAAATATTCCTCTTAAGCGAAATGGCTTGAATCCCCCTTTAAAATTGGTGAATTAATGCTGCTGATTTTTTACAATGTATATTCAAGATTTGAATATATTTTCTTATATAAAAAATATGCACATATATGAATACATCTTCAGCTACCTTTATTGCCAAAAAAACTTGAATCTCCCTTTAGAGTTGCCGAAAATATATTGCTGAATTTTCTACTGTGTATCTACCATATTTGAATATTTTTCCTTGTCTGAATACTCATCACATGATTGAAAATATCTCAACTGTCTTTAATGCTTGAGGCTTGACCAAATCTTTTCATTAATGACATAAGGCTCTTAAGAATATCTTCTAAATATTTTCACCTTTGAGTTCCTTAAATTTTGTTGTCAATATTAAATAATTGACTCAATGTTTCATTCTTGTCTAAGTTCTTTACCAATAAATCTTCATATTCAAAACGAGCAGATTTTATCAATCTTAGAGGCTAATGACAGTATCTCTTGGATATAGTATCATTGAGTGTATATGGGAAAAAAATTATGTCCTCTTATTTTTTCATGGAATCAATGTTTCATTAAAACATTGATTCTGCACAATCTAAACATATATTGCAATATAAATTCCATACTTGAAATTTCCAACACTTCTTTGAATTCAAATTTGAATGTCTTCCAGAATCTTTCTCGAAATAAACTCTCATTCAAATTTTGGAATTAAGAATTTGATTGTGTGCTAGATTCTCCATGTAGGTTGCATGATCTCATGATCGAACCTATAGACATATATCACAACACCACTAAAACCAAGATTAAACATATTATAATAATTATCATAATCTTAGAAATATTTATCAATCAGATACGGAAGTATGTTATCATCAAAATCATGTATTAAATGCATTTGAATAACCATGGGGCTAACATAAACCTTGTACCCTACATGCATATATAAATAGTGGTAAAGATTTCTGTCAAGTTAAGCCTGGAGCAATACCAAAAGAGTATTGGAAAATCAAGACGTCAGCATAAAAAGATTTAATGCTACAAGAACTAAGATAAGATATGGAAGAACAACAGAAAATATACCTGTTGAAATAAATTGTGAAATATTTATAGTACCTAAAATTTGGAAAACAATATCTGGAGAAAATTATAATGGTCCTAATATACTATTAGCTAATAATTTTCTTAAATTATACAATCTATTTATACAATACTTAGAAGACATTATTCTTACAAAAATCGAACCTCATAAAAGAATACAACATAAAACACCTATACTGAAACAAGCATTTCAATTTGTTACTCACACTAAGTCCCCAATACCGCCGTCTAGCGACAAGCATAGTGAAAATAGTCAAGTTATTTATAAACAAAAATCAATTTTACAAAGTTTACTAAATCAAGATGAAGTAAACAAATATTAAAGAAAAATATTAGTAAAAATCCTTTAAAACTATGGGAAAAAGATAAAGTAGAATGTCAATTAAAAATTATTGATAAAAAATTAGTAATAGGAGTTCCTCCAATGAAATATACAATAGAAGATAGAAAACAGTTTGATATTCAAATAAAAGGACTGTTAGAGAAAGTACAAGTCCATATAGTAGCCTAGCATTTGTGGTAAAAAATCATGCTAAAATAAAAATAAATAAAGCCAGAATGGTAATAAACTATAGAAAACTAAATGACAATACAATATTTGGTGGGTATTTTTTACCTAATAAAGAAAAATTAATAAATAGTGTACAAGATGCTAAAATATTTAGTAAATTTGATGAAAAAAGTGAATATTGGCAAATAAAAATACATTCTGATAGTATTAAATATCACAATATGAATGGTTAGTTATGCCATTTGGATTAAAAAATGTTCTACAAATATTCCAAAGATGAATGGATAATATATTTAGAAAACATTCACAATATTGTGTAGTATATGTAGATGATATGTTAGTATTTAGTGAAATTAGGGAGAAACAAAGCATTTACTAGCTATTTTAGAAGAAATATGGAATCATGAAATAGTTATGGGAGGAAAGAAAGTAAAAACTTTTAAAGAAAAAATAGAATTTTTAGGGATAACTATAGATAAAGCAAAAGTAGTATTACAACCTCTTATATTAGAAAAGTTACAAAATTTTCCTGCTAAAATTAAAGACCCAAAACAACTACAATCATTTTTAGGATGTTTGAACTGTGCAACATACTTTATCAATAGAAGTTTGACTTAGAAGATATCAAGCTAGCAAAATATATAAAAGAAAAATTAGAATATTTACAAAATTAACATTGCTAAAAGAAGATGAATTTTCTAACAAAGAAACTAATCCTTCAGATGAATGTTGGGGAGGAATATTAAAATGAAAAGATAAAGAAGGAAAAGAAAGAATATGCAAATATACTTCAGGAACTTTTATAAATGGATAATTAAATTATCATTCTCAAGAAAAAGAAATTTTAGCAGTTATTAAAACTCTTAAAAGACTTGAAATCTTTTTAATATATAAAGAATTTTTAATTAGAACTGATAATAAAAACTTTACATGTCATGAAAGCTAAACTAAATAGAACTGTATCAAATGGCAGATTGATTAGATGACAAATGTGGTTATTTAATTATAAATTTATTGTTGACTATATTAAAGAAAATACCAATCATTTTCCTAATGTACTAACTCGATATATTTCAGTTGATTCAATACAAATTAATCAAGAAGACCGACTATTTGGTGGAGCGGATTCAGGTAGGAAAACAGTTGGGACTAAACACAGTTTGTTGCAGTATCCTGTAAATGCCATAGGACCTGATGGCACAAAACTGACCTAAAAGTAGGTTTTATGTGGGATCGAGCTCAGCTCGCTTAACTCCGTATGAAGAGAGTTCCCGGAACATGAATTTACTGGAAAAAAGAAATCTCGTGACTTAGAGGCACAATAGCAACTATGGCGTGGAATACTCTCACGAAAAAATAGAGTTAAACCAAGAAATCCTTGATTCAATGCCTTTAATGGGTGAAGATAGGATTCGAAAATCTTTGTTTAAATGTGTACAAGGAATCAATGCTAGGCGACAGACCAAAGCACTAGAAGGAGTGAAAAGAACTACAACATATATTTGGTAATCATTGCCTATTGTTGCAGCACACTGACAATACTTTAGACAAGGTTTTACAAATTATGTCCAAATGAATTATCTTAGGGGATGAAGACTCACTACTAATACAAGAATGGAAAAATATCTATCTATACCTTGAAGACCTTTGGGATTTATTTAATCCGCGAAGTACAGAAAGTCTACAAAAAATATTTTGGGATCTATATAATAATCTTCCAGACGAGATAAAGTAAAATATCAGATTGAAGCTACTTATACAACAAAAAATAGAGGAAGTAGATTGGGTGGCAAATTGGTACAATAATCATGACAACATCTACAATATGCCAATTGATTGGTCCTATAACATATTCTCTATACTATGGAAATATGATAAACCCAAATGGAATTTAACTCGATTGTTACACTTGGGGTATATTGAAAAAATAGTTATTACTAAATCTATTCTAAAATTACCTAATATGGTAAATTATATCTAGTTATTTACTCATATACAAAACTATCCAGTTAGATGTTACATCCACAGGAGTGAAGGTTCAACCAGATAGAAAGATTAAGTTTGAATTTCAAGTGATTGAGTTTCATTCAAATTTTTTCCCTTGAATTTGTAGAAGAAAGCATCGATTATGTCTTTCTAAAGAAAAATGGGGACGAGCATGTTCTATTCAGATTATGATCATTATGGAAAGTGCTAAAAGAAAAAATTGGCTTTCAATAAAAAATAATTGTTATTAGTTCATATGATCCTTTAGCCATCTTTCCAGGAGTCAAGGAATGCACCAGGATCTCAACTCTTTTCGTAAAGCTTTTGACAATGCAAAGGTAACATTGGACATGGAACAATAGTTTTATGAAAAAATATATGCAACTGACGAAATAAATGATACAAGTTGGTAGAATAACCTATCAAAAGAAGATGACACAACATCGAAAATATAATGTAAGAATAGGTTCTGAAAGTTTGTTCAGCAAGTGGACAAACGAATGCAGTCTTATCAGCACACGCCCTACCACTCAACTCATCAATAATGGAGCCATGTGATTTCTGAATCTTATGTTATCTTAGTTTATCTTATCTTCTTGAACAACCAACCAGAATGGGTCCTAGAGATAAGATTATGAGTTGTTACTAAAGTTCGATCTACCTAGAGAAATTTGAAGTCCAAAACCTCTACTATAAATAGGGGCTTTGCTTCTATTGGCATCAGTCTTTAGAGAGTCTTGTGTAGTGTGAGCTTGTGTAAATTTCTAAATATCCTTAAGTGTTCTATGTGAACTTTGTAATAAATTTGTAAGGGTGTCATCTATCTGTAGCTTTCTAAATCTTTAGAAACCAAGGATATTGTGAGTTGTATTGTAATCTTTCTTGAAGAGTGATAATAAAAGTATTTTTATTTGAGTATTCAAATCCTTCTACCCGTTTACTTAGAATTCCTTGAAGCAAACAAACCTTTGGTTATTATATCCTGTATTGTTGTTCTCAATTTTGCAAGAACATTTGAGCAGATCTCATTTTGAGATCATTCAGCAAGTAGTGACTACTAGCTTTGGAACAGGAGAGTTCGAATAATCAAGGTTTATTCGCATAAAGATTAGTATGATAAAAAGTTATTTGCATATAGAAGCATAATGGACCTATATTATCTGATACATTATTATCATAATTTAAGAAGATTATAATATAAACATAATATCTGAGACTATTACTAAAACATAAATATATATATAGATAAGTGTTTATATATATAATAATAATAAATAAATAAATAAGAGATTTTATATAAATAGGACTTTACTTGGAGGCTTTAATATAATTATATAAATCATTTGTGGTTAAAAGTAAAATATTAAAAGATGGACCACTTGCCTTCGGGAATTAAGTTTAGAAGTCCGCCTGTTGCTGAATAAATATTCAATTTCCACCATTGTCAGGTAAAAGGACCCATATCATGAACTAAATGCATTCACATATCGTACAAACTCATCCCGTGCTCTATTGCCAAAAAGTACACAATCTCCTGAGATACCTTTTCCTGGAAGATTGTACCCTCCTTTGTCCCATCATGCAAAACAAACAAACGTGGCCTTCGATCATGCTAAATCGGTCCTACCCAATGTAAGTTATTTTATTTATTTATTTATTTTTAGTACGACCGAAGGAAACCAATGTAATTACATGCAAAGCATAGAATACCACAAGACTACAGTGATAGGTTAGTTATCAAACTTATCTTTTGTCGATGAAGCAAACCAATGACTAATGCTGGTGATAGAATGAAATGATATAAATGAATATATATATATATATATATATTACCTGAGACACTTACGCTCCGTGCCTTTGCTGGCAAAGATGACGGCTGTGGTGAAAAAATGGTCGCCGGCATCAATTGAAAGTTGGCTGATCTTGCAAATGAAAGCAAAAGCAAATGTAGCAGCTGCAAGAGCTCTGGGAATAGCAATGGCCAAAACACAGTCCATTAAGCACCAGCAAGAAATATAAAAAAGTAATGCTTCGCAAGGAGCCGTCCAGAAAACCTAAAGCCAACACGCGTTTTCATTCTATGCCTCAATTTTCCACTTTCCATTTTCCATTTTCCTTTTTCCGATTAGGAAGCAAACTGGGACTTGGCAGGATTGAGGGCAAGGACTGGACACTGAAAATGAAATACAGAAAATTGGAATAACAGAAACACACCAGGCGGTTCCCTTACAAGCTCTTCTGAAGCTACTTGCTCACAAACAATAATTGAGTGACGACGTTTAAAAAAGGAATCTCATGAGGAGCCTTATTAATCCGTTAAGCTTCAAACAAAAACCAAATAAATAGCTTCAAACAAAACACAGCTGCTATCTGAAGACCCCATTCATGCCAAAGAAAAGTCATTCCAAGTGAAGATGTTCAATTACAGAGGCCCAGGGAAAGTCCCATTGTCCCTCTGCTCATTCCACCTCTCAACCTGCAGGGTAGTTAATGCAAGGAGCAAAATAAGGAAACAGTGAAGACTATTTCAGAGCTTGCACTTGTTTCTCTTCTAGTAAGAATATTGGAAGAATCCAAGCACCAGGGTTAAAAAAATTAAGGCAAGAATCTTGCTAGATGAAAAAGAAGCATGATTTTTTGATCCACCACAGTACTTGAAATTGTTATCACCAGAAGCGGGCACCATTGTGTGCGTGGTCTGGTTCTTTACCTCATATTATTCCTTTCCCCATGTATTCAGGTATTTCTCATTTCTCTCATTTTCAACCACCTCTTTTCAGTTTTTGTTGCAAAAAATTGATTCATATTGCCAGCTGGTAGCAATATAAAGAAGAGGTACCAAACATACTATGACAACAAATAGGTGTAGGCCTTATCTAATAAAATAGATTGTTGATGTAGTGGCGGTGGTGGTTTATTTATGTATTTATTTATTATTATTATTGTCATCATCATCACAAATTCAAATTGGCCCATCTTCTCACTGCTCACTGCTCACAAATATAAATTAATCCATTATCATTAAACAGTAAAGCAATATTCAAATGGTGCAGAAAGAAACCCAGCTTATTCACGAGTGCATTCATGATTGATTAACTTGCAGCCATAGATACATAGAAGTAAGTAACTTTAGGGCTATAAGACAGTTTTGGACCTAACATCGATGATACATTCGAAGACATGGAAGAGACCAGGCCATAATTTCAAGTCTTTCCTATGGCTGCAAGTTAATCAATCATGAATGAGCATTGATAGAACACATAATCAAAACGTGGGCTAGTAGAATGTGAATCTTGCAAAAAAGTTATTGAGCTGCATGACGACAGTAAGTTTGACATTACGTGTACATTTGACTCCAATGGCATATCATTCGAACTATAGGATTTTATGATAACCAAATTTACCTTAAACTTTAATATTACAAATATGCTAGCAATTCTATCTAGAAAACTGATTCTCCCACACTTGGTGTAGCATACAAGCACCTGCTACTCTAAACTATGTGAGAAGTGCCACACCACAGTACATTAAGAATCAAGAAGCATACAAGTGAAAAGGAATTCTTTGGTATGATTGCATCGGTTCATCCACTGTGCAAACAGGACATGATATAACCAATGAAGCCTATCTATGAGATCTGAAATGCATCCAAACATACCACAAGAAATCTCTAAGTTAAAACAAACGAAGAATGAGATATTTAAAAGCAACGGCACTCACCCATTCACCAGGGCAAAGAGACCGATAGTATTTGGCAAATTTCTCACATACACCAGATCCTTCTCCCTTTGCCGCCAAGCACCTGCATTTTTTAATTGAAGGATAAAAAGAAAGAGACACTTAGTAATAAGCCCATTCAATCATGAATGACTCAAAGCCATAATACGCAAAAAAATATGCCTGTGAAACTCAATGTAGCGCGTGAAACAGTGTCTAGATTGATTTGTTGTAGGAAATCGAAAATCAGCTGGTGCAGTCTTCAGTTCAATCTGAAAGGCAATATAATAAAGCTGAGCATAAAGTTGATATCAGCAAAAAGCAAGGTTTCAACATAATTGAGGCGAATTTGTGACAGTTAAGTTATCGAGGGTTGACAGCATTGATCAATTACTGTTTCACGTCACATTCATATCAGGATTAGATTATATAGGCAAATTAGGTTTAAAATCTTATTTGAGCAGCAAAATAATAAACAAGAGTAAATATAGTTATAAAAGTAAAACTAGCACACAAAGGATGTCCATATAGGGCATCTTAAATCTATTTCCCCCCGATTTTCTTGCTTCTGCTGATCAGAGGTTAAGATAGAGTATGTAACTAAACTAAATGCCACGCAGTCAGGATGAATTGGCTTCTTATCAGACATTTCAGGTCACCATCAGCAGAGACTGATAACTAGGAGAACTCACATCAAGAAAATTGCAAACATTCGTTACCTTCCAGTAAATTACAGAAGATATCGTGTTTTCCTCTCTCTCTCTCTCTCTCTCTCTCTCTCTCTTCCTTTTAAACCAAGAAGGCAGGCTTAAGAGTTACAGTACAAGTTACTGAGGGTTGAATATTAGATTTCGTAATTGCTCACTGGAACAAATTTAAAAGGGGGGAAAAAAAAAGAAAAGAAAAAGCTGCTGATAAAAAAATCCCTATCTCAAAAGGCGCATCTCATTTTTGCTCTAGATCAAATGCTGATGTTTGATTCAGTAAAAATTTGATTAACTAAGTTAATGATGTAACAGTCCAAAGAGATAGGCAAGAACACGAGGTATTCACAAAAGCCAGAAAAGGCAAATTATGCACAAAGGAAGTCTAAGAGCCACCCAAAACCAGTTACTACTCTAACAGCCTTTGTGGATCCCTCAAAAGGGGATAAAAAAATATACTCGCCACCATAATGTGTTGTATCTTCAAAATTCTGCAATCCCCCCTCCAAATCATCACACACACATACACACACAAAAGATATCCACTCCAACCTTCTATATGTATCTTCCATATTGATTATCCATCCCAAAAGAAATTTCAGAAGGGAGTTAGGCATCACCCAGAAAATCCAAAATGTAAAGCAAAAGAACCCAAAACTCTCTCACTACCTTGCAATTGCAAAAATGAGTGATTAATTGACCTTTTTTACTTCCTAATGGCTTATACACAGTGCCCTTACTTGAATAGGCTACCTCCTACTTATCCTATGATCCACCATTATGCATTTATTACTGACCACAAACAATGAGGAGAAAAGCTAATGGAACAAGGTAAGGTAAGCAGGCACCTGTGAGATAACTTGTCCCCATTGAGAGTCAAACCCTGATGACATAATGTAACCAAGAAAAGAACATCTAAATTTCCCGTCCAACTAACTGTGTCATCTTAATCTCTTGTGATGTTCTTCAGGTAAAGCTCTATTTAATGATATGACACTTTGGCTATAAGGAGATGTGTCCATGCTTCCAAGTGTGGATGCGACTGAGACAGATAAATGTTTGAGAATTTTAAATTTTGATAGAGGAGCTGAAATCGAATCAAGAAAAATCACAAAAAGGCATATCTTAACAGCAGATATATCTTTTTGTATGTACTTATGACAACTATCACCTTTAAAAAAAAAAAGGAAAAAGAGAAAAAAGAAATTCCAAACGTTTTCAAAAATATCCTTCTAATGAAAGATGTAGAGATGCAACTTGATAAAGCCTCATTTTTTAAGACGAGAGAGAGAGAGAGAGAGAGAGAGAGAGAGAGAGAGAGAGAGAGAGAGAGAGAGAAGAACAAGCAGCAATATAAAGTCCATGTCAAAAGAGCTCGAAAGAACATGAAGAACAATTGAACCTGAGAGAACAAATAGAAAGCTGAATAGAAGCACATGGAAAGGCATATGGTGGAAACCTAATTGAAGGCTTTGAGGCTGCCATTATCTCTCCCTAGTAACACATGATGATGCTATGCTCTCTCTCTCTCTCTCTCATTTTTTATGGCAGGGCCAGGACTGAGCAAAAATTATAAGTGAACTTCTGCCCAAGGGATCGTGTTTGAGATGCATTTGTTTGCTCATTATGGCTCTTTTGGAGTAGGGAATCTCCTTTCTTATTATTGGCCTCTATGTGATCTTACAACAAGACAAAAGTGGCACAGGCTAGCAGTGATTGGAAAAATGGAAAACAAGACTTAAGTTGTTGGAAGGACTTAACTCTCTAAAGCAATAAGTCTACTTCAATTTGTTGAGTTTGCTATTCAATTCATGTCTCTTTCCAAAATTTAAGTTGTTAGGCTACAAGAATGTAGTACCTCCAAATGGATCATCTATAGTTGGGAGAGGTGATTGGAACTCCCTTGTTCTCAAAAGGAAGTTAAAGGCTAGCAGATTAGGGTTATAGGTTAAATGAATCAAGCATTTTTAGGAAAGTGACCATGAAAGGTTGGCAGTTGAAAAGAATAGTTAATAGAAAATAGCAGTAGTTTGAGGGGGTAGAGTAGAAAGAGGCTAGTGGTCAAGTTGTGAGCACAGAGGTGAGTTACAGAGTGGGTATTCGAGAGCAATTATGAACGAGAAACGCTGGTTGAAGTTTGGGTGTGTGAGTGAGTATTTAATGGTCCTAGAGTGCCCATAAAGGTTGGATCCTTTTATGGGTTGCTATTGGATTGCTATAAAATAAACCAAACGGGCTGCGTCTTGGCGGGTGCGGGGCGTTCTCGGGCCTACTTAAGTCAAGGACGGCGTGGTTGTCTGTAAGTGCAGTTGGAGCTTTATAACCCACGTCTAGGGACTGAGTTTGCGCTTTGGACTAGCGTCCCACATCGGGGACGTTTGGGTGTGTGAGAGAGTATTTAATGGTTCTAGAGTGCTCATAAAGGTTGGATCATTTTGTGAGTTGCTATAAAAAAAAAAAAGATAACTCATATCCCCTAATTGGACATTCTCAATCTCAAACGCAGAAGTACCAACACTTTAGATTCCAATTTTTTCCTCTTTTAATATCAACTGCAAATAATACCCTACATTATAACTACCTCCACTAAGTACTTTTTTTCCCACAAAGAGCATGTTCTTCGACCAAATCAGCATAGCTAATTATTACTCACGTTACTCTTAAGATGAAACATATAGCAAAAAACTGTCCATTTCTTCCCCACTCACCAGACAAGAAACAACGGAAAGATTATGCAAGTCTCTGTATATACATATGGATTGTCCTAAGCACAATGTTCAATATTTAGACTTCACAAAACTCAAGAATTGCTTATTTCATTACAAAATTAAAGCCTTCTATTGACAGAGAATCCTATATGTACAGAGACATGCATACACACATGTATAGCAGAAGATAAAACAGGTCTGTGAAGTTCTGATTCTTTATCAGACGCCAATTTAATCAGAAACACGTTTAAATCCTTAAAACGATAGTTTTGGATCGAAAATTTACATGAAGAAGCCAAAATAAATGAAAAAAAAAAACACGTTTTGATCCTTACAACGATAGTTTTTGATCGAAAATTTACGTGAAACCAAAATAAATGAAAAATTAGGGTTTTTCGTTGTACCTCCGCCATTGTCTGTCAGATCAAACAGAGGGACGACAACTTCCAAATCAGAGAGATTTGACAGAATCGACAAAAACGAGGAAGAGAGAGGACTGATAACCTGGGTGCTAACAGCTAAGATTAATCCGGTTCGACCGATGGTCAATCGGAAGCTGGCCACTTTTATAACCATCCTGTTTGAGTCCATGAAAAATTTCTCTTCTTTTTTTACGAAGTGGGAAAATTTGTCCAAGGCCCTTCGGGCCCATTCCTAAGCTAGGAAGGCAATTTAATTTGAAAATTCGAAAACTCCTTTCAAATATCCACTGATAGTATAAGTTTGGAATATGAATAAATGAGTTAAAAGAAAGAAAATATAATTTAAAATGAGTTTGAGATGGGCTAAAGTTTAAATTATTTAGCTTCATATCCACCATAATTATTTGTAAAAAATACTCTCAATACTTCTATTATATTTTGACAGAAGTATTTTTTTTATAAGAATGTCACATGACAGCAAAAATGTCACGCCAGCACTATGTTTACTAAGTCAAATCGGTTAGTAGAGGAATAGTCTCACTTCCCCTTAATTGTCCAAAAACAGAAAAGTATGGTTGTCAAAAAATCACACCCCATTAGCAAGATAAGTCTAATGGCCCATGACCATTGAATAAGTTTAATTGAACGGGCCACCAGAAAGATCAGGAAAACACTATAAATTAACAAGGAGAAGCTCAAATAGAGGTAGATGCTCACCCCCTCTATACTCTCTCTACTCGTGAATCACTTCCCTTAGCTAACTTAAACTTTTAGAGTGCCTTCTGTCAAGTAACTTCGATTGGCTAATACTTACCCTTAGTGGTATTGCGAGTATAAGAACTTCCCAGCACTCATCCCAGATTGACAACTAACATAAAAAAATTTCCGCACATATTTTAACAATACAAGATACCCTTTATCTATGCAACTAAATTTTAAGGTTTTAATGTTACTTTTCATTTTCTTAAGTTTTAGTCTTTTCTTCCTCAATTTTATAATGTGTTTATGTTTTTATAATTTTTTTTTAGTTTTTTTATTTTTGGAGAATTGTTTTTATTTTAAAATTTTATGTGGATTTAATTCGAATCCAATTAGTTTAAGTGGGATGAGGATGAGGTGAGGATGTTTAATCCATAGTGAATTTGGGGTGCTGAAAACTAACAAACACTCATAATTTACTAGTCTCGAGTTAGACATAGATCGCCAAGCCGACAATTGCCCTTAAAGCGACAGACACCAATGTGAGGATTCAAACTAGGCATCATATCACATAGAGAAGCAAACACCAGTGAAATTTACTTGCTTAAAGCCGAGTGTGTATCCCTTAACCTCTCAAAAGGAGGAGAAAGGCCTCTAGCTAACTGGGTTAAGTCTTTGAGAACTCACTTTAGTGCTAGTTGGTGCTATTTAAGAATAGGGATGAAGTCCAAGATCTCCTCAAGAGAGAGAACTCGCTTTTGCGAAAACAACTTCTACGAAGAGGAAACTCTCATTAGATGCATACTATTTTATAGAAAATATTTGCAAGAAGCTCTTAACATAATTTAAAGAAAATTTGTTAAAAACTCTAAAAAGATAATTTAAAAACTCAGCTTCTAATAATTTTTAACATTAGCTTTTAACAGTATTATACAATTGTTCTGACAAATTTCTAAACACATTGTGTAACATTATTATTATAATTAACCCTGAAAGTATTCTATTACTTGATATTACTATTTTTAATATTTTTAAATTTTTTATAAATATGTGTTTTTAAATGGAGGTTCGTCCTACAAAACTAAAGCCAGAAAATAAAAAATAAATGAATAAAGTGTAACCATGCGAAAATTGACTTTGATCAGCTATACATGCTAAGATTATACTCAAGTAACTCAACGCAAACGGGCAAATTAAACAACATTAGCGAGTTCCAAACAGTAAATAATATACATACATAAGAAACCAAGGAAACTAATGGTGTGAACAAATGAATCTTTTGATGATCTGCTGCTATATTTATTGACTAATTAAGTGATTATATTTATCAGACAACAGCCATGTCAAATCTCTTGACAGCGTACAATTCCACCAGCTCCTCCATAGCATAGCCATCTTTCACTACCCTTATTCATATTCCATCTTACTCTATGCATAGCAACCATCTTTCCAGGAAAAACTTCAATCTCATCCCCTTTTTCACCGCCTCCACTTTCAACATTCTCTGCCTCTTCATCTCTGCATCCTAACACCTGATCAGCTTTCATCTTTTTCTTACTGTTTGTCTTTGATTTTGGTGTTTGTTTGCTCTTCTTCAACACCAATGCGTCCTCGTATCCAAATTCAACTCCTGGATCGTCACCGTAACACAGAGCTGACATGAAAATGGAAAATTAGATAAACATATATGATTAAAAGGAAAAATTGTGAAGCAAAATCTGTACGTAGTACAGGGATTGTCAAAGCTCACCTAGAGTTTGATCATCTGATGTTTGACCTTTCGCCATTTGTTCCTTTGCTCTTTTTGCCTGATTTGATTCAGATAAGAACCCGCGTATGGTTCTTGGGGCATTACCCCACTCGTTCAATGACTTCTTCATGGGGAATGGAGTATCAGGCAGTGGACTGATTACAGTTAAAGCTGATTCTTCCTCAGATAATGATCCGCAAAGAAAATGCGGGGCCCGATTTCGCAAAGGGTCTTTCTCCACGGCTCTGGTTGTAAGCTGCTTAAAGTTGCGACATGATCAGATTTTCTAAACCCTTTGAAGCAGCATACAGGACGATGAATAACAATGGTTGACTTACTGACTTGCAACAATCAATACAAGTTTTTGGTTAAACACAAAAGCTTGTTCACATAAAATAAACAAGAAGCCTCTAGTTGTTTAGCCAAACATATTCATGTTCTCTTTCCCTAACTACTTGATATTGAAGAATGATGTAGGAAAATAAACGGCTCCATCTTGGCATAAAATCCATATATTGCTTACAGGGACACCAAAAAAGGTCACCAAATTCATTCACTGCATGATTTCGATCATTTAAATTCATTTTCAATTCCAAACAAAAGATATCCAAATTACTAATAATTTCGAGATTACCGTCACATGAAACATCAAGTGAACAAAATTAGGCGACTCTGAGAAAGCATTTTGAGCGTGTATACTACTGCAGGACTACAATTGAGTGGGCCCAATTAGGAGATTGTCATCACCAACTATTAATGATGATTGGAAAGCTTTGGACCATCTGAGTGAAGAAGTTCCCCCAATCCACACAGGAAGTCGATTAAGAAAATCATCAGATCCATAAATTCACCTCAAGAAAATATTGTCCCAAACCAGTAATGTTACCTGAATCCTATTTCACCATTCCATTGTGTCAAGGGCCCTAAGTTTAGTTAAACAATAGGCTACTATGTTTTGCCTTTCTAAGCTTAACCCACTTAAATTTTAGTCTTTCCTTCGTCTAGCATTTCCCCCAATTTCTCCCTACTACCGAATAATAAGTTTAGATAGACAACATCATCTCCAATTTCTCCCTACTAACGAATAATAAGTTTAGATAGCAACCAAAATTATAATTGTTCCATCGTTATGCAGATATCTTTGAAGGGAAGCATAATCTGTTCAGACACAATTCCCCACTTACAGTGTACCAGGAATAAAGATTTTCACAGAAGACGAAAAGATCATGGGCATTCAAAAACTCCGATTCAAGATATTGCTTTAGTTATATGGTATAATAATAAGCATCAAATCAATAATAATGATAAAGAGAACTTGACAGCAAGAGATACCTGGAAGCGGAGAACATTACCGTCTGCGCTACAATATGCGACCATGCCTAAAATTGAAAATCAAATTTGTCAATATGATAGAATGCAAGAGTCTGCGAAGGTTTCAGTGAGAGAAAAGATTGTTACAAAAGCTCATAGTACTTCCCTAATGTAAGATTCTATAGAGAAGTATTTGTCACAGTTTTTTTTTCTTTTCTTTCTTTCTTTTTTTTTTTTTTAAAGTTCAAAGGGCAAGTGTCCAATGTGAGGAATCATTTTGGACTTTAACCTATGTGGTGTGAACTCTTCTAAATTTGTGAAACACCCGTGTCGGACACTCCACACTCGGATAAGGGTACGGAATATGTATTCGATATGACTAATTGGACATGCATCCAACAATTGTGTATAAGTAGTTGAGTCTACTATAGAGCTACGTATAAGACTACCAATTCATGTACGAAATGCTATATTTTAATTCGTAAACACCAGTTTACCTTAAAAAAGCAAAAGAACTTTTTAAGAAATACGAAATTTACCCTCATCCGAGTGTCCTTAGACATAAAAATTAAGTTCCCGCAACCTGAAAATCGTACCCGAGTCCAAGTAAGATTGGTTTTAACTAAATGCTGATCCCTGTGAGGTTTCTAAGAAAACTGTAGGGAGCTCTTCTTCAGTTTCTGAAAAAGCACTGACCTCCCTATCAAAGTTATAAGCTGACAAACGTAAAAAAATTCTTGCTTTTACACTTCTACCCTTTTAGACAAAAGTGTAAAAGGTCAAACTTTTATCTTCCTTCTCTCCCCTATCTCTCTTCAACCAAGTAGAGAGTTTCTTCTCTGTTCAAATGATGCTCCCATCACCAGCCACCTCATCCATCCAAATCTCAATCACCAGACCATTGCCCAAGCACAAAAATCTGACTCTTTAGCAATGCATCATCTTCATCAGCCCAACACCACCATCATTCCTCTCCCCCCTCAATCACCACGTACATATTTGTGTCACTGTCACCAATCACAAAGAGTTGTGCCGTAGCGAACTTTACTTGTGTGCAATTAATGAGATACAAGAGGTTCTAGTCTATCTTGTATAATTATTGTCCTGCGTAATCATTATTGATAATTGTCTTGTATCTGGTAGTACTGATATTTATTGTAAGATAAGGTTGTGGAAAACTCTCGAGATAAAGACGGTAGAAATGTACAATAAATATGTAAAGCGACCAGAGATTCTAGAGAAAATAGCAAAATATCATCAATATAGATCATCCTACAGAATAGGTTCAAAGATTTTAATTAGGGCCTTTTGGAACAAAGATGGAGCGGTCTTCAAGTCAAAAGGCATTACATTTCAATGGCAATGATGGTTTTCCAATTGGCAGCTATGTTACATGGACTCAAGTACAGTGTCAGGTGTGGGATATGTATCTAAGTATCAGAATCATCTAATTCCCATATCCAAAGAAAATACGAACATAACAAAATATAAATATTTCTTAGTATATTTATTTTATTTTCTAGGATAAAATAATATTTACAATGTGCTATAGAACATTTCATGAATTATATGGGAGATTTAAGCATATTTATATGGTAAACTAGAATTACATTTCATTATGTGAATATCCAACAACTATGAAGCACAGTCACTTCTAAGAGGTTTCGTGTCTGTGTAGGACACGCTACTCAAAGGACACTCCACTGACACATGTCGCACACAGGCCAATTGTGTCCTATTATCTTTAAAATTTTGTAAATTTGGACACAACTCCGGCATTTGAGGGACATATGTCCATCTTAAATGCACATGAAATACGTTGCAAGTTTGAAGAATATAACCCGGAATTCTATTTTAAAATAAAAACAATATGAATTTATACCTAATTTAATATTTAAGCTACGGAATATATGGTTTTTAATTTTAATTAATGTTATCTTAAAAAATTTCATTTTGTGAATAAAATATTCATATCTGACATAAAATAATATTGTTGTCCTATCCCTACCATATCGTGCGCTGTATTTTTTAAAAATTACTATGTCAGCGAATCCGTATTGTGTCGTGTCCGTGTGCATGCTTCTTAGTCGAACAATATATGTCGGACACATTTTTATATCCATAGCCTTATCCAAGTATCGGAGACCAAGTGTCGAGCGTTTGATACAGGTATTTCATATATTTTAATAGAGTCAATGTACATAGATTGGCACAATCTTAATGTTTATCTTTAAGATTGTCTAGATGCTTTATCTGGATTGCCTATATGTACCCCAAGTAATCCACTGGTTTTGACCGGCCTGATCTCCAGATTAAATACCAAAGCAATCAAACGGGTCACTGTTAACCCCAAAAAAAAAGAGCATCACCTTTCAATATTCACCATCCACCATCAACTTCCAAACCCCACCAAAATAGATCAAAACACACCACCACCATTGAGCTGAATGTCATGCATCTAGCCACTATCACAACCACCATAGTAGCAACACCCATGCTGGTTGGCAAACAAATCACAATTTTTATTTATTTATTTAAGTACACCAATCACAAATCCACCCATAAACTAGTTAATAATTAGTTGATTAACACACACATAATCATTATATTTTCTCTCAAACTCTAGCAATCAAGTTAGCCCTAAGAGCTTTGACATAAAATTAATTACACATCTACTACTTTTGTCTCTAATTCTAGCAAATCAAGTTTGCCCTATGAGCCATTTTTGTCTCCAAAGTCATTTTCCCAAAAGAGCTTGGTTGAAAATAGCCAGCATCTGGATTCCCAAACCGCCTTCTCCAAGAGAAGAACACATTGTCTTCCAATGCACCAGATAATATTTAAACTCATCAACATTCAATTCTCCGCGGCCCCCGCGCCCCCCCCCAAAAAAAAAAAAGGCCCAAAGAAAAATATAAAGGAAATCCCTTTGCAGCTTCTTGAGTATATTAGCAACCGACGCGGTAATGGTAAACAATGACATTAAATAAGTAGGCAAGCTCAAAAGGGTACTCTTAATCAATGGAGTCGGACTCCTTTTGACAAATATTCAGCACAATTACACCCATTGTATCTCACTTCCTCTTCAAGTACGGCCCACATACTCTGACCATCATCATGAATGCATATAGAATCTTACTCTAATATCTGAGACAACATCAAACAGTTCTTGAGAAGTATTGAAGACATGCACACACACGCACAAAATTGACCCCATACCATTAAGCCAGTAAGTCATTCGTCAAGCACACCACTTTCTTCTTTCTCATAATTTTTTACTGGAGGAAAAGAATAAAGAAGGGTGAAAAACACTGACATGAATTTATACATGATAGGGTCAATAAGTGTATTTTTCACTCAAGTATATGTTCAAACTCCAATAAATCAAAACAATGAAGGGAAAGAAAAGAAAAGAGAAAAACAAAGATGCTAAAATGAGTTTAAGGATCAACAGAAGAAGTTTGATGCCTGTGTGAGTAAAATGTAAATTTACTGCATACAACAATAATAGCATTAAGGCAAAGCTACCTGTTAGTCGTGAAACTTGAACACTCCAAATTGCAAACGATGAACAATAATAACTGTGGAATCCTTGCTGTTGCGTCCCAACAAAAGGTTTTCCAGTAACAGGAACATCATATGCAGCCTTCACCAGGCTGAGGATTCTCAGTGTTCCATCGTCAAAGGATACAATAACACATCTACAGGATCAACTATTTCAAATTGAGAAAACAAGGAAGAAACATATTAAATCTAAAAGTGAGAAATTCTGGTCAAAGAGTACCTTGGGTCTGGCAGCCAATCTAAACTATTTATGATCCGCTGGACTGGATTGAGGTCCCACAAAGGGCGGAATGGATCACTGTAGAACACCAAAGAACTTCATAGATACTCGAGCATGAATTGCTATCATATAAGTTCTGTAACTTAGAGCATAATCAAAGATGAATAACGTGAAGACATATAATCTCTCCACTCCTTGTACGTTTCACGTTTCGGTTTCTTTTTCTTTTTTCATGTAAATATTCATTTCATTTTTTTAAAGCCATCAAATAATTTTTTTTTTTAATATACCTACTTTCAACATAACAAGTTTTACAACAACACATAAAACATCACTTACTCTAATTGATAATCAAGGAAGCTTTTGAAAAATGAAGCAGCAAATGGGACAAATTTTAGTGGCTCATTGTGGAAAACCATCTCTTTTTTTTCTCTTCCCTGCAGAATTGGGCTCAGAATTGCACTTGGATTTGGAATTGGGGCACTCAGTTGCAATTCAAGCGTTTGGCTGGCCCAGTACAAATGAAATTGTCATTCTGCATACTACCTCAGAGGCATTGTGAATATCCCATCTAGCACCTGTTCTAATTCTTGAGGGATGGGTTGATGATTTTAATTCTATGCTGCTGGGTTTCCACCAGCTACAGGATAAAAACCCCTCATTGTTTCTATAGGTTTTCAATGATTCTCCTTGGGTTTTCAATGAACTTGAGGTTTTTTCTCTTTAGTGTTTCATGGAGATCACTCTGAACAGAGCTTTACATTCACAAATTGATGTACGAAAGTATGTTCAGAAATCATGAATCCAAATGAGATTAATTAGCATTGGAGGTTTTAAGACATTTTTCACCAAATTCCATCAAAATCCCCAAGTTCACTACGCTAAAATTCCAGCACGGCTGCACTTCTACATTTTAATCGTTCCCTCCCTGCAGCCCCTCTCGGTGCTAGATCTTAACTCAATTCTCCATTTCTGAACATTTTCCATGGGTTCTCTCAAAGCAATCCCATTTTGCTATCTAGATCAATGTAACTTTTATTTTCTGGTACTGAGTTTTTCTGTAAGAAAAGTTGGGAATGGGACCTTGTGAGGTTTCTCATAATTCTGGTTCATTATTCTAATTCCTCATGTCATCCAAACAGCAAAGCAAACCAATTTTGAGTTCTAATCAGACACAATCACAAATGTTTTATAAGAACAGTTTTTCTTGGATAAGAGGCCGGGATGAACCAAATTGACTTGAGAACGTTTCTCACAACTCAAACAATAATTGCACAGAGAGCTGAACATTAAAGACCCAAACACAATGATCCTAATAATTCAAACAACTAATGAAATATTTGGTCACTCAATCAAGGGATGAATGATTTATGTAGTCACATATATTTGTGTGCTTCAAATCCATTATTCATCTTTGCAACAGAGATGCTAATTGTAGTTGATATTACCATTATTTCTTCAAATACTTTGGCAAATTCTAACACAACTGATTCCTGAGTTTTAACTTTAAAGAATACAGCCAAAATAGAAGTTCTCATCATATTAAATATATTTCTATTTCTTCTTTTCCTATATATCTCTATAGTTTAACTAGAATAAAATGATTGAGAATGTCTGGATCGAATAATCTAATTGGATCTAATCTTAAAGAAAATACTGTTACCACTCTCAACTAAACAGATTTTGTTAGGAAAAAAAAGAAAAAGAAAAAAGAGAAAAGTGGTCATCATTAGTGACTCCCCATTTGATCCAAGATACGTGATGCATGCCTCATGTCCTCACGCATGCCCGCCAAATTTGATAAAAAAAAAAAGAACTACTAAAATTTTTAAGTTCAAACCAGCTCCAAAAACCTTGGACTTTTTTTTTGGGTCCACAAAATGGATATGCAGATAGGCTAGCACATACCCGCCAAGGAGCATTGCCCCTCAGCATCTCATAGCCATCCATGTTAAACCTCAAAGTCATAATGAATGACGTAACTAGTGCCATAGTGTACCCTCACCTTATCTTGCACCATAAAGTCATAATTGTGCTCAAATGGACTTTGGAAACATGCAATATATGATGTAGACTTCTTGAGGATTTTTTCCTAACACATGATGGGCAAAATAATATGTTTGATTTGTTTTACAAGATTTGTTGTATAGATAAAATCGATGAAAGAAGATAGAAGAGAGAGATAAAGAAGAGCGACAGAGCGAGAGACCAAGGCAGATAATATCTATCTATATCTATATACAATATAGAAAAGGAGGCCAATATCGCCGAGATTGCGACAAATGGCTCATTTTGAGTAGTTCTAAAGTGTTGTTTAAAAAATAAAAAATAATTGTTTGGTTGTCTCTTTTGTTCCCTACACATGTATTTAATTGTTTCGTTGTCTATTTGGTTAGTGCATGTACTTATTTTTTTGGACTAATTTACTGTACTTATTATTCAATGTATTTACTTAATGTATTTATGGTATTTGTGGCTGATTTTATTTTTTTTTGTTCATTTATTTATAGATGTTAGTACATTTTAATGCATTAATATTTATATTTATGTTAGTACATGTATTTTATGTTCAGATACATATATTGAGTAATACATGAATATAAGATTCATTGTATTTGTTTTAGTTCATGTATGTTATGTTCATGAACATCTACATTCATGTAAGTGTATAGATTACTACATATACATGCATAGAGTAAAGAAGAATTATTATTAATGTACTTATTTATTAAGACAAAATACACAATTGAACACAAATTGTTAGATGGATATACAATCAGTTTACATAAATGGTTAGATGAGTTAAACAAAAATAGGTTAGATGAACACAAAATTAATTACGTACAATTATTTTGGTTAACTTATCCATCACTTGCATGCATGTAGACACGTAGAGAGATAATTTGTTACACAGCACATTCTAACATTCTTGCTCCACCCACCTCCTGCCAACCAAAAGAAAACTTTTGTGCTCTGCCCCTGTCAGTACTTACATGCCACTTTCTACCACTATTTTGATAGACTGAGTAACATGGGATAGCCAATACTCAACATCCATATCCAAAAGCCAAGAACAGGACAGCCAACTGTTGTAGATGGAAAAGGAAAATATAGTATAGCAGATGGGATTGCAGGAATAAATAAATATATTTTTACATACAAATAGCTTACATACATACCGCATGTCCCAAAACTTAAGGCCTTTGTGTCCAGCAGTGACTATAATATTTGCACTCTCAGGATCACTGCAAATTTCAGCAAAATAAATTTAACTGAACTAACAAGCCAAAAATAGACCAAGTAAAATAGAAAAAAACACATAGAGGACTCCAATAACTCGGATTATAACATGTTTAATGTTCCCTTTACACAACAGGTCCCAAAGCCAAGATATAAGATGACGGTATTTGGTTTAAATACAAAACAACACACCTTGTTAACCTAACCACCATGTTATTCCAAAATAAGAATGTGTCAGACTAACTTTTGCTGTGAATGATTCCTCAGATTTTATTGACTCTAATAGTCTAATGAATCTTCCACTCTAATGGAAGCGTGAGAGTAATTGAGAAAACCCTTCATTGTCGAGATAGGCTAGATTTTAGGAGTCGCTGGAGTGGGAGCAGCAGTTCTTGCATGTGTTGTGAGTCCTTTTTGCGGAGACGCTGCCAAATCATGTTCTGGTTATGTT
The DNA here is from genome assembly GCA_033060915.1 of Euryodendron excelsum. Taxonomy (NCBI): domain Eukaryota; kingdom Viridiplantae; phylum Streptophyta; class Magnoliopsida; order Ericales; family Pentaphylacaceae; genus Euryodendron; species Euryodendron excelsum. The sequence goes on along the minus strand of CM065378.1, from coordinate 45,704,982 downwards.
GGATAGCAACAGTATATGAAGGGCCTTTCAAATTTGAGAATAGATGCCAGGAGGAGGGCTTTCGGGAGAAAGTCTGAAGATGTTGGGAGGGTTACAAGGTGATGATTGCAGTAAAAAAACGTTATAGTGAGGAAGATAAAGTTGCTAATGGAAGACACAAAAGAGATGGAATAAGAAGATACTTTGGCAATTTACGGCAGAGAAAGGCTAGGATGTTATTCGTTGTGTTGTTGCTAGAGATCTATGATATCTTCCTCCATCTTGTTTTGAGTGATCACTGGATTATGTCAGGATCAGCAGTAGCGGTTTTGGGTTAGTTGGAGAGGGAGCTATGCTGGTAGAGAGTTAGACGCAGTTATCAGATGGTGCTGCTGTGTATCTAGAAGCATAATAGGTGATTGTCTGAAGGAGACAGGAGTAGCCACAAATCCAAAGATAAAGCATTTGATGTCAAGCACCCTGTATCTTTTGGATCAAAGGGTGATCTTCACATACAGTTGACTATTTTATTATCTTCGAGATATTAGGAGTTAGATTCTGTCCAGTGAAGTTTGTCAGATTTGTCTAGTGTAGTATTGTTTTTTCTCTGTGTGCATATCACATGTACATGGGTTGTGACCTATAAGAACCTTTAGTACATTGTACGATCTACAGGAATAAAAAATTGTAGTCCCAAATTTGGCTACAGTATAGAAGCTTGAACCCTTGGACAAGATATATTTAGCAGCATTTACTAAAATGCCAAATATCAAAACTAGTTGCAGACTTGCAGGTACTCCAAGCCATGAATCGAGTCTTTCTATTTCAGTACAGTAAGAAAATAACCACTACGTGTGTTTATATGTTTGAAATATTAAAGAAATGGGCACTCCACCTTGGACATAATGTTTCATGAACCAATGTATATTACTCTCTTTCGATACAGTGCTACAAGACCAAGGATATCAAAGTTTTTCTATATTTAACTATTTAAGTACACCATCGATAAGAAACAAACTTCACAAAGGAAGAAATAAAGGGATGAGAAACCAAATTAAGAGCTCTCCAAAAGAAACATGTATGTAATTGGTCACAAAAGAACAACCAATTAGCATAAATAAAAAATTTAACAAAAAAATATACTGAAATAGTTGATCTAGCATTGCAAACCTTTCAACAGGGGCCCAAGCAACTGCTCTTATAGGAACTGTATCTGCACTGAAGCAAAGCAAAGGTCTCGTATCTGCAGCTCAAGAAGTGCATTACAGTGTTCAACTAATTTCACGCTATAAGTTACTGAAAAGCATGGAGCGTAAGGACCTCGTCACAAAAAGTAACACTTCTACAGAAAAGAGGTATGTTTCTAACTTTCTATACTACCAATTTGAGTTGCAGAATAGCACACGCAAAGCAAACCATAGGTACTAGCGAACTCTATTTGACAAGGGAAGTGTGCTTCCAATATGGGTATGAAACTTCTTGTAAATTTTTGGGGAAGCATTCCAGATTCTTTTGGAGAACATTGAAGGGAAGTTTCAGAGAAACTACGGGGAAATTGGAAAGGAAATAGACAGAAACTACTTGGAAAGTTAATGGAATTTTTATGGATTCATTTTAAGAGTTTTTTTGCAAATATAAAAAAATGCCTTACAGAAATTATTAAATATCCTAGGTGAATGATTTGAGAAACTTCAAAGAGGCACGTACAAAGTCCTTGGAAATATTTGCCAACTTTGGAAACCCTTCGGGAAACATGTAATTAAAAATGCATCTTAAAAGAATTAATAAACTTTATAACTCAAAAATTTAGAATTATTAGTTTTCTCAATCGTAATATCCTTAGTAAATTCTAATTTAATTTGTCATTAAGCATACTAGTATTCAAGAAAGATTTATATTATTAACTTAATTGGTTGGTTTTAGACTTTTAGTTTAGAGCATTTAATGAAAATATATTATGTCAACATGGGCGGATTGCGGATAGTCCATCACTCTATATTTTAAATTAGGTACTACCATGAAGCCTTTAAATTTGGTTGTAGTTGCTTAGAAAATGAAGCCTTTATTATTTCCATGTCATTCATTTCTAGTAAATGCAAGAAAGATCTTCAAAGCTATTAAGATGAAATTGCATTAAGAAGCATCAAGGGGATGCAATTTTGCCTTATAAATCACGGGGGTTCTCTAATTCAATTTTGCTTAATAAAGCTGATAGTTTCTTATTAGTTTACTATGTGCTTCCTACAATAATGCACAAGAGATTCCTATTAGTTATTTTTTTCTTTTAATACTATCAAAGTATCTATTGAAGCATTCAAGTAAGTTTCCACTAAATTTTTTAAGGTTTCCTTTATGTTCTGCAGAAAGTTTCTTTTTACAATTCCTATTAGGTTTCCCATTTGATTCTTGATTGTTTCTCTTTTTTAGACCTCATTTCCCATTTCGTTTCCCGCTTCTGCTTCCTATTCTAATAACTATGAACCAAACCCAGTTAGCAATTGAAGTTCGACAGGGAAGAACAGTAAATTCAGACCTCTTATGTTTGACTCCCACTAGCAATGCCCAGTCTCACCTAGGTGTGGGCCTAGTGGGTAGGTTCATGTAGGCCTGGAGTTTACCCAACCCATGCATAGGATTATTAGGATGGGGTTCTTTGGATTGCCAAAAAAGAGCCCAGCTTTTATACACAAACTGTATCAACATAAAGAAGATATTGCAAAATAAAAGGTGCGACACAATATCACTACCTTCAAATATACCATTCACAGAGAACTTCCACAACGCAACCTGAATGTACACAAATTTTTTTATTAGTGATACTGAGAATGAATTCATAGGTGATAAACCAGGTTGCAGGAAGCTTGCTTAAATGCAAAAGAAATTTCAAGCACTTTCAGAACTTGCTTCATTGCATAGGGGATCAATGACTAGTGTCAATCAAATGAATGAAAGGTAAGAGTCTAAGACAAGCCTCCATGCATCTCTGGACAGCTTAACAACTCTTTCTCAAGGGCAATGTCTGAATCCAATTCACTTAACTGACATAAATAATAGTAGGCAAAAATTACAACTAGGGTCAATCAAATGATGAAGTTTCCACTTCATCGAGTGAAAGTAGGGAAATCTCATTCGGCAAATGGTCAAGGAGTTGAAAGGTTCAGGGATTGCTTTTCCTAAAACTTTTTTTTACCTTAAATAAAAATTTCTGAAAAGACAGCTTAGGAACATGGGTTAAATTCATTTCACCATGTAGGACGCTGATTCAGAGCTTGTTGCTCCGAACGTTGTTCCCTAGTGTGAAATCCCTCCTATGCCCATAGGGAAAGATGGAGTGAGACTTCATGTGCTTCAAAGCAAATTGTGAATAGGATGAGATGGTGCAAAAATATCTCAATCTAACATCTTTTGTTATTGACATATCTTAAAAGTTACATAACTCCTCCAATTCGACCAAGACCAAATCAAAGCTCCCCCGCCCGCCCCCCCCCCCCCCCCCCAAAAAAAAAAAAAAAAAACCTCCCAGAAGAAAAAAGAAAAAGAAAAAGAGATAGGAGCACAATAATTCCCCTTCTTTCAACTAACACTACAGATAATGAGCACCACAAAGGAGAATAATGCAAGTATTACCACTCCATCGTGACATCCAGCCAGAATTAAATCATGAGGAGATGATGCAGACCACTCCACTGTTAGGGGAATGCTGTGTAACAAAACAGTACAAGTAAATAGCAAATATATCAAACGAAGTAAACCACAAAATAAACTTCTCAAACAACTCTTAGTCATGAGAAATCAACAAGCTACCGGAGATGAATGAATTATGCCTGCAGAAGCTACCAAAAGTTTTTTTGTAAAACAATCTATTCCAACAGTTCTAAGACCTGGGCCCTAGGGTCTCCAAAGAGGAGGGAGTCTTGTTGTATGAACCTAGCAAGGCTTCTTTGACGACAAGACCCATGCAGAAGGTCTTTTTTTGTTTTTTGCTTCTCTTTTTTTTGGTTGGATAAGCACATCACTTGCAGCCATGTACTAGCTGGGATTTCAATCTTGCACCTCCCTCTCGACAGGTGGGAGGAGGTACCAACCAGGATAACAGCTGGTGAAGTAGAACAACAAATATCTAATGAGCAGTGAACAACTATGTTACCCATACTCTTCTAAATTAGTGAAATACCTGTGTCGGATACTCGACACTCGGATAAGAGTATGAGATATGTGTCTGATATGACTAGTTACATACGCATCTAACAAGTATGTATAAGTAATTAAGTTTACCATAAATCTAAGCATAGGACTTAAATTTTATCCATGAAATGCTATTTTTTAGTTTATAAATACCACTTCACCTTAAAAAAGCAAAAGAAGTATTTAAGAAATATGAAATCTAGCCGTGTCCGAGTGTCCTTGGACATGAGAATTAAAGGAATCCGACACTTGACCACGTACCCACACCCGACACCCGTACCCGAGTCCAAGTAACATAGGTGGACAATATACAATTAGGCATAGAACTATATACTAGATGGTTTGTAGAGGAGAATAATTTTATTTTTAGTAGGGTATGGGCTTGTGTGTACATCATGGCAGTTGGGCACATCTAACATCGACAATGTAAACATGTATTCCATGGAATCCATACATATGCTAAAGTCATACCTCATAGGGAAAATACCATTAGGTATTGTGAGTTGGTCATGCAATGGGGCACATATACTACATGAAAGAAGTTCTAATTGCAAGATGAAAATTCACAAACCAAATACTCATCTAATATACATTTTAAGAATTATTCTACACAATTTGATAATAATATTCCCTCTCATTTACTGAAAGAATGGTCATCCTCCACATAGAACAATCGGTGTGTAAGCTTTGGGGAAGAGAGACATTACCAAACCTTGCAGTCTAGGCTAGTTTCCATTGTAGGTAAAGGGAGAAAGAGTTTATTTTGTTTCAAGTTTATCGTCAGAATTCCTCTTTGGCATACCAATGTCCATAACAATTTAGGAAAATATACTAGCATAAAACTACCAGATTAAGTCAATTTCTAGTTCCCAATATTTTCAAGAGAACACATTTCCTTTCATGTTAATAAAATTCCAAATTACCTACAAAAAACGTTAGATTGTTATTCCAAAATACCTCTGTCTGTCACCACATTTCAACTTTGAACATCTAAATATGGGCTCCAGTTTTACAAAGCGAGGATCAGTTCCCTCCTCCTGACAGGCAGAGTAAATAACTTTCATTGTTTGAGGAAGAGGAACCTCCCACCTGCAATTGTTAAGTGGGACCATGAGACATTATGCAACATCAATGTTCCTGTGTTATAAAAAAGGCTTGACAAGCAACTAAGCAAGCCATGACTATCACTGTCATAAACAATAGGTGACATAAGGAAGAAGCCTGTAACCATTAGAAAGGGAAAGGGAAGGGAAGAGGGAGGGGAGGGGGGTAAAACCAATGTCAAAGAGCCTCAATAAGAGGGTGTATCGACCAAGAAAATAAATCTGCAAATTAGTACTATGGTTGCTTCAATGTCAAAGAGCCTCAATAAGAGGGTATCAACCAAGAAAATAAATCTTCAAATTAGTACCAGGATTGCTTCGGTTCAACTTAGCAACTCATCCTGATGTGGAGGTGGAGAATCATAAGAGTAAAAACGAGATTATGCTGACACAGACATGCTTGGTAGTTCTTGTCAGGTTAACAGAAGCCATTCAAAGAAGAGTAAGTATCAACACATGAATTCAGACATAGAACAATTGTAAACCTCATAATTAAGTTCAAGAATGTCATTCACAAAGACAATTTTGCAAGAATATGAAAAGGCTATTGCCAGTGATGGTCCCATCAATTTGCTACAAGAAATAGACCGGTTACAAACATAACCTCCAGCTTTATTAGCACGAAGTGCCTACTTCAAACTCAAACCCACATTCTACTGCTTGGAAGATTACGGATGGACTACTTCAAGATATACAAGGCCACAGAGAATCTTTGTAAATGGCATAATGACTATCCTGTAAAAATTAAAAATAAAAAAAGAAGTGGAGGCTAATAGAAGTACAAGAAAGGTTTGCATTTGAGAAAGGAATATTGTAAGAGATAAAATTCACATAATTTGTAATGGCATATGATCGTAGAATAACAAACAAGTGCTTCAAATAAATTTTTTTTTCACTACGAAAACAAAAAGGATCATAAGGTAACAGCCAAAGGGAGTAGATCAGATGAGTTGGTATCAGATGGATGCGTTAGGAAATAGAAGGAAGGAGTAAAAGAAATAGACACATAAGAACTAGGCAATGGTAAATTTGAGGAAAACTATTTATTTAATTATAGAATAAATAAAGGAGTATAGTGAAGAAATAAACGTAATATGGAATGTGATGGCTAGTTCTTTAAAAGGGCAACAAAAGAATTTTTTTAATAACTGAAAGCAAATGGAGCATAATTAAGGATTCAAACTCCTGAGATTTTGAAATTGTAAGTCCAGATTTTGTTTATAGATTGTCAGTTATTTGAATGATAATCAAAAAATTTTGGGAAATCAATTTTAAATAAAAAAAAGTGGTTTCTTTTTTGTTTGACATCATGAATAGCACTATTTGTTTGGCATCAGTAAGTTGCTGCAAATATAATACAACATAAGAGGTACAAATAGGGACATAGACACGAATATGACAAGATACAAACATGACAACAAAAGAATTTTTAGAAAATAAGGGCACCCTAACACAGTGATAACACAGCAGGAAACAAATATATATAGAGGCTAAAATGATAAAATATTATTCATTTTCATGTGTAATACATTCCTTGCACTCGAATGGTGAGAATTATTCTTTCTTACAATTCATATGTTGGGAAAAAAGTAGTAGTCAAAAGTCCTATTACAGATTTTCAGAAGCACGAATCCTAAGTAGATTGAAAGTTGTTAGGCTTTAGGGTTTTCAAAACTGAAAAGCCTAAAGGAGACGATAATAGGTATAAATTTCTAATGTTTTGATTTTAATCATTAGCCCACATTTTATTTTCCTCAAACTTTTGCCAAGACCCACACGTGTTTCATGTGTGTCTAGGCAATAGAAATGGACTAGGTTAAGGTTACACAAATGGATAAGAATGCTTAGAAAAAAAATAAAAAGACTTGCAAACAAAGAAACATCAAATCTGAGAAGTGAAAGAGAAATCTCACACTTCTAGAGCTCCGTTACCAAGCAAGACAGCAAGATAACCCATTCTGTGTTTGGATTCAGTATCATAAACATTAGAAGGCCGCCATTTCACATCCCATGCCACTTTTCCGTTGTGAGCCAAGCATAACACAACTCTAGGCAAAGCAACATCCTTGGGAATAAGATAACTAGCAGCACTACTTTCTGAGGAACCAATTTTAGGGAAGTTCTCACTTGACCCTACAGGATCCTGTCCAGAGTTTGAGCATGTTATGGGCTTCTCCCGGGAAGATGCTCTGTTCTCATTTTGCACACCATCGCCCTCCATAAAATTCCCTGCCCTAGACTTATCTTTCAACCTTCTCTTCGCTGGAGATGTCAACACCAAATCATCTGCAGACACTCCTTGGCGGCGACCTTTCTGTTTTCTACCAGAATCTTTTGTAACATTTTCATGGGTATCCATGGTAACCATATCTATGGGACGCAAGTTGGATGAATTTTCAGGAAATTGAACCGCAAGAGCTTGCACTAATTGATTATTGCCATTGAGATTATTTGCTGATTCATTTACTGGTTTCTTTCTAGGTCTCCCTCTTGGCTTTTTTGATTCAGGTGATTTCACCTTCACTGTTGTGCTTTTACTAGGATTCCGCTTTGCCTTCTTTTTCAGCTGAGGCACTTCTTCCTCTTTCGCACCAGCATTTAAAAGACACCATATCTGAATGACACCTCTGCCAATAAGTGGGGCACCAATCTGGTGATATGAAGATTCAGGAGGATGAGCAGCCACAGCAACAAACTGAAATTCAAATTACAACTAAAAAGAGTCAGATACACGCTTTTCAAAATACTCAACAAGTTTCATACCAAAAAAAATACTCAACAAGTTTGGGACAAAAATTCTACTTTCCATGACATACATAAAATCATACTTTGAAATATCAATAGAAATAAACCAACGCATAGCAAAGCATGAAAGGAAGTCCTATGAATCTACCTCCTCTGTTTCTTTTTTAATGGTTGCACTACTAATGCTTGCCATTTGAAACATAAAAAATAAAACTAAAAAGCAAATATAACAAACAAAACAATCAAATTTACAGTCAAAAGAAACGATAAATAAAATATAAGTACCTCACACTTAATATGACAGTCAGACATTTGATGAAGTCTAGGGCACCAATCCAATGCCCAAACTGAGCCTCCGACATACATTACAAAGTCTTTTCTGCATCAAGATGTAATGGGATAGCTCGTATTGATATATGAAAGTGTAATATGGACCCCAAAAAAAAAAAAAATTAGAAGGTACAGGCAAGTTTTATAGTTGGATCTGCTTATACAAGAATTCCAAAACAGACTAGCAAGACTTCAGACAAAAGCATGGGGAACAACATAATTAAAAACAAAAACAAAATAATAATAAAAGGATATGCAGATATGCCATTCATGCACTCCAGTTATATGTCATCGAGAAACATGTTTATTGAATAATAAGATTTCTATAAAAGGGACTCAACTATAGGTTGAAGCCAAAGTAAAAAAAAAAAAAAAGAAATCCTCCAAAACTATCAAAAGTCACAATCTTAACAGAGTTAAGGTTAAAAAAAAAAAAAAAAAAAAAAACAGGGGACAAATCAAACAACAAATCAGAGAGAGAGAGAGAGAGAGTGCTACTGCATCCTGCATGAAACTTTAAGATTGAAATCTCAGACTCAACCGGAAAATCATATCAAAGAACAAGACCATTTTGTGAAGGCAATTAGCAAGTTGATCATGACAAAAAAATTTGTATAAGCATCAAGAGTTTGGTTTAGTAACATCATCTCCATACTATTGTACCGAGGGAACAGACCATTTGGTGGTACCTTTTCTTTGAAGTTGAAGCTCTATCATACTTATTATCTAGAAAAACCAACTTTTCTTAAAACCCACTACTTAAAAGAGATATTTTACAATTTTCTTCACACTTGAAGAAAAATAAGAATTTAAAATCAGAAGTATTATATATAGACTCTCCAATTTTTTTAGAGCTTCAACTGCTAAGAACTATAGCAGCCTCTAAATACATCCGCAATTCTTCTGTTCAATGGAGTTGAGCTCATGAAACTTTGAGATTATGGTTGTGTGAACTTAATAAACTCTTACAAGGGTGAAGCACCTGAATCCTTCTCTTCTCCTTCTTCTTTGTGCACAAACTTGAGCTACCACTCTCAGTCACTGTTTGTGGCAGCAGACAACCACGATTTCAACACCTAAAGCCTTCCTAATCAAGATTTAATAAAGACCAAACCCTTTCCCTGCCTACTGGCTGTCGTCCAGACCTTTTAATAGCACTAATACAAAATCCAGCAACCTACAACTTTTAAAATCAAGCCAAAACTCATCTTTTCCATCTATAAACCCTCGCAGCCTTCTTCCATCTTTTAGAACCGTAACCTTAGAATTTATTCCTACCCTAAACCCACCACAAATCCACTTGTAGGCAGCCTTACTCCTACTTTCCTAAATGTTTCCTAGATCAAACAAACAGAAGGAGGTAGTGATAAGCATATTTTCTTATTTATTGACTAAACAAATGGGTGGTGGTAGCAATTAGCAGGTACATTGGACCACCAGGAAATTAGCACCCATTGAACTCACACAATCACCTCCAATTAAAGATTTTAACTTTCATTTGTGGTTCACAAGTTCCCTTTTTTTTTTTTTTTTGGGCTTACCCAAGCCCCAAAGCACACAAACACAGTCTACCCTTAATCATAGGATGTGCCTAAAATCCCTGTCCCCCATTTCAGATTAGTATCCTTGATTCCCTGTATCCTTCATTGACACCATGAGGAACAGTTGAAATTATCTTGATTACATCAATGGGACCCACCATAAACAAATAAAGTGTTTCTAATTTTAAAATAATTTACAGGACTTCAAAAAATATGGGAATAGAACTGAAGGCACATAAAGGAAATGGATGAAGAATTCTTCTCAAAAAAAGGTTAAACCAAGCAAAGCAAGAGAAATCACATAGACAAAGATCACTTAACCCTAAAACTAATTAACATACCTGGATTCTGGAGATATCATGTTCCCATTTTGTTCATCCTTCTGCAACAGTATGGAAACCAAACTATCAAAAGAGCAGGAATACTACATAGGCTTCATATAACAACTTCAGGAAACCCTATACTAGAGTGGGTAAAAACAGAACCAACCAAAACATACAACTCTCAACAAATAATTCCTCATCATGTACCTTAGGAACAGTTGCAGACGAAAATTGAGGTAAAGTTATCGCACTGATCACATCTTTTCCCTGAGGACTACTTTCACTTTCACAAGCAAACCGGACTACTCTTGGTTGGTAATTAAAATGCCTCCACTCTCTGTAAACATGTATGGGTGTAGTTCATGCACACGCATAACAAGACTAAGAGAAAATAGAACAAAAATTGGATATCTGAAAACACGCATGAAGAGCACATCCACAGCATAGGACACAAGTGGAAAGTAAAAAGATAAGCAATTTTCTCACATTTTTTCTTCAAATATTTCAAACATAAATGCCTCATAGAATGCTGAAATTCAAAAAGCGCCAAAACACCATGTTTCATCCTTCCAACAGCTATAATTTGTAAGATGCTTTCCAGAAGCTTAAGCAGGTAAGTTGGTTTTATTCTACCCTTGCTGCATAATACACCGAGCTATGAACTTCCTTAAAACACATTGTTCGTAAGCAACATAGGCTCAGCTAGTTAACTTCTATTGATCAAATAAAACAAGTCCAACCCTCAAGTGTCGAGGTAAATAGCACAACATACAAAGCTTTTGAAACATCAGAAAGTTAACTTGTTAACAGGTGGTACAGCATCATGAACTTGTAATTTAAAAAACACAACCAAAGCAAAAATAATTAGGAATAATAGTTGACACATGACATTTGGCTAGGACAATGAAACATGGAACAAGTTCTTGCAATATGTTACAATTATTTGTTTGCTCAGTAAAAGTACGAGTTTGGAACCTAACATGAAATTGATTGTGGCATTAGCGCAATGAACAACAGAGTCAGAACTATTACAAAAATCAATCCCAAACATCCAGCTATAATAACTTAAGCTAGAATCAGAATTTATCTAACCTCTGATAGGACCTAAGCTCAACTATGCTAGGTAGAACAGACCAATGCAGAGCTCTACTTTGCTCATTTACGAAATTTATAACCATTGCTAGCCAGCATATATTCACTTAAACCCAGATAGTTGAAATCAAATATAACAGACAGGTAATTACAAAAGACCCAAAAGCAAAATAACAACTATTGATCCCAGCAAGTAAGTATATTATTACCAACATTATAGAAAACCTTTAAAGAAATCTATACCACTACCAAGAGAAAAACGTGTGTATTCACCTTAAGAAAGTGATTGAGGAAGACAAGCGCTCAATCTCACTCGTTTCCAAATCATCACACTCTGGCTCTCCACTGAGCTTACAGATTCTATCAATGGCTCTAAAGTGATTCTCAACCGAATAATCAAACACCGAAACTGTAATTCCCGGAGGACCAATATCGTTCTGGTCTTTAGTAGAACCCGGCAAAGTCTCGCCGTCGGCTGCAGCCGCTTGCACCTTCTTCATCTGTCCGTCTGTTTTCCTTCTTGCCGCAATTTTCACGTTCTTCTTTTTACGTTTTCGACTCGCCATTTCGGCAATTGTAGCACCCACATCCACCGTGATGGCTCCTTTCATCCTGCTGCTGCGAAATCACAAAACTACTTCTCAATTAAATTACACGCCTCCTGTCTACGCATAGGGATGGCAATGGATCGAATCCGGGTCGGAAGACTCTCTCTACCCGTTTAGGCTGATGAATCCCCGAAAGAACCCAATCCTATTGTCTCTTACTCCGCCCCCGCCCCGAACCCGCTTTGGTCAACACCCTTGAAATGTATCGCCTTCCCTCTCTGTCTCTGCCTTCCAATCTTTGTGTTTAAGCTGTAACCCTTGGCTCCCTCCAATTCTAGCCTCCAAACTCCAACCCACCAACGGACTGCGGCCGGGATGACGAGGATGATATCAACGTTGGCGGAGGCGGTGATCGGAATCCTCCGCCGTTCAAGTTCCACAGGGTATGATGGAGTCCGACAAGATTCGTTTCCTCCGAGGGCCTCCTTGAGTGCTCCTCCGAGGGCCTCTCATTCACAAGAGATCTCCATGTCTTCTACGCAAGTTTCTCCGATACGATGTCACAGCCGTACACGAAGTCACAGCTCTCCGAGAAGCTCCGCCGGTTGCGGAAGAAGTTCTGGGTGATCTCATTGCGGCTCACGCGCGGCCTCGACAAGGTGCTGCTGTCACAGCACGATCGGGCATTGTTCGAGCTATCGAAGCAACTATGGCAGCCAGAGTTCTCGTCTACATTGCCATTCCGTACCTGTAACAAGTCAGGCGTTTTCTTTGTTTTGGTTCAGATCTAGCGATGTTTGTTGAGAAGAGATTATGGGTTTTTGATGGTCAAATTGTGGTGAAGTTAAGAGTTTAATTTGGTTGAAATTTGGGGTTTTCTTTCTTTGTGCTTGGTTTTTGATATGATTCTCCGCTGGTGTGATATGTAAATTTTCTTGGGCTGTGACTGTTTTCTTCCCAGAAATCTCCTGGTTATTCAGTTTTCGTATAAAATTTTGGATAAATTACAGTTACCTCTCTCGAGATATCTAATCATTTCAGATAATTGTCCCCCAATAGTGTTAACTAAGAGCAACATTTTAGCACTTTACCCTCAATTGACTTTTGTTGACTGATTAACTATATTCATTCATTTTTCTTTATTCTTGTAACCAAACAAGACTCACCCATCATTTATTACCCCAAACACCTAAGTCATCATTTATTATCTCAACAACCAAACACTTTCTTTCTTCTACAAATAAGATAAGGAACCAGAGCATAACCCACCACCCCCCCCCCCCCCCCCCCCCCCCTCCTCCTCACATCTCCTTCCGTCATTTCTACCACCACGCCTACACCCACTGCTGTCAAGTGCCGCCATTATCCCCATCTTCTTGCCATCACTCTATTAACCCCAACCTGCACCACCCAACTGACCACCATATGATTTCTACAACCATAAACCAAACCAAATCCAACACCAAAAATCCCTTTTGTTGATCACGCTCATATCACTCAACCCACCTATTTCAACTATCCAACCATTTCATCCACTATGATCGCATAAGTATTTATATATATGAGTGTGTATATTCTGTAAAGATACACAAATAAAAATTTGGGAGTAATGGTGATTAAGATTGCCCGTTGCCATACCACCAACCATGGCTGCATTAATCTTTATCTACCATGGCCCGCTGCATCATCCTTCCGTTAAATTGTTTTTAAAAAATATCCATAATTTCTAATCATCTTCAATTTAGAGCAGACCAAATATCAATTAAAGGGACTTGACCAATACTGGAGATTCAATTTCTTGGTGGTTTTAGAGCATCTCCGACTCATCTTTAAATTTTTAAATTTAAAGATAGGTTGTAAATTTTGCCTTTCTACTCATCTTTATTTTTTAAAAAATTTGAAAAAAATAAAAATGACCTTTATATGGAGTTTTCAAATTTGAAGGTTCTCCAAAATATTTAAAGGCTCTTTTATTTCACTATTTATGTAAAGCTAAAGCAATAACTATGTGGGATCTTTATACTAATTATTATTTTAAGTTTAAATAATGTATTATTAATTATTTAAATAATATTTTAATAAATATTTAATTTAAACTTTCAATTAATTCATTAATTTTTTTAATTTGTTAAATATTTATTTAATTTGAGATTTTTTTATATTTAAAATAAATAAATTATTTATATTTTACTTGCTTTTATTTATCTTGAAATTATTATTTATATATGAAATTAAAAAATTCTTTTTATTTTACTAATATTTATTTATACTAAAATTATTTTAATCCATAGAATCAATGAATTATTTTTTTATCTTACTACTCCATCTTTTCACTTTGTTTTTTTTTTTTTAATTTAAGAATTAATCAATCTATTTCTATCACCTTCCAATAGCATTTAAAATTTTAACATCTATTGAAAACAGAAAATAATTTTGACTAGAATAACAACAAAAAGATTACATAAAAATGACATTTCTCGATCATTCACTAATACTTGAAAAAATGTTATATGAAACAAGCATATATCTTTCCTATAAATGCTCATTTTATGTGTTTTAATTAGTTTCTTATTGTATTTTAATTTTTGTTAAATGTATTTCATTAGTTTGTAATGGGATTTTTTGTTTTTTTAAATTTTTTAATGTAATTTAATTTGTAATTTCATGGGTAGATCATTTAGTTTAAAAAATATTAAATGATTTAATTCTAATTAAATATTTAGTAAATAATTACAATTTAAATTAAAATATAATAATAAATAATTATATTTTGAATAAAATGGGAGCACAATATATAATTTTTGACTTTTTTTTATATAAAAGAATAGTGATTTGAAGAATAAATAGTGAAATAAAGGTTGAATGAGTTAGAGTAACAATGTAAAAAAGTAAGACCCATAAACTTTAAATTTAAAAAAAATACTAAAATAAAGATGAATTTAAAGTTTTTGAATTAGAGATACTCTTAAAGTGGTTGTGGCTTGGTATGATTGTCCTTGTACTCTGATTTCCTCACTGGTTGGTATCTAATCTTGAACGTACGTGCGTGATTGTATTAATTTATGTGTGAAATGCAACCCTTTTGTAATTTCTGGCTGGGTGGTGGTTTGGTTGCCATGAAAGCTATCAGATAAGTGTGACACGGTGGCCGGGGTTGGAGAAGGAAGAGGGAGAAGGAGAGAGACGAACGGCTTCCGGTGAGAAGTGGGTTTGGTAGTGTTCTAGTGTGGTAAAGCCACAATTTTTGAACCAAAAGCATGATGTAACAAACCCTCACTGAGTGAGGTGAGGTGATGATAGGTGGTGTTTAGCTATAGAGATAGGCAAAGAGGTGGAGTGTGGTTTTGGGGTGATAAAAGGGTATGATTGGCATTTAAAAAAATTAATAAGCTGACATTAGCAAAGTTTTGTCACCGTTAGTAACGGAGGGTGTACAAAGGGGCAATCTGATACCGTAACCAAAGCAAAAGAGAGGTTGTTGTTATTTTTAAAATGTGAGGGGAACTATTTGTCATTATTGAATACCTCAAGCGAGGTCAATGTAATTTATCCTAAAATTTTTTGAAGACCTTGTTTTATGGTAAGCAGCCACCCCGAACCCGATAGCGACTGACCCGAAGCCAATCAGGCTGGTATTTTATTTTTGGAACCCACCCAGAACTCGATAGAAGCCACCCTAAATTTGCCCCGTTAGGGTCGGGGCCCGAAAATGGGCTTCAATGCCATTCCAACACACACATATATAAATAGGGATGAGACCCGACAAATTCGAACTCTGCGTCACCCCACCCCGATGCGGGTTTTACCACGGAGCTGATTATATTATGGAACTTTTAAATATACATATTACATTTAATTATATAAAATATTATATAAGTAAATATTAAAATTTTAATATTACTTTTTATTCTTTGAGTTTTAAGTTATTTCTTTTTCAATTTTATATTTTATTATTATTCGTATAATTTTTTATTTTTAGAGATTTATTTTTATATTTTATACAAATTAAACTCATTTCAACCCAAATCTCAAAAACTTAAGTGGGATGAGAACAGGATAAGAAAGTTCAACCCGTCACGGGTTTGAGATAATGTGTGAGATATAGTTATCAATATCGCACCGGTTAGCGCATTGTTTTTACTATTTGTACTATACGTATTGGCACCGGTATATTATCGGACACCATATCAAGTTTATCGCTATTAATATTTTTATACATATGAAACTGTATATTTATATACCATATGTTAACTTTCAAAATTTTAGCATTGTTTATATAAAGTATTATTTAACACTAAATTATTTTTACACAATATAAACAAGTAATCCAACCCACGTAGATATTTAAAAATATTTGTATAGTATTTACTATTTATTAAAATAATAGACATTTATAATAAAAAAATAATAAAAAATTATTTAAAAAAAAATTTCACAAAATTCGATGTATACCTGTACCACCCGGTACAGACTGGTATTGCCCAATGCAGTCGAGACGGACCAGCGGTATTCTTCTATATCTTAACCAGTGTAAAACTTACCCTCTGCACCTTTTTATATTGGACGGTATGATGCGAGATTAACAACTATTGTGTGAGGTGAATTTTTAACAAATTATTTTTAAAAAAAATACGGGTCGATGTGGCGTGAGATTCACAACTATGGTGTGAGGTGAATTTTTTCTATTAGGGGCGGGGTAGAGATAAATATAATTATAAATTATAAATAATAAATAAAATTATATATTAAATTTAAAAAAAAAGGGTACCTAACAAAGTCAATGTTGGTAAATGGTGGAAGTTGTGGTTTATTTTCTCCCACTAGAACTAGACAAGGTGGTATCTATTTCTTCTTCTGTGCTGAAGGGTTTCCTCTTTATTTCGACATTTTGGATATATCAGGGAACTGGTGGGGAATAAAAGAGAGCGAGCAAAAGATTCAGTGGGCAAGTTGGGAGTAGATAGCAATTGCTAGGGAGTTGGTGGTTTGGGCTTTTCGAGATCTCGAGGCTTTTAACGAAGCTGCTAAACAAGGCCTGCACATTTTTGTTGTCGTCATTTTCTAATAGAATCCTTTTTTAAACCTTCAAAAAATAATAAATAAATAGTTTTTCATTTTACAATAAAATGCTCCGATCATTTTGGTGGGCTTTTTGTGTATAAATTTTCTAGAAGAAGAGTGTTTTTCATAGACACACACAAACGAAAATTATGCTGTCTTTACCGGCAAAGATGATTGCCATGGTGAAAAATGGTCGCCGGCATCGACAGAAAATTGACTAACCTTACAAATAAGCTGCGTGAATACCTTGTCCACTCAGAAGTAGTGCCTTTAATGCTAGACCCTAAAAAAGTTCGACTTCAATGGCAAATGTTGCAATTTCTTAATAGCCACCCATAATGCTTATACGTAAAGAACTTGTAGATAAGCTTGTATTTTACCATTTTAATATTTCTCACTTGTAAAATGTTTCCGAAACATTTTTGAAATGTTTCCATTTCTGAGCCAACCAAAACCACCCCTCGAAACGAAATTTTGATCCTTGCCCAAAACATATACCAGGGCAGCCCCATTGCCAGGTTTCTGCCAGAAGCCAAAACAAATCTAAATACGCTACAAAAGCTCTGGGAATAGCAGTGGCCAAAACACTATCCATTAAGCGTCAGTAAGAAATATAACAACGCAATGCTTTGCGCGCAGTCCAGACAACCTAAAGCAGAACTTGTTGCAATTGTAATTACAATTCATTTAATAACCTTATTAGTCGATGAAATCGTAAAACTATATGATTCGTCAGGAACAGAGGACCGAAAACCAGACATATAAAATTGTAATAACAGAAACACACTAGGCCACTTCCAATCTCTTCTGAAGCAACTTGCTTACTGACAATAATTGAGTTTCAATGTTCTAAGAAGAGGAATCTCAGGAGTCTTATCAACCCATTAAGCTTTAAACATAAACCAAATAACTAGCTTCAAACAAAACACAGATGCCATCTGAAGACTCCATTCATGCCAAAGAAAGGTCATTCCAAGTAAAGATGTTCCGATTAAAGAGGCCCTGGGAAAGTCCCATTCTCCCTCTGCTCATTCCACCTATCGACCTGTAGTAATTAATCCAAGAAGCAAAATAAGAAAACAGCGAAGACAATTTCAGAACCTGCACTAGTTTCTTTTCTAGTAAGTATGTTGGTATGTTGGCAGAATCCAAGCACTTGGGGAGGTGGGGGGAATCAAGGCAAGAATCATGCTAGAGGAGAAATAAGCACGACATTTTGATCAACCATAGGACTTGGAATTATTATCACTAGAAGAGGTTATTGTTTTGTGCAGAGTCTACCTCATTGTATTCCTTTTCCCATGCACAGTCATTTCTCATTTCTGGCCGTCTTTTTTCAATTCTTTCATGAAAATTGATTCATATTAATGAAAAGCAGCAATATAAAGAAGACAGACGAAACGTAGCTATTAGAACAGTGGTTTTCTCATTATTATCATCACAAATTCAACTTGACCCTTCTTCTCACTGCATGACAAACACAGTTATACATTAATCCATTACAACTAAACAATAGAAAGCATTATTCAAATGGCATATATGGAAACCCAGCTTATTTGTGAGTGCATTAATGATTGATTAACTGGCAGCCATAGATACATATATTTAAATACAGGGTGCAGACTATATATAATAAAATAGATTATTGTTACTGTGGTGATAGTGGTTTTTATTATTATTAACGTTACAAATTCAATCGGTGTTTCTTGTCACTGCACAACAAACACAATTATACATCAATACATTACAACTAAATAGTAAAAAGCATTATTCAAATGGCAAAGATGGAAACCCAGCTTATTCGCATTAATGGTTGGTTAACTGGCAGCCATAGATACGTAAAAGTAAATAACTTTAGGGTTATGAGTTTTAGGACCTAACATTGATGATATATTTGAAGATATGGAAGAGAACAGACCATATTTTTAAGACTAGCCTTTCTTCCAAACAGAAAATATCACAATCTTTTTCCTAATAAAAGTGGTATGATATATGACTTACAAAATTGACATTAGAGATGCCTCAGTCATTCAAATTCCCTGTCAAGCATGAAAACTGTTTTCTTAGACAAGTGATTGGCAATTGATTTTGAATGATTCAGCATCACCAACTTATATTAGAATCTTACTTTAGAAACCAGCATCAGGAATTCACACCAGGTGTAAATTAGAATGACTAAGTGATATCACTGTATATTAGGATCTTATTTATAGAAACCATTATCAGAACCCACACGGGCTGTAAAACAAACTAAGCTACTCGAGCTAGACTTGTGGTCAGCTCACTAAAAACTCGTGAGATTAGCTCGTGACACAAACAAGCCAAGGTTGAACACTCGAGCCTTCATAGTGGAAGTCATGCGGGATGGAAAGAGACGTGGATATATGGGCATTCTGTAGGCTTTGTGGGAGTGTTCAAGATATAGAACCCAGCTTAAAAAAGAGAGGAGGATTTCCAGTTTAGTCATAGTGAAGAACTTTGGGAGAATCATTACAATGTGAACAGGTGGGAGTTAATGTAGTCTTCGCCCTAAAAACTCCAAATAATAAGATTTCCAAAAACCCATAAAAGGCAAAGAAGGAAATGATGTCACGTCATCATCCATGTTAGAGTCAATTGTCGACATGGCTCCACATGATCAGAAGGTAAGTGCGTATCATTCAATAAAATAAGTGCATATGATACACACTTAACTCATGAAATGATATGCTTCTATTTGATCAAAAAGGAAGTGTTTACCAAAAACCTAAACAAAGTAATTTAAAAAAATCAGTAGAGGCAAAGAACAAAATGCTGCCATGGTATCAGCCACACCAGATTTTCAATACCAAATGTAATTCCACATTGGCAAGAATTAAGTATCATATGCACTTAATTTATGACAAGGATACTCACTTAATAAATAATAATTATAATCATGTGTTGATAAATAAGTGTGTATGATACACAAATTTATTGAATAATGTGTATGATCGCAGGAAGTTATGTTGACAATTGAATCAAACATGGTTGATGACGTGGGGATGTCAGCCACACCACATTTTCAATGCCAAATGTAATTCCACATGGGCCTGAATCAAGTGAGCATCATTTATAAATTAAGTAAATATCATTTCCACTTGTTTATAACAAGGATACACACTCAATTTATGATAATGATACATCGTTTAATTAGGTGTATACCATTTTATAAGTCAAGTGTGTTATCATATGCACTTAATTTATTAAATGATACACACTTACTTTATGATCATGAGGAGCCAAGTTGAAAATTGACTGACATGGATGATGACATGATACCATTTCCTTCTTCGCCTTTTATGTGTTTTTTTGAAAATTTTCTTATTTAGAAGCTTGATTAGCTAATCAACACTTCAATATTGTATAAAAAAAAAAATCAAGCTAACCTCCCTTGGCCCAATTAAAGCTCATTCGAGATTGACTCGAAAGGTAATCAAGCGAAGGTTGAACACATTTTTTAAGCTCATTAATTTTTCAAGCTTGAGCTAAGCTTGAACAAACCACAATTCAGCTCGGCTCGTTTACAACCCTAGCGATGCTTTGTGGGGAGAAAATGAATTTGAACATATAGAAAGAAGTAGCTTCTTAGTAATAAAACAAGAGATTGACATGATCTGGGCACATCCGAAGAGTACTATGATATGTTAATTTGTGGGATCATGGAATTCAGAGATTCTATGATGGGAAAATAAAACAAGGTTCAACATGATCTGGGCATGTACAAAACAAGGTCTTTCTGATAACTCCAAAAGGTGGGATCAATTTACAAAGAATATGGATTAAACATACTTCAATATTCTAGCCAAACATAACATTTGTGCAACAAGTTTTAAATTTTAATGCAATGTCTGAACAGCTGCCAACACACTGCAATTTCTTCATTCTTATCGTCCACCACCAAGCAAAAATAAACATGCCAAAACTACAGGATATTGTGGATGAATATCACTAAGGATGCATGTGCTGCACACAAGTAAACGTAGCATAGAATAACATATTGGCAATAAAGTATAATTAATTGTAATGTCAGTTCTGTTGAACCTCCGTAAGGGAGGGTCATTGTACTTTTTCCCAGCCACACCCCCCCCCCCCCCCCCCCCCCCCGGCCCAAAAAAATAAAAAATAAAAACACAAACACAGACACAGACACAAAAATTGGGGCACAGCCACAAAATAAATAAATAAAAGAAAATCCTATAATGCCAATATGCAAAATGTATTGTATACAATACAAAAGCGTCATTATCCAATTTTTAGAATTGTTACAATTTAAGATAGCTTTTACTCATAGTATCACACCCAGTTGAGAAGTTCAAAATTTTTACTGGAAGTATTTTTTGGTTCTATTAACACAGGAGTCAAAAGCAGGAAGCATAAAGTCATCAAGCTGATCCTTCTTTTCTTTCCAATACTTGTAGTTGACATATATTTCCTCAGCCTTGACTAACCAACATGCCAAATGATTGAGGTAGTTGGACAGGAATTGTGCAGGAGAGAGAGAGAGAGAGAGAGAGAGAGAGAGAGAGAGAGAGAGAGAGAGAGAGAGAGAGAGAGAGAGAAGTTGACGATTAGCGTTGACAATTTTTTAAAAAAAATCATAATTAACCATCTGTTAACTTTCATCATTAAACATTTGGTACTAAAATCTTCTTTAAATCAGCTCAACACCCAATTGACACTCTTCATGCTCACCCTTTCTGTTGATCCTTTTTCTACAGATGACTCCACCTCCCCTGATTCCCAGGAAAGACGGTCTGTGAATCTCCCATACAAGAGAAGTTGGCCCCATTTTAGTGCACAAAAGGCACCAATCAATTCTGTGTTGATATTCCTAGTCCACCAGCAGGTAAAAGCCCCAAAGCAGCAAGGTTTGGAAGCTTATGTAGTCCGCTGCCTTTTTAGGTTTATTTCATCCTTATTAAATGTTCAGGTTCATGGATTCCATGAATCTTGGTTTTGTCCACATTTTTTTAAGGCATTTCATGGTCACAGCTTCCAGCAAATGTAAATCCAGGACAACAAGTGGATTATCCTCTTGAGATGCATTCACCGCTTATAAACTGGCACAAAGATTTAAGAGTTTTGGTCATCAAATGTATGTAACCTTTTCTATTGTCTTGTGCAGGTACACAGCCCATATGGGCGGACACGCCACCCCCTCCATCACCCACCTAAGCTGCTAAGGCTCCAGATTGCATCAAGTCGGGCTAGCATACTCAGTGCCTTAGCCCCAAACCTGCCTAGAGGCAAGCTCCAAAGCCTCTAGCGTGGGCACCTAAGATCAACTCCCTTGGCCCAGCCAAGGGACCCCTAAGGGGACTCCCTCCATTGAACTCCAGGGATCCTTTGTCCTGCCCTTGGGCACTGTGGGTACACCCTCCATCTCACTCCTGGGCACCCTCTCAGAGTGTAGTCTCCAGCTAAGAGGCAATCTCCAATCCTTGGGTCTTGAGTAGACCCCAAGGACTCACCCCTTGTGTGGCACATAGTTATGGAGTCTCCAGCCAGCCATGACCCTCAATGCGGGACCATTAAGGACTTATAATTTGGATGCTAGGATTAATGGGTTCGTCAGGATGTTGGTCCCTCTCTCGGAAGAACCTCCAGTGGCTTGCCATAATGAGAGAGAGTTCTCTGCCTACATTGAGATATGTTAAGACAAAGACATTATAAAGAAGAAGATAAACGGTGTTTAAGGGTATTTAATGTTGGGTCAACTCTACATCTTAACTATATCCCACCTACCTCTATGAAATCCGATTGCAGGGCTGACTCCTCCTGAGGCTGAGAGGGACAAGCCATCACACCTATCACAAGTTGGCTCTCCCTCCCGCGCCTCATTGCCTATATAAAGGGCCTCCTTCTTCCCTTCAATCAGGAGATCAACTAAGACAAGACCATCAAATCTATTACTTCCTCATCAATACACTGAGAAGTCTAACAAACTCTCTCTAGTTCACTTCTCTCTCTCTCTCTCTCTCTCTCTCTCTCTCTCTCTCTCTCTCTCTCTCTCTCTCTCTCTCTCTCTCGGGCTGCCATTAGTCCTCTCCCTTTCACTCTCTGCTTTGTTTTGTAATTGCTGACTAACTGTCATACTTCGCAGAAGGTACAAATATACCCACAACGCTTATGGTTACCCACATCTCACCTTTTGATCTTGAACAATTGTTATCTAGGTTTATAGATTACTAAGAAGCACAAGACTAATATCGTGGCTTTCCCCCTCCCCCCTTCACCCCTTCTCTTCATTAAATCGGGGAAAACAATATCATTTTTAAGTTGAATCAACGACTACAACAATAGTCTTCTTTGGCATCTCTCTCATTCTATGTGTGTGTGCACTCATGCAAAACCAGAATATAGACAAGTCAAAAAAAGTTTAGAACCCTTCCATGTAAAGGTGTATATAGACTCAGCCTTGATATATCAGCAAGATCAAAACGAAATAGCACTTGATCAAAGTGGAGCATAAGCACGCGTTGGGTAGCACAACACATTGGTTTTAGGTACAGAGTCGACGAGAAGCCAAATTTCACCTTAGCTATAGTCATCCCCTATAGAAAAGACTTTAGGATGAGGCACAAAAATGCCAAATGCACAAGTCTCATGGTCCTCCGCATGAGAAAATTCTAAAAGCAAAATATTTGAAAAGAATACGGGGATTCCAAAAAATTGCATATTTCTATACATGCATTTCTTCCCAGTATAACAGACCAATCATATGGAAAAGATGAAGGAGCAAAACATGCAAAAGAAAAAAGAGCACGATTAAATTACAGTTAAGTCAGTATTTGAAGTGCGGTATTCAGTTATTCATTCAAACCATAGCTAATGCAGTAAATAATTGCATAGTATTCAAGGACATTTCATTACAATTTATATGACATTCATGCTACACGCAATCACTGTAGCTATGAAAGACTTGTAGCGATGACAGAACAGATCACATTTTCACAGAATGTATAACTAGGTATCAGAAGCAAACCATGCCCAAACACTTCGTTAGAACATAAGGACAATCGTGAAAGAAAATACTCGAGAAAAAAGAGTGATCTAAGTTTTTTGTCCTCTTTTAAAACTTGGGAATTGTGAGGTTTTCAATGCCCAATACTACCATGTTTCACTAATATTAACTTTGAATTGTTTTCGTTCAATTATATTTAAAAAAATAAAATTACTTGTTCTGTCAATGGTGCATCCATCTGTAGCTTGTTCCTTCTTCTCCAAGACTTTGATTCTTGAAATCTTCTTACACAGAGAACTCGAGAGAGAGAGGATTGAACTTAGTTTGTTGCAGAGTTCAAATGTTTGTCGCAGCTTTTGGTTCTATCCTTACATTTACCCATTAGAATTCAAAGATGATAATATTTCATTTACGTAAGCACCCGGTGAGATTTTTACAATTTTACCTGGGATAATTTAAATTCTGGGTCAATCATGAGTTGTTGGGATTGAAAGTCATTGAAACACATTTGGGACGTAATAGATTGAATAGCTGATATAAAGATGTCTTGAAAAAAGACCTACGATGGATCCGTACCATACCTTGAGACTACTCAGAGTAGTCTCATGATACACAAGACATTGCATTATACATCAGACATTGCATTAGACATTAACACAGCAGATTAATTGAAGGGAGAAACCAAAATTTTCCCTTGTCTTTCATTCTCTTTCAGCTATGAAACTTGCAAGTGAATCTCGAAACATGAGAGTTTAAGAAACTGTCTTTCACTCTCTTACAAACATTAAATGAAGAGTATTTGAAACATTATTACCTTCAATCTTTAGTTAGAATTCCTCAACCACAAGAGATGCTTTCTTTTTTCAAGATTTTGAGTTTTATTGCGTATAATACTCAACATTCTTCAAACACGTACTTGTAATGGTGTATTAGGTATTTGAGTTCTATTATGAATAATACATTAGATATTCAAGCATTGTACAGTCCTTCTAGATCTATCATCCAGACAAGGTCATGCATTTTTTGTTACATGTTTATTTTAAAAACAAAATAAATAAATATGAATTGGAAAGTGCCAACATTTAATTAGGAAACTTCATTGTTTTGCTTCTCTACCAACTTATCAAAAAAATTTATTTATCTAACAATTGAGAGGAGCATATTTTTTTATTTCAAAAAATCCAGAAGATAGGAATAGGGTTGCTTGAAAGTTCTACATTTAATTAGAAAACTTTATGGTTTTATTGAAGTTCATGGCTTTATTTTGTACCAATAAGGGGAAGCTTATTATGATTTTATTTTTCTACCAATCAATCAATTTAATCAGGAAACTTTATGGTTTTATTTGTACCAATCAGGGCAAAGCACATGGTTTTATTTTTTTATTTCAAAAATCCAGAAAATATGAATAGGGAATCGGAGTGTTGCAAGAGGTTTGGCTTGCCGTGTGGCATTTGAAGAGGTTCACATTTCGTGGCACAGATTATTTCTTAGCCTTGCATGTAGAACATACTAGCATATTATACTTGACCAAGCCATCATTATGGCCACTGAGTCAGTGACGCCATCCCACATTTACATCAGAGAAAACCAAAGCTTACTACTGAGTAAATTCTAAACAGGAAAAAGTCCAAGAGACCTATTTTTTAAGAATTACATTATCTAAATACTTTTACCTTTTTGTTCTTTTGTCTCCATATGTGTATCCTTTCAAGTGCGTGCATGCGCATAAGCATGCACTGAGGTCAGACTACAGTAAAATTCCTATTCATAACTCAAAACTTCTTGTGAATCTCATTTATTCCAAGCTATCTTGGAAAGATATCGACCTTACATGCCATCCATGCCAAAAATCACTATCATCAGGCCTCAGTAGCTAGGAGAGCACATGGTTTGCGATGGCTCCGGTCATCCCCCGACACAAAACTATGTGAACTAAAATTTCAAATTTGATCTAGACCTTGGACTGGAACACAGTGAAGCTGAACCAAACCAAAGCTAAGTTACTCAAATTGGTTCATTTCGGGCACAGCTTTAAATTTCAACACTATTAAGCACAACTTAACCCAAAATTATAGTTCTACTCAAGGCCATTTATGGCTCACTAAGGAGGTCATATTTAGAGCCCACAAGCTAACTAAGCAATGCCCAATACAATAACCCAGTACGTGAAAAGAGAGAGATAGTGGAAATGCCTTTATATAGGCTAGTAGTGGGTAAGTGGACATTCATTTGCCCCCGACCAACGAAGGACTCATATTTTCTATAGAAATCTTGTGAAAGATTCCCTCTGAGAGGAGCCCCACAAATGAAGTCATTAACTATAATAGGGTGTACAAGCGAAAGTCTATGCCTCAGTCTTGGGCTCGTTTGGGTCTCAAGTTGGTACAGATTTTTAAGCCCCCAACCCAGGACAGAATCCGAGGAAGTTGCTTCTCTAATATGCTGGGCCAGGACTGTGGTAACCAAGAACCAACGCACACCAACCCAATTTGATCAGTTTGGTTCACAGGGGTAATGGGCCAAATGCGCCCATAACAGTAGCCAGCCAATCAATGAAATCTTTTTCTGTGTTTTGGGATATGAGACCTCAAATTTCTTACCACAATAAAATTCCAACCAATGGTGCCTTATGGATCAGATAGCTCTTAATCTCCCAACTACTTGAACTTTGACAAACGTAATAAGCATGGATAGAACACGTAGTCGAGAGGTAGGTTAGTAGAATGTGAATAACACAAAAGGTTATGGAGCTGTTTGACAACAGCAAGTTCGACACTAGGTGTAAATTGACCTTTATTGCCTATCATTCAAGACTATAGAATTTTATTATTACTCAAATTTACCATACACTTCAATCCTTAAAGCATGCTAGCTATCAGATCTATAAAACTGGTTCTGCCAGACTACGTGTCAATATACAAGCAACTACTCTAATTCATAGAAGAAAAGTGCCAAACCACATAGTATATTAAGAAATAAAGCAGCATACAAGTGAAATTCATTTCTTTGGTATAATTGCAGTCGGTTCATCCACTGTGCAAGCAGGACAAAGTATAATTAGGGAGATGAATAATACATCCAAACATACCACCACAAATTACGAAGTCAAAACAAATGAAGAATAAGATTTTTTAACAGCAATGGCACTAACCCATTCACCAGGGCAAAGGGACCGATAGTATTTGGCAAATTTCTCACATGGACCAGATTCTTCTCCCTTTGCTGCCAAGCACCTGCAGTTTTTAATTGGAGGATAAAAAGAGAGAGGCAATTACTTAGTTGTACAATAAGCTGGTAACATGTTTAAAACTCTTAGGAGCATCATAAGAAGCCCATCCAGTCATGAATATCTCAGAATGCCATAATACTAAAAAAATGTGCCTGTGAAACTCTATGTAGCGCGTGAAACAGTGTCTGGACTGATTTGTTGTAGGAAATCGAAAATCCGCTGGTGCAGTCTTCAGCTCAATCTGACAGACAAAATAAAGAAGTTGAGCATAAAGTTGATATCAGCCACAAAAAAAAACGTATCAATAAACTTGAGCCGAATTTACGACAGTTTAATTGCCAAAGGTTAACAAAAAGATCAACAACTGTCTCATGTCACTTTAGATACGTGTGGAGGCAGGTAGATATTTTAGGACTGTCGAGAGATAGAATGGCACTAGGTAATCCATGTGCATTATTTCTTAGCCTGTTGATAGCAAGGGACACAGTAGTGGGGTGCCAGGTAAAAAAAAAAAAACCGGTTCTTCAAGAACAAGGATCAAAATTTCATTTTGATGTGATGTATCGATAGGCATGGAAATGGAAATGTTTCGGAAATGTTTTTGGATGTGACAAATATTAATATAGTAAAATACAAATCTTTTCTATTTTTCTTAATAAAAATTGTACAACATTTATAAAAGTTCTAAATTTGTGTTGACACAACTTATTGTTTCCGTAGATAGTATTGCGTTTTGATGCATTTCTCTATGTTTTGGAGTGTGTTGATGGAAACAATAGAGTTTCATTATTCCATTAGTATTTCGTTTCGATGAAGCACTCATGAGCCACGACATAAGTTGTCTGTTTCTTGACACAGAAAACTAAATGGGCACTGGTGGGAGTTAATCATGATTGCATATACACATATGGGCCACTATAGTCGTTTCATCCGATGGATGCAACAGTACATGAAATGCCTTGCAATAATTATGTTATAAGGCACACATGCTGCTAATCACGGTAGAATTATAGTTTCTTCCGTCCAATTTAGGTTTTTAGCCATTTGCATTATTTTCATAGAATGAAAAAGTGTTTTACTATGATAAAAAAATATATCACAGTGTAAATGGTTGCCAATTGCTCAAATAATTTAAGATTATGGCCACTTTTGATTACAATATAAGCATTATGTGGCCAGTTAATCATAGTTATAAGTTTGAACACATTATTTTTGGGTAATATCTTACAACTCTTCAAGCATTCGAGCTGTCTCATATTTGATGAGTTGTGTGGAGTGGGCTTGGGGTTTTTTTTTTTGGGGGGGGGTGGGGTGGGTTGGAGAGGGAGAGGAAGGGAGGGAATATTATACTCCATTGAGCATATAGGCTCCATCGAATTTGACATGGATACTGTTGAGGGCTTGAAAAGACTCCATTGGCAAGTCTTGGATGACATGGCAGCTAACATGGAGGTCTTCATGGCCCGCAAGCCTAGCCCAATTGGATTCACAAGCATTGGAGCCCAGTTTTCAGAATCAAGGCAAAAATAGAGCAAATAGTTGCAGTCATGCATTTTGGGTCAACTTTGCAGCAAAATCTATACTAATTGAAGCAGTTGTCAATTTTTATACGATGGCAAGCTCTACGAGTCTGGTTTCCAACAAAAAAAGGGTGCATGATTTGGAGATCTCTAGAAGGATTTATGGCCAATTTACTAAAGTGTGTTTGGATAGACTGCTAAACCAGGAATTCTGCAACTTCTGCACATTTGGAAGACTTTTACAATAACAAGTGGCAACTCAAGTTAGGATCAAGAGGTGGTTAAAAGAAGTTACTTCAAGGACACATGGCACTTCAAGAAAGTATTAAGAGGCGGTTAAGGGAAGTTACTTCAAAAACATGACACTCCTAGAAAGACCAAGGGTAGTTGTTGAAAGTTGTTTCAAGGACACTTGGCATTGTAGGAGCATGGTGGTTTCCATAATATGAGGATCATGGGATGAAGTAGTGGAACAAGTTCTTAGCAGTTCCTAGTAGTGATGGTAGTCATTTTCTTGTATCTATATATATGTGTATTGTACTCCATGAGAAATGGAGCCATTTCAAATGATGGGAGTATATGATTCTTTTCTTCATGCAAACTGCTTTCATGTTTTTTTTAATAGAAATGTCCAACCATCTGGCCTAAATATTCAGGATAAGGCCATTTTAAATGCCATCAAAACAAAAGAAAACTTAGTATATTGCCATTTTAATTCCCAAACTTTTCTAAGATCAGGGCCAATGATTCTAGTCTAGCTTTGTCTTTTGCTCAAGTGGCCATCATTTCTACAAACTAGTGGCTCTTTTCTTTTATTCTGGAAGATAGCAATTTTTGTTTTGGCCATTAATAGCTCTTGAAGAAGCCTCTCAGTGATGCAATTTACATAACTTTCTTTGTTTTCAACCATTGTCATTGGTGGAGAGAATCCCACCCCACATGCAGCCATTATTGGAACAGACACCCAAATTCAATGCCCACAAAATTTTGCTTTTGTAAGGTCTTGCAATTCACATTTCCATTGGTGAATCTCCATGTCAAGTTTATCAACATGGTCATCAAGTTGGCTGGTTATTTTTTTGAAATGGAGTTGTTCTTTGGCAATCAAATGATGTGTTAAAGAAGAAACAACCCACATGTTTTGCCGCCGATCAAGAGAATAAATCTTTTCTTTAATAGCGTCAATTTCATCTTCACGCCACTCTATTTCTTTTTTACAATGCCATATTACTTCATTTAAGCCAATTGGTATTCTCATTTGTGCCATTCTTTCTCCAAGTTAGGATGTTGTCCCAATGGGCATGCCAAACATTGTGACCAAATTCTGGTTAGGTGCACGGGCATGGTAGGAATTGCTTCCAAAGTGTTCATTGATTGGCTGTCAGTGGTTGAACACGCACAGATCTCAAGCGACTATCACAATATGGTACAGTTGTCGTATTTTAGGACTTCGTTGGATGTAAGAATTTGCAGCAAAGAAGATACATATGGAGACAAGAAAATAAGAACAACTAAAAGTACACAGAGATTCGAAAGCCAATAAATGGAATTTACCAACTTCCGAAGATGTATACCAAGAGATCTGATGGAAGAAACTCAAAGTAAAAAGAGATTCACGTATTGATAAATGGATTTCACCAAGCTATGACGATATTTACCAAGAGATGTGATGAATGAAACTCAAAGGAAACAGAGATTGATAAATGGACTTTGCCCACCTATGACAATATTTACCAAGAGCAAATGGATGAACCTCGAAGTAAACATAGAGACACAGAATGACAAATGGAATTCATGAACTTATTAAGATGTTTACCAAGAGCTTGATAGATGAACCTTAAGAAGCACGGATATGAATACGGATACGGACACAGGCATGGATATAGATACAGACACGGACACGGGACATTCAATTTTTCAAAAGTGAGGACACCGACATGGCAGGTATGCAGCAAAAAAATATATTTTTATACAATATTATGTGTAATGGATATGAATGTAACATCTACAAGTCATCAAAGTGTCCAATATGTATCTTAGATGTGTCTGATGTATGTCATAAAAGTGTCCAATACGTGTCCCTACATGTTGCTGGAGTATCCTAAACATGTCGATTGAAAAATAAATAAATAATAAAAATTCAAGACAAGCTATTGGCATGTCCGACACGTATATCGGTGTGCCCGAGGTGTATGTGTGTCCAACATGTGTGGGGCACGGATACGGCACCTTAAATGGAGTGTCCGTGCTTCCTAGGATGAATCTAAATAAATAGAGATTTGAAGACAAATTAGATTAACCTTCGAAGATTAACATAGAGTCTTGAAAACTACATTACATCTACACCTAGGCTAAATTAGATCGATCCTGTACCTAGTTAGATACCCTCTGTAGGAGTATTTGAAGTGTGGATTGATTGGGCTTCCTCATGGAGTACAATACACATATATATAGATACAAGGCGATAACTACCATCACTACTAGAATTTGCTAATAACTTCTACCACTACTTCATACCATGATCCCTATATTGTGGAAACCACCATGCTCCCACAATGTCAAGTGTCATTGAAACAATTTTCAACTATTACTCTTAGTCTTATTGGAAGTGCCATGTTTCCTTAAGTAACTTCCTTTAAACACCTCTTGATGCTCTCTTGAAGTGCCATATATCCTCGAAGTAACTTCTTTTAACCGCCTAGCATCCTCCCTTGAGACCACTTGCTATCATAAGAGTCTTCCAAATATGCAAAAGTTGCAGAGTTCCCGATTCCAGACACACTATAGTAAAATGACCAAAACTCTTTCTAGAGATCTTTTTGTTGTTGGAAACTAGACTCGTAGAGTTTCCATCTATATAAAGATCGACTGGAGAAACTGCTCCAATTATACAAATTTTGCTGCAAAGTTGAGCCAAATTCCATTATTGCAATTATCAGCTATATTTGCCTTGATTCTGAAAATTGGGCTCGAATGCTTGTGTATCTAATTGTGCTAGACTTGTGGGCCATGAAGACCTCCAGTGTCAGTTGCCATGTTATCCAAGATGTGCCAATGGAGTCTTTCCAAGCCCTCAATAGTAGCCCTATCAATTTTGATAGAAACTTATGCTTATCGGCGGAGGATATTATTTTTGGCCCATGTATATATATACATATATATATATATATATATAGAGAGAGAGAGAGAGAGAGAGAGAAACACCAGGAGATAATCCTAAAACATTGATCATGGTATTCCGTTGATTTTCGAAGGCGGATGCATCATTAGCAACAAACGACAGGCCAACAAAAGATTCTGAAACAATGTTAAGCATCAAAGACACAAACACATGTATATATATTTATATGCATATATCATATGTGTATGTATATATGCATACATCAAAGCCCTAACCTTTTGTTGCTCAGTACTTTGTGGTAAAATCTCTTCATATCAATGGCATGCTTATCAAGATGTTATACATTTAAACGATGCACAAAAATTGATGTTTTTTCCCTTTCTTCAAGTAAGTTACATTATTCTTGAACTTCATAAAAAGATGTCTTCTTTACATGCTTTGTTCCAAAATAGGAGTGAAGGCATGGCCGTGTGGGACAACATTGTGGGTTTGTTGAAGGCATGAAGCTTCCCACATCGACTAAATAATGTCTATTTTGTAGCTTTATATATATAGGCTCTCTGACAATGTGTTAACAAAGTTTCAAGTGGTGGTTGACACACCAATTCTTTTGAAGAACCAACTTTATAAAATTATAGTATTAATTACAAAATATATAAAGTTCCATACATGAAGATTCAATAAATCTTAAAGTACACACTACATAGCTCAGTTCCTCGAGTCAGGTCAGTTTATTGACTCATTAGCCCAGAACTGAACCAACCAATTCGGTTCTCAGAAATTTGGACCAAAAATCGAATCAATCAGGCTTGGCTTGTGTTTCGAGTGTCTTAGGTTTAGTGCATACCCTACCCTTAACGGAACATAGTAAACTAGAATGTGTGAGACAACTTACCCCAATGAGTATTGAACCCTGAGGACATAATGTAACAATAACAAAAAGTCTAGATTTCCCACCAAAATAACTGTCATCTTCATCTCTTATGCTCTTGAGGTAAAGCTCTATTTATTGCCTTGACACTTTAGCTATATAGTATTAGGTGTTGTGCATGCGTATGATCAGGAGATGTTTGAGAAGTTTTTAAATTCTGGTAGATATAGAAGCTGAAATCGAATGTAGAAGCACAAAAAAGGCATGTCTCAACAGCAGACCTATCCTTTCGTAGGTAATTATGAAAATTGTTATAAAAAATTAAAAAAAAATTAAAGATTAGAAATTCTAAACATTTTCCAAAATATCCATCTAATGAAAGATTTAGAGATGCAACTGGACAAGGCCGCCTTTTTTTTTTGTCGCAAAAACAGAGAGGGCCGTAGAACTGAACAGCAATATAAAATCCACATCAAAAGAGCTCAAGAAAACATGAAGAACAATTGAAACTGAGAGAAAAAAGAAAAAGACAGCTATACGGTGAAAACTTAAATGAAGGCTTTAAGGCGGCCAGAAGGAGAGGGTTTAGATGAGTTCTCTCTTATTAGTAACATTTGATCGTGCTATGCTCTCTCTCTCCATAGGGCAATTACTCTTAACTTTGAAGACTTCTACAGACAATATTGCATTATGGGCAATGTCATGGATGAGGACAAATTTCAGTATATGTGAACTTCTTCCCACAGATGGTGGTCGAAATGCATTTATTTGCTCATTATGGGTATTTTGGAGTAGGAATCTCCTATTGCTTATTCTTGGCCTCTATTTGGATCTTATAACAAGGCAAAAATGGCATGGGCACAGAGTGATGGGAACAATGGGAAACAAGATTTAAGTCATTGGAAGGGCCTTAGCTCTCTAAATGAGGGGAGTTTACTTTAATATGTTAAGTTCAAGGATTAAAATATTGTTTCAATGTGTTATTTTGATTAGCACGGAAACGAAATGTTTCGAAAACAATTCAGAAGTGACAAATACTAATATAATAAAATATAAACTATTGTATTTTTTGTCAATAAAAATTGTACAACATGTATAAAAAGTTCTAAATTCGTGTTAATGCAACTTATTGTTTTGGGATATTACGTTGTGTTTTGTTGTATTTCACTATTTTTTGATGTGTTTCGATGGAAACACTAGAACTTTATTCTTTCACTAGTGTTTTAGTTTCGTTTCTAAGGAGACTGAATGTTTTAGCGGTTTTGATAGAAACAAATGAAAATTTTGTTCTTCCGCTGAGTTTGCTAATTTAATTCATGAATTTAGTAAGTCCAAAGAGATCATCTATAGTTGTGCAAGGTGATTGGATGAACCAAGCGCTTTTAGTCATAGGTTAAATCCATTGCTCTCGGAAGCAAGTTAAAGATTTGCAGATTAGTCATAGGTTAAATGAATTAAGCGCTTTTAGGAAAGCGACCATGAAGGTTTGCAGTTGAAAAGAACAATTAATAGTAGATGGTGATAGGTTGGGTGCATAGAGCAGAAAGAGGCCAGTGGTCAAGTTGCAACCACAAAGGTGAGTTGATGTTTTCTCAAATTTTACTTTGCTTACAATCCCAACTTTAAAGTTCAACGAGCCATTCTCGTTCATAATTGCTCTCAGACTCCCAATGAACAATTCAATATGGAAAAAGTACCCTTATATTCTAGACACTGGTGAGAAAAGATGTGTTATGAAAGATTTTCTCTTTTTTTTTTTTTTTTTTGGGAAGGAGAACCGGTCACTAGAATGGCATTCACACTAAGAACTTCAATGTTCCAAGTTTGGAATCTTAGTATTTCTCTTGTTTTCGTAATAGCAACTTTAGTGTAACACAACACGAAATATTTAAATGTTTGATGGGATTCCCGAGTTGACCAATTATAGGTAGGCAGGAATGGTTTTCCTGTACTAAGATTTCACCCCATAAAACGTGTCTCTACGGTAGTTTCATCTAGTTGTATTAGAATGTTGACAAAAAAATATATCCAAAATACTTTCACAAATTTCTACCCATCTCATAGAAATCTATAAGTCAAAAATTAGAAAAGTCATACTCCCTAATTGGAAATCCACTATCCCAAAAAGTACCAACAATATACATTCCTATTAATATAAATAGCATATAATACCCTACGCTATAACTACCTCAACTAAAAAGCTACATTTTGCCAACAAAGACATTTTCTTCGACCAATTCGTCATAGCAAATTATAACTCAAGTTACTCCTAATATGAGTCATACAATAAACGTATGTCCATTTCTTTCATGCTCACCTGACTAAAAAGTAAAAACAACAGAAAGAAAATATCTTTTTTTTGTTGTTGTTGTTCTTCTTTTATTTATTCATTTTTTTTTATGTTAAGAATGATTATAGGTAGACTTTCCTAAGCTCAAAGTTCAATCTTCACAAAACCCAAGAATTGCTTATCTCATTACAAAATTAAAACCTTCTGTTTGACAGACAATCCATATATATATATACAGATGCATACACGTATGGCACGAGATAAACAACTCCGTGAGGTTCTGATTCAATATCAAACGACAATATCATCAAAACACGTTTAGATCCTTACAGCAACAGTTTTGGATGGAAAAATTACATGAAGCAGACAAAATAACTGAAAATAGGGTTTTCCGTTGTACCTCTGCCATTGTCGATCACGTCAAAAAGAGAGACGACAACTTCGGAATCAGGGAGAGCTCACAGAATCGACGAAAATGAAAAAGAGATTATCGATAATTTGGGTTCTAAGACCAATCCGGTTCGACCGATGGTCAATTGGAAGCTGCCACGTTTATAAACATCCGGGTTTTCAATTTTTATTGTTATTATTATCATGTCTTTAAAGAACCCATTGGGAAAGTGATTTGCTATCCTCTTTCCTTTCCAGTGCAAATATAAGGGAAAGGAGGGAAAGTGATTTTCTTTAATTCTACTTTCCTTTCACTTGTTTTTACGAAAATAAAATAAAAGAAATGAACTACTTTCTAAAAAATTTTCTTCCACTTCCTCTTCCTTTCCCTTCTAAGCTTTGTTTGAATTAAAGAGTTTGGAGGAGAAGTAAAGGATATGAAAAGAAAAAGTTCTAAGCTTTGTTTGAATTAAAGAGTTTGGAGGAGAAGTAAAGGATATGAAAAGAAAAAGTTAGTTAATATTATGTTTGAATAATTTATAAAGACTGTAAGGGAAGTGAATGGAGGGGTTAAGAAGAAAGAGATGGTCCATATTTTAAACACTTTTCTTTCCTTCCAAAACTGAAAGAAAATAGAGGGAAAAGAAATTGGTTGTTATTATCATTATTTTTTAATTCAAAGTATATCCATTAATTATAAAAAAAAATAATACAAAAGAGCTAGATTATACACGTCCCTTTTATTTCTTAATTATTATTAAACTAAACAAGAGCAAAGAAAGACCACTTTTATTTCCTTCTTTTTAACTGAACAAGGTAAGAGATACTTTATTTTGTTTCCTTTTTCCTCCCTTCTCTTTTTCTTATAGTTAACTCTTTCTCTTACTTTCCCTTCCCTCTGTCCAAACAAAATGTAAAAGTTTCATCGGGAGGCCCAAAGGTGGACATCAAATCGGTTCACAAAGTCTCATCTAAGCTCGCTAGCCTGGCTTAGGATTTATAAGGCTTGGTTATTTCATTGAAGAGCATCAGAAAAATATATATTTTAGAAAATTAAAAAAGTTTGATTGTTTATTTTTTAAAAAAATTTCTAAATTCTAAGAAAAAATATTCAAATCATAAGAAAAAAATTGGTAAATAACATCCTAGAATTATCTTGGAAGTTGTTTTATGTGGGTGGAAAAGTGGAAGAATTTAGGTCAATATTCAATAAGAAGAATTCAATCGCTATCAATCTCCCCCTCTCTCCATCAATACACTTTTTCTCTATGATTCTACTTCATAAAAAAAAGTCATAATTTCTTATAATCTCTCCCTCTCTTTTAATGTATGAATCACTTATGTAATTTTTTTAAATATTATTTAACTCTTATATTTTGTCCAGATAACAACTAGGGTTAAAATAAAAAATCTTCTCATAATTGATTTTCCTGTGAAACAAACAAACGGAACCAAGGTTTAAAATCTTGGTATTTCTACGTTTTATTATAAATACGGGTCAAATTTGGGATGAGTGCTAGAAGCCCAACCCTCTAATTTTGAATATAAATTTATATGCACTTTTTATATATTATAGTTTACAGTACTTGTTTTGGTATTTTAGGAAGAAATAAATTTTATTATATTATGGTATGAACCAAAATTACATAACTTATCTGTCCTTCAAAAGTAAACACTTAAATCTTCGTAATTTGGAGGGAAGTGTAAATTGTTATAGGGTTAACAAATAAGTTGAAAGTACTAAAATACCCTTCATTGTTTGCATCTTTACTGTTGAAGTTTTCCCTCCATTAATGGAGGCTACTCTATCTCACCCATATTGTCAAACCATAATCACCAACGTTATGGATACCGAAATCAAAGCCAAAATGGATCAAGAACCCAAAATCAAACCCAAAAACATGATAACCAAAATTAATCACTTAAAGTTTACAATTTTTGACCTCTGCAATCGAAATTATAAATATGGACATATGTATAACTGTATGTATGTGTATGTGGTAAAATAAAAACTACTGAAATGCATACATTTGTTTTTATGTGTATATATTGATCTCTGCTTTTTAATTGTTGTTGTAGTTTTGTTGGATTTGAGATTTTGATTTAAAAAACATTTGGTGTGATTGGTGATTGTGATGGGCTGTAGGAGATGAGGATTTTGGTGGAGTGAGAGTGATTGCTGGTGGTGGCTGGAGAGGAAGAAGAGATAATAGGGTTTAACTGTTTCGGCAATGGTGACAAAGAAGAATAGAAGGTAGAAAGAGGGTGTTTTGGGTGCGGAAGAAAGATAGAACAAAATGAAGAGAGCAAAAAAAAAAAAAAAAGTGATCTAAGGGCAGGCAATTAGTGGCAAGAGAGGAACAAGAAGCGTATGAGACTATGGGCACTTGCTTCAGTAATTGAGGGTAAGAGAGGGTGGGTCAGTTGAGAAAGGAAGGAAGGAAGAGAGAAATATTATCTCAAAAGCGTATAAATGTAATTATAGTTTAATAAAAATTTTAGTTTTGTAATAAAAATTAAATTGTTGCAAGTGAAGCTTACCTACCGTAAAAATAGAAGGAAAATTTAACGGTTGCATTTTGCTCCGAACTAGGAGAGGTTTAAGTGTTAACTTTTGAAAGAAAGGCCATGTAATTTTGGATTATACCACGGAGTGAAATGTATTTACCCTTTTTTTTCATTAACAAAACAAGTATAACGAGTTCTCGTGAAAGAGCTTTAAAAAATTTGAACTCCTAATTTTATTTTCTCCGTAAAGAGACACCATATTCAACCCAACCTTAGTTCCAGTTGGTCTTGAGTATTGATCTTACAACCCCAAATCTAACCTAAGCAGATCATCAATTATATATATATATATATAAGTTGTGTTTGCTCTTATATTTTTTTTTTTTACGTAGCGCTTAAAATACTTTAATATTTTAAAAATGTTACGTCGTAGGGCAATTGATTAGATAATTATAAAATTTATTCTTTATTCAATTCACTATATTAATTTTGTAAGATATAGTTTTAATGCATTAACAATGTAGAATTTTTTTATACAAGCAGGGTACCAGAGTATGACATGTGTCTTTTAAAATTTAAGTACAACATAAACAAGCAAAGACTCATGGACACATATGGCATTTTAGTGCCCACTTGTATAAAAAATTTCTACACTGTCAAAGCATTAAAATTAAAGTCATGTATATATATATATATATAATAAGATTAGTTTTATAAAATAGATAAAATATATATATACAATGTAAAATTGTAAACACTCTTTCTAAACTTAATATCTAAAAAAAAGTGATTATGTTTAAATAAAATACTATATATATATATATATATATATCTACTTACTTCTTAGATTAAATAAAGTAATTGTGAGAACTCTTTTTAGTTGTATTTTTAATTATTGTGAATTTTAAATTAACTATTTATAATTTGAATAACTCTTACTCATTATACATTGCAGGGGTTGATATCTAGTTATTTAATATATCTTTAATATCTAGACCACAAATATACACATGTACATATATATATACACACCTTATGGGTTTCAGGGTTTCAATTGTAAGTCATTTGGATCTAGTGGACTTTTGAATTTCTGGGTTTTTAATTTTGGTATCATGGCATTGGTTAGATGTTAAGTGAGCTTTTTAAATATTATGGGCTTGCAGGTAGGCCTATCAATGGGCCGGGTTTGGACCAAATTCGCTAGACCAGGATCCGATTCAGATCCAATAAGCATTGGATCCGATAAGTATTCCCAGACCTAATCCATTAGTAATTGGATCCGGATATGAGGATCCGACCCGACCCGACAATTAGATTTTTGAGAAGAGAATAATTTGTTTATAAAAAAATTAATATATTTAAAATAAAATTATGACTTGTCCAAATTAAATCGGATCGGATTGGGTCCATAATCGGGTCTGGCGGATTCATCCAGATTCAATCCGACAACAATTGGATCACTCGGATCCGGGTCTATCGAATTATCGAATCGGGTCTAGCTTATTGGATTTGGATCTATTGGATCAGATCCGGATTGGATCCGGGCTAGACCCAATCCATTGACAAGCCTACTTGTAGGTCTGGGACTTAATAGTTAATAGTGCGAGCTTTGAAGAGTAACACTCATATTCCGCAACTTTGGTTTGATTCAGTTATAAGAGGCAAAGGGGACCATGCAAGATTGGCTCATAACATTAACTAAGATACTAGTGTTCGAATCACGTTTAATTTATTAAAAATTCATTCAAAATCAGCTACTTATGTAAATAAGTCAAGTCTAAATAGATTTTAAAATTTTATTAATTTTCTAAGCTTGGCTCAAACTTGGATCAAGCTTAAATGCACTCTAGTATTATATTTAATAAAAAAAAACAAAAAAAACTACTCGAGCTTTATTTGTAATCAGCTAGATTCAATTTCATTTGAGATTTGCTCGATTAAACTTTGTTTGAGATCAGCCAACTAAATTTAAATATATTTTGTAGCTCGTTAAGTTTTCAATTTAAACTTGAACAACTCACTACTAAACTCAACTTGGTTTGTTTACAACCCAAACAATAAAGTGTAGTGATGGACACTTTTATGGCCTTTTATACTAGTGAGTATGAGTGTGCATGAGTCGGGTTAGTGATTACACTATAAAAGTGTAATCATATACCTTTGATGTGTACTTTGTTAGACCCATATTTGTTATATGATAAGTTAATTGATTATTAGTATTAATTGATTTGTTTACTTGTGTAGAGTTCTGGATTAAAACGGATTGAAAGAAGACCCAAAGGGGTAAGTGCAGACAAGGAATAATAACCTTCAAAGCCACTGCCCGTCTGGACGTGTAATCAAGCCGTCCGGACGACCTAACAAAGATCAAATTTCTTATAGGTTTAGGATTGAAGGTCTATTTAAAGAAGGAAGAATCCTAATGATAGGTAGTTAGGGAGAGATATCTAAAGCTATGAATTTTTAGTCTTTTCAGAGCTTTTATATAGATTAACATTGGATTTTCTGATTCATGATTAAGTAAAGCATTCTTCTATATTTCAATATTTGTGTTCCTTCAATTTATATTCAAATTTTCGATACAACATCTATGCTTTCTACTATGTTTATGAGTAGCTAATTTCTTTCTTGGCGTAAATTGTGAAGATTGATTGGTTCTTGGTGAATTCTTTGAGGTAATCTTGTTCTTACATGTTCTAATCTTGTGGAAATTAAGATTCATTCTTTTCTCCTTAGTTTCTTTCGAAATCAAGAGTTTATGATTATATTCTTAAATATTTGACCTTGGACTTCACCGAGATTACTACTGCATCGTCTCCATACACTTGCGGTTAAACTCAACAGTGTTCAAGGAGTGATAGGTGGTTCGGATATGTGCCAAACCCATAACCGACTAGATCTTGGCCAATTCTAGATATTTAGATTGAGGACTGAACCAACCATGCCATGGAACCAAATCGAACCGAGTTGGTTCGGGTTGGTGCTGATCGGTTCCGCTGATCGATTTGGTTAGGTTGGGTCGGTTTCGTTTGGGTCAAGTCCATATTTTGCATAAAAGGTTTGATTTATTCAATTAAAATTTTAAAAACTATACTCGATTTGTATCTTCAATTTTTAGAAAGTTCATAAAAAAAACAACATACAGAACAAATTAATAAATATTTAAACACAACAAATAATAATTTAGAAACAATTTTTGTAGCAGAAAAGATCGGGCCTCAGGTCTGGTCGAATCGGGTCTCAAAGGGTGCTAGCCAGAGAACTAAATTGAATTTATCGATTGATCAATTTTCAGATATAGAACGATCCAAACCTATAGACCCGAACCAAACTGACCTAGAGAGGCCGAATTGATTCGGTTCTCGGTTCTTTCAGTTCTTTAATGCCCCTACTAGTGAGTAAATGACGAGAAAGAAATCAAGTGGGATTAAGTCCAACTAAGTACTTTCTTTGTTAAGCTCAGTTTGACTGAACTTGACCTATTAGTTTGTATGAAGGATATAATACAACTTAATATGCCTAAAATGCTATGAAGGAACTAATTGCTTTGGAAAGAGAGAGGGAAATGTTGCATAATTAAAGTTATTCCTAATCCTCATTTAGAATTATATAACAATGGTGTTTTTGAAATTTTGAGTTCTAAGTATTGGCCTTTCATGTTGAAATCATAAAAGCACAATGAACCACATTATTATAATGAAAATTTTGAGTAAAAATTCTAGTTGGACCAATTTTGGTGACACCTGATCAAAATGACCATTCTACTCCTGGGCAAATCGGCACATCCTCGAGAAAGTACCAAGTCCTTGAGATGGTAAGTCCACCTTCCAGAACTATCCCTAGATAATTTGGCATGTTCGATATACCACTCAAATCCATCCCGAACACATTCTGACAAGTTCTGGTCAAAATAACTATTTTGCCCCTGGTGGTCCTGGCACTTCCTAAACCACCTCGGCTTTGGGTACCAAACCGGCATTTATTAAGATACTCTGAATGAGTTCTCTATCCATTTCCAAGCAAGTCCCTTGACTCGAAACACCTCTAAGTCAACAAAAGCTTCTTGAAGTGTCTCGCAGATGCTTTGCTAGAGTTGTCTTTTTTTTCGATTCTCTGATTAAAATGTACCATCAAACAGTAGCGGACCTAGGAATTTTTTTTAGTGGAGGCAGAAAATACTCTTGAACAATTGTTTTGTTAATAAGATGATAAATTTCAAGAAATAAAAAGATAATATAACATTCAAAATTCTACACATCAATAACAAATGTTTCTTAGATAAAACAATGTTCACATTAATATGAAAAACTACAATAATCCCCTTCATTGTTTCATATTTTGAAACTTTTGCAACATAACTTTATTGTCTATGGTGTTGAATATGTCTCTTTCAATGTATGTCACCAAGCAATCATTCATCCACTTATTTCTCATGTGATTACTGAGTGAAGTCTTGATAATATTCGTAGCAGAAAAAGCTATCTCAACAAATGCAGTTGCAACCGATAAAATTAGTGCCAATTTCACAAGTAAATAAACCAATGGATAGACAATATCCTTCTTCATTTCAACTAATTTTTGAGTAAGACCACTAATCCCTATCACTTTAGAAAATTAATCATTAGAGCTTACATCTAGAAAGTAGGTTTCAAGTTGATTATTAAGTATCATAAGCTACATTGGGAAAAAATCAGAAGGGATAAAACTTGGCAAACCAAAGCAACTTTCTCTTATCAAATATATAATAAATGTGCATCTGTGCCAATGTGTCACTAATTCAACAAATTCTACACATTCAATTATATAATATATGTTCACTTGTGCAAATGTTTTGTCTATTATGCACCTGTGCAAATGTATCAACAAACCACTCCACCCAAACAATATCAAAATCATTTACATTTAAGTGAAAAAAAGTGAGAAAGCATAAAAAGAGGGGAAAGAATATACCTAGTTTAGCTGTTCAGGAATCAGATTATCGAGAAAGAAAAATCCAAGGGTCAGGACCAGAAGTTCAGAACCCTAGGGAGAGAGAGTTGCATGGGGAAAGAAGGGAAAAGGTTAATTTGAGGGCCAAAGGCAAACATTTCCATTGCCTTAAAATACATCAATAAGCTACAGATATATGATTTTTGGATGTCCAAAAACCAATAACTGATGAAGATCTATAAAAACCAAAAAGAATAATAGAATTTGTTGAAAGAAGAAGAGAAAAAGAAAGAAGAAAGAATGAAAAATTCTCTACACACTCTGGATTTTGCTCACATCAGAAACTTTAACTAGTTTGCTAGATTCTAGTTCTTGAATGAGCCATACTATTAAAAAAGTTAAGAAGTCAAACAAAGCTATTCAAAGATGGGCATACTATTTACTGAGTTGTTGGTTGTATCTTCTTCATATTCTTCATTGATTTTCTAACTTTCAACAACCAAACTACATTGAAGCAAAAATTACATTAAAAAAAATGAAAAGTAAAAAATTTCAATTGCCAAAATTTTGAGACAGACAACAAGGTTAACTTCAACCATGAATCACTTTCAACTTCTTTGCAGGGTTCTATAGTTCCTAGTAGACAAGTAGGCAGGAACCAAAAATACATCCAATCTTTTGTAAATTTAATGGGCAAATCCAGTGTCTAATTTAAAACAATTGTCTAAGATTAGATAGACTATTTATTGCAGTCCAAGATTTTTAAATCATGCATTATGACAATAGGTATGAGAATTTTATAAAACAAGCCAAAGCTACATCAAATGTGAAGATGTATTAAATATACAAGTTTAACATAAGAACCAAATACTTCCATGTATAGAACCACAAAAATTGGTAGTCATATCCTTATGAAAAGAATATTTAGCAAAGCATAGTTTAGACTGAT
The DNA here is from genome assembly GCA_033060915.1 of Euryodendron excelsum. Classification (NCBI taxonomy): domain Eukaryota; kingdom Viridiplantae; phylum Streptophyta; class Magnoliopsida; order Ericales; family Pentaphylacaceae; genus Euryodendron; species Euryodendron excelsum. The sequence continues at coordinate 45,661,280 of CM065378.1, read as the reverse complement.
GGTGGACAAAGACTGCTAAAAGTTTGCAAATACTCACACTTGACTAAGATTTGAATCTAATCAAAGAAAAAGTGACAAAAACACAATGTTTCCTCCACAATTTTAACACTCCTAAAAAACTTAGAAATAGTAACAAAGTGAAAAACTACTGAACTCTGAATATAACAATTTAATGTTTACCAAAAGGATTTGCATCTCCATGATTAGAATGTAGGGATTAGGACATTAGAATTTAGAGTCAATGTGGATCAGAGTTTAGCCAGAACCTTTACAAACTAATAAAGGATAGCCCATTTCCATAATGATTTTGTTGTTTTTACCGCATCTTAGAAGCTCAATGAAATGGAAACAGATTAGACACAAAAAAACACTAGAATCAACAGAGAAAATGTAGATATTAGAAACCCTAGGAGAGAGAAAAAGATAGTTCTAGAGAGAGAGCTTGTATATTATATATAGTCACACACAAAGAGAGAGAGAGAGAGAGAGAGAGAGAGAGAGAGAGAGAGAGAGAGAGAGTTGCCTTTGCTTGGTTGATAGAGAAATCGAGAGAAAGAAAGAAAATTGTGAAACAAAGGAAGAGAAAGGGTCAGGTGAATTGAGAGAGACCAGAAAAAGAATGGGTTGGGTTAGTTTAGGCCAAGTTGGGTATTAGGTTCAGGTAAAGTCCATGTATAATAAGATTGGGCAATTTGGTTGGGTTTAAATTTTTTTTTTTCAAAATCCCAGTGGCAATGGCTGCTGCCATTTGGCCTTGCATAGGTCCACCACTGTCGTCAAATGACTTGAGAAATGTGTAAATCGGGGATTCCTGAAAGCTTTCCCATAGGTCTTTTCATCAATACGGCTCGATTGAAAAGATCGCTTCCCGACGCATCCAATCGTGAAGCTCGAAAGTTGCCACTTTAAGAGACCCTAAGAGTGTCTTATAGATGCTCCACAAGGGTTGACCTTTTTTTCAATTCCTTGATTAAAATGCATCGTCAAATAACTTGAGAAATATGCAAATCAGAAAATTCTCGAAAGTATCTGCAGAGCACTTTTCATCAGTATGGTTTGATTGGAGAGATCGCTTCTTGAAATGCCTGATCACGTGGCCCGAAAACTGTCATTTTCAGAAACCCATGAAGCATATCATACATGCTCCAAAAAGCTTATTTTCATGCACGCTTCCTGAAAAATATCTCTGTCATTTGAATTTCTTTGAACCCAAAGGCTTCTAGTTCATGAGAAACAGTGGGAGAACGTCATAAACGTGACTGATTTTCTCAGATCTTTCTCGAATTACACAAATTTTGAGGCAAAGTCAGCATAAAAGTTTCCAATAGTGGAGGATATGCTACATGCACCCAAAAAATGATTAGATCTTCCAAAACTTTGCTTGCTACCTAAAATAGGATAGTACAGAGAGTGCCACATGGCGATCATTCACTAGAACATGACAGGAGCATGTAGCACATGCGCTAGCTAATTTTTGGGTAGGTGCAGTGCCCAGGAACTTTGTTTATAAATACAGGCTTCTCCCTTTGCGTATTCTAGAGCTGAAAACAATGGCAAAACCCTGCTGAAATACTCCTAGAACTTCAAAAAACCCTAAATACTCCACCTCTTTCAACCTTCCAAGCACCCAAGCTAGATTCCACTCACCTCAAGCCCATACACTTCATTTCCAAAGTCTCCAAAGCAAGACTCAAGTCATTTCCAGCTCACTTCAAGGCCATTGAAGACCCTTCAAAGCTCAAGCAAAGCCCTCTATTGATCCTTGAAGAAGTTGTGAAGACCAGGTAGTATTTCTATATATATTTTGCTATCCCCCACTCTTCTCTTCTTTCTTATAGCCTATTTAGGCTATTCTTTATTTTACACCCCATACTCTACCCCATTTTCTTGTTTGCTTAAACAAGAGGACTTTAGGTGCATACATAGGGGAAGCATTAGGAAAGCCACTGAGTGGGGGTTCTCCCTTTAGCCTACCCCATCATGGTGTGGACCATGGGCTCCTTGCATTGTTGTATGGCCTTTTAGCCTTGTATGATTTTATGACCCCCTTTGCATATGGTTACTATATTCATGTATTGCATGCTTGGCTCCATTTTCATGCTCATCACTATTTTATAAAAACCCTAACTATTTCTATGTTCATGTCATTTTCAAACTCCATATTCAAGTGTTTTCCTAAAGATGGTTCTAAGAGTTGGTTTCTTGAAGTATAGAATTAAATCCTAGTTTCCAAACCTTAACTACCTTCTTTGCATTTCCATATAGCCCTCTTGAGTTTTTACATAAAAATGATTTCAAAACCACCCTTCAAAAGGGTTTTTCCAAAATCTCTACTCTCTTAAGTTTTCAGCAAAAGTGGTTTTCAATGTGTTTTATTCCATGTTAATTTTCAAAGTTTTACTCTCTTGAGTTGTGTGGTTGGGATGGTCCCCATAGAACCAGTAGAATCCCTATAATGATCATAAGAACCCTAAACCAAGTAGAGTGGTTTTCTACTTCCCTAAAAGTGGTTTTCAAAATAACCCTCTTCAAGAAGGATTCTCAAAAGTTCGTCTTCCTTAATTTGCATATAAATGGTTTTCCAAAACCAATTTTTACATATTGGTTTTCAAAAGTTCACTCTATTGAGTTAGTGGTTATAAGGGTTCCAAGGCAATCCTGTCACGGCCCACTTGACTTTCTCCAGGTCAGGACAAGGGGATTAGGGGGCGTTATAGATAACAATGTTTCATAAGCTTAGATCTTAACACAATCTGAGAAGTCATGTTATTATTACATCACGAAAGGAAACTAGTGGAACTTCTGTATTTAAGTCTCATTAAAATTACAGTCCAAAGAAACTAATTAACTCATGTTCTCTAAGATGACAAGATAGTAGTGTGACCCGTTTCCATATTCATTTCTTTGGAAATTCAGTTGATGCCTCAACTCTGAAAAAAATGTCCCATAAGATAGGAGTGAGCTATGAAGCCCAGTAGGAATTCCATGATTTTCATAATGCACAAGTTTAAATGTAGTATAATAAAAAAAAGATGATATCGCATGCATATTCAATATCAAGATATCATATGATATCACATACATATGTCCCTTATAGTTTCTTTTTTCTTATCAATACCAGGATCCTACAAGTATGTCCTGCCAGTGCCAATTCAAGCCAATGGGTTCACCTATAATGCTTCTCCTTCATCAAGACAATGAATCACATCCATGATCATCTAGCTCGTATAAAGCCCAATGAAAGCTGAACCGTGGCAGCCCTGTTTACCAGTTGGTTAGGTTCATCCATGATATAAACTCGGGGTCTTTTAACATTTCAGTTATTCCTCTCTTAGTCCTTTCTAGTGATGCAAGCAATCTTATAATAGAACTTTGAAATCATTATAGCAAGGAATATAATCGATAAAGCAATTAATAGAACATTTAATAGAATGAAAATGAGCTTGTATCTTAGAGAATGCATAGTTTCTTACACTGATGATATTTCTGGATCAAGTTATCCCTGATTCACGTATTGTCTGTGGGACAAAGAGTCAGTAGTTAGTCTTCTTGCTTGGTTATCAATATTTACTACAATTGCCCTATTTCTCAGTGTCCAAGAGTTACAATTCTTACAATCAATTTAGAAATGTTAAATAATGGGAATAATCATAATACAGTGGGTATCTTAGTGGTGTTAGTCCATAGAATTCTTTTTATCTCCCATCAGGGACGAAATGCCCAGTGTTGAAACCCAAGGGGATTATCTGAAATTTATACTGGGAGGTCTAGTGACCCCTACTCTCCTATTTCTGGGTTCCTTATATTTTTAGAGGTGTCTTGGTAAAATTTCAGATTATTCCCTTTATTATTGTAATTTCTATGATTTTCCATGTTAAAACACTGTTTTTAATTTGCAAAAAATCATAGAAATGTTAGAAAATTCCAAAAAATTAGGAGAAGGCCTGTTTGGGTGTTAGAAAGACAATTTCAGGGCAAGGGCTACTTTGACGCACCTACACGCACCACCACCTGCGTGGGAAAGGAAGGTAAGGCTTTCATCTTCTTCCTCGCTGGGGTTGAGAGCTCTCTCGTCGATTGTCGTTGATCCGTGGTCCTCCTGGCCATACATGTGTGTCCTAGAGATAGGTAAGGACCTAGGCTACACACTCATGGCTAGAGCTCGACCAATGGTGGCTAGAGGTGGTAGTTATGGCCGAAAAACCCCATTGCATGGCGGAACTCTAGGGTTCCAGACCTGCAATTGAGTTTTCAACCTCCTTCCCGTAGTTTTTTGGAAAAAATTTCTTCATGAATTTTGTTCCTGATGTTAAGACGAAGAGGACCAAACTGACCATGTTAGCAATGGTTGCTAGTGGCCGAAGTTTTGTGTTTCCTTGTTTTTCCAGCGAAGCTTGCCTTTCAGGTTTATTCCGGTGCATGCACAGAGGCATGAGGCCTCTCTAGGACTCCTTGGAGGTCCAGGAGGAGCCTCACACCCCTATGACAGACCTCAAGCTTTGGTTCGCATGGCTTGCCTAACCCAGTTGAGTAATCGTCATTACTCTCTCTTTGGTTTCTCTGGGGTTACGACGGGCATGTGGTCGGGATTTCGGTGGGTTTGGGATGGTGGAGGGTAGAGGTAGAGGTCCTTACCTTGCTCGATTGGTCTCCCTTCTCTTTCTCTCTCCCTGACTTCCTCTTTCCCCAGTTTCTCTCCTCTCTCTATAATTCTCACTTTCTTTCTATAACGTCGAGCTATCTCAGGGGAAGGGGGGGGGGGGGGGGTTAGAGGCCTCAACTTTATATATATACATAGTGAGTGGGTGCAGTCAAAGGTAGGTTGGGTGGTCTTGGTCGGTGCATAGGGGGCACTTCTCGGCTTCTCTCCATCTCTCTCTATATCTCACTTTTCTCTCGTTGGCCAGCCACTTAGTGGCTTACATGGGCACTTTTGCCCAGTAGGTGGGATACACAAGGGTCGGGGGTGCATGCCTAAGCTTTTTGTTGGTGCATGGGGGGGCTCTATCACTCCTATGATTCCCTTCTCTCTATATCTCATTGTATAACTCTTTCTCTCTCTCTCTCTCTCTCTAATACCAGCCACTAGGTGGCATTATATGGGCATAATATATATATATATATATATATATATATAACATGTGGGTTGCACAAATGCTTTGTGCTGCTAGGTTCATGGGGAGGTTTTCCCTTTCCCATGGGTTCTCTCTCCACAACTCTTTCTCTCCCTATCTCTCTCTCTCTCTCTCTTTCTCTCTCCTTCTCTCTAATACCAGCCAATAAGTTAGCATTGCATGGGCATAAAATATTTAGTGTGTAGGGTGTAAGGTGTGGTGATGTGTGTGTGTGTGTTAATATAATCTATATATTAACATTATGTAAACTTTATAATAAAAGCACTAGCTATATATATTTATACATTAAGGGGATTAATGCAGCCAAAGGGTGCTTTCTATATATACAGGCATAGATTCAGCCATCCCTTTCCAAATGGTGTTTTAATAAAATGCATGTAACGTTAGTGTAATGGTCTAAAAATATAAAGCTTTGCATGTGATGTTCAAATATATTTAAACATACCATATCCGAGGCCTTCACTAACATATGAAGTCTTAAATTAGTGGTGGAAGAGTGTGGAAGAGTCGGTTACGACCTTGATGTCCCCTTGCACTACTATGAGCGAGTACGTTGTCTTACCGGGGTCTCACTATTTTAACTACGGGAAAAAGATTTTTCTAGCCTGATTTTTGAGTGACGGACACTCCAGTCCTATTAGGTGTGTAATGCAGTCAATTAGAAAATCATGGGTATTACAAACCCTCTTTTGAGTGGTTTCCAAAACACCAACCATATGAACCCAAATACTCATTTGAGTGGTTTCCATAAAATGGTTTTCAAAACACCTTTTCAAGTTTCATGCATAAAACCACCTTTCCAAAATCACTAGGTCCAAACCCTAGTTCAAAACCACCTTTCCAAAACTACTAGGTCCAAACTCTAGTTCAAAACCACCTTTCAAAACCAATAGGTCCAAACCCTAGTTCAAAACCTCTCTCCAAAACCACTAGGTCCAGTCCAAGCCCTAGTTCAAAACCACCTTCCAAAATCTTAGGTTAACTTGACCCTAGTTGTCTTACCTTAGGTTAACCTAATCCAAGTTAGTTAACCCTAGGTCAACCAAACTCTAGGTTAATCGAACCTTAGTTAGTTAACCTTAGGTTAACCAAACTCTAGGTTAACTTCACCTTAGTTTGTTAACCCTAGATCACCTTAATCCTAGGTTAACCTAACTTTAGTTAGTTAACCAACGTTATCCCAACCATGGTTAGTTGGCTTCAAGATTCTAACTCTAAACCTTTTTCAAACCCCTTCCAATGAAGATGATTTTCATAGCATCCTTCCAAAAACAATGTCATACTCTCTTAAGTTTTCAAATCAAATCAAAGGTCTTTTCAAATGTCACCATACCCCTTTTTAAAGTGATTTCCCAAAAGTTTCTTAAACTTGTCTTAACTAAACTGGCTAGACACTTAACATTTCTAAAAACTATCTGTAAAATGTTTTCAAAGCTCACATGGTTAGAGCCTCCAAAGGAAAGTGATATATCAAATATAACCTTCAAGGTTATTCATATTAGGGTTCTATATCCTAAGTATTTTCCAAAACCTCTTTCAAAAATGATTTTCAAAAGTCATATCATCAAGATAATCTTAGTCATTCAATGATTAAGGTTTTTTAAGGAAACTGAGATATCAAGTAGGGTTCCATAACCCTAAAGTTTTGAAAACCTAAGAGAATTTCTCTAGTACCTTTTCTAAACATATCTTCCAAAAATCATAGCCTTAAAGTGTTGGCCCAAAAGGTAACCCAAGAGGGAGGGGGTGAATTGGGTTTTTCAAAAATTAAAGCAATTAAGATTAATTAAAATTAATCTAATCAATGGAACAGTAGTTCAAGATGTATGCAATGCAATGTAAACAATAATAGAATGAAAACAGAGCACAAGAAAGCACACCAAGAATTACTGAGGTTCAACCACAACTTGTGATCTATGTCCTCACCCCAAGATCCTCTTGAAGTCTTTTTTCACTATGTTATCTCTAATTACAAAGCAGATGTTGATTTCCTAAGTGCTCAGCTCACTTTTACACAAGAACTTCTTTCCACGTTCTTCTAGTCATCAAGTGATTTTGTCCAAGATCTACTTCAACTTACAAGTGTTTTTCTTTTACAGAAGCACACTCCAACTCTCACTTATAAGTATATGAAAGATATACAAATGAAATACAAGCTCTCTATGAAGAATAGATAGGAATTGAATAGCTCACTAACTGCCAACTTGAAGACAAAGAGAATTTTTAGATTTTTCAGCTCAAACAATCAATGAATGTTGTATCTCTTGTGCATAAATGCATTTGAAGGCTTATATATAAAATCCTGAATTGATTTCACCCGTTGGAGGTTGTTAGAGCTTCATTAAATGCGTGCCCAGTTCATTACAACCTTTAAAAATATAGCCGTTAGTCCTCAGGTGTCAATACTTGATTTACATGTGTCAACACATTAAGTCCGCATTCTCCAAAAATTGCTCACCGTCTCCATGGGTCGACACATTAAACCCATGTATCGACACATCATCCAGAAAATATACTTCATGCTTTCCTTGATCAGTTTAACTTCAAATAATCTGGGAATATTCAAGGGATCTTCTCTTTGGGGTATGATATTCTTTAAACAACACTATAAGATTTTCAAGGAGTCTTTGCACACATGATGAATTCTTCATTTGAATCACCTTTAATCTCTTCGAGTTCAAGTTAACTTCATTGAGTTTTTAGAAGCTTGATGAAATCTACTTTTGAGCACTCTCAATATACATAAACTTTATTGAATCTTCATAGCTCTGATGAAGTCTTCTTTTGAATTCTTTAGAGAGGCTTTGCAATTATGATGAATTCTCTTTTTGAATACCTTCAATCTCTTCAAATTCAAGTCATCTTCATTGAGTTTTTACACACTTAATGAAATCTTCCTTTGAGCATTAGTTTGAAGTTTGAATGGGTGTAATTTCTCTATTTTTGTGCATGGCTCAAACTTGAAATTGTTGTGCATCTATTTTGATATGTATTAGACTTTAAGTCAAGCTCTAAGTCTAAATTATAATCCTTATTAATCTGTACACTAATTAAATGCATTAATAAACTAACACAATGTTTAGTTATCATCAAAATCAAGGTGTAGAGTTAACATAAAGGAGCTTAGTTGTGCAAAAATTAACCTCTCTAAGGTGATGAAACACTCAAAATTACTTTTCATAAGGAATTCAAAAATGACTGTCAAAAGCCTTTCAAAGGCAAGTTCACAAGAACTTTTTCCAAAACAAGAACATTCCAACACTCCCTTGAGTGATTTCAAAATATTTCAAAAACTCTATTGAGTTACTTTCAAAACACTTCAAAAATTTTCCAAGTTCTATTTCAAAAACAGTTTTCAAACTCTCTTGAGTTGTTTCAATACATCCTAAAGATCTCCCAAATTCTATGTTCAAAGACATTTTCAAACCCTCAAGTTCTATTTTCAAGTCAAAATTCTAGAATCCAAAGTTTCAAAATCTTCAAAAACTCCCACGAGTCTATCTTCAATTAGGCCCTTGCCTGAATTACGAATGACTTGATTTTCACCAAATGAGATACATGGGCAACCTAAAATAGTGCGGTCATAACCCTTTTTCAAAGTCAAATGTACATTTTCAAAACACTCTCTCAATCAAAATTTCTACTTCAAGTCACACTTTAAAACTTTTCTATTTTCAAAGATCTTACCAAAAATATGGATCATGCATCATTCATCCAAAAAGTGATGACTAAACCCTGTTTTCAAAACTCTAAAGTGGATACAAGTGGACTATTAGTAACTGGTGATTCAAGTGAGTGAACTAAAGGTGATTATATTGACTTAATATTGATCCTCATGTTGATTTTGATGATAACAAAACTATATGGTTGTTATCTAATGATTTCAATTGAGTATGCATGTTAGATTATAATAATTTGATAACAAGAAAATAATTAAACTGGTCGGTTGAGCATCCAACAAAAAGATTACTTAGTTAATCTTATTCTCGAAGAGATAAAGTTTGGGTATGCATATGTTTGGCAACATCCATGACCAACTTATTCATTATGAATGCCCTCGATCCTCATGGCCATATCAATCTACTAAAACATTATGTATGCTATGAACGTCTAAAATGGTTGATTGTTTTGCTTTGAATCTAGAAAATGCATTGAGGTATAAAGCACAAAAAAAAGGGGAACAAGTTTTTGTTTCAATAGGTTTATGACTTAAAGCTTATCACATTGGAAAATATTGAAGAACTTGTATTGAGAAGCTTGTCAAGAAGGATCAAAGGTTGATAAGCATGCTGGGTTGACACATTCAACAAGTTCATCTTATAGATTGAAGATATTCAAAATATAAAGAAGATTGACAATAAGAGCTTATAATTTCTAAATTTAAGATATTCAAAGGTAATGAAGACCTATTGATAAGAAGTCACAAGACTTGGAAACTTCATTGAAGATTATGTTGAAGTCTTGAATAGATGGAAAAAAGTTATATTGATTGAAGAATCCTAGATGGAATCAAGTTGATAAAGATCAAGTAAAGAGATTGAAGATGTTCAAAGAAGCATAAAAGATCAGTTGAAGAGAAGAGATCTCAAGTCTTGGAAGCTCTCTTGAAGATTTTGAAGAAGACTTTGATCAATGGAAAAAGTGATGTTGATTGAAGAACTCTATATGTAACCAAGTTGAATTGATTTCATCTCGACGAGATTAAAGGTGTTCTTGATATCAACATGCCTTGAAGAAGTCTTTACAAGACTTAAAAGCCTTAGTTGGATGATCCATGAAGAGCTTGAAGGATTGGAAGAAGGTTGAAGAAGTTTTGCAAAATAAAGCCTATAAAATTGGCAAGAGTCGACACTTAGACCACCAAGAGTCGACACGTGAAGTCAGTAACTTGAACCTGAGCAATTGAATTGGCAAGAGTCGACACTTAGACCACCAAAAGTTGACACATGAAGTTAGTGAATTGAACCTGAGCAATTGAATTGGCAAGAGTCGACACATTCATTCCAGGAGTCGAGACTTAGCTCATCAGGTGTCGACACATAAACCATTAGGTGTCGGCACATGGAGACAGTGAGTATGACTTTGATAAATCATCAAAAGAGTCGACACATGAAGACAGAGTGGATGACTTTGATAAATGAGTGCACAACTTTGATATGCCCTTAAAGGAGTCGACACATGAGCCTAGAAGTGTCGACACATCGAGACAAATTGCATGACTTTAAAAAAGCCTTAAAGGAGTCGACACATGAGCCTAAACGAGTCAACATATTGAGACATTGCCTTGGAGATGTTTGCTAAAACTTGAAAGAGTGGACACTTGGTTCCTTAGGAATTGACACATTAAGACATATTGCTTATAGAACAATGTTCAGAACAGCAAGGTGTCGACACTTGTAGCCTAAGGGTCGACACATGCCACTGTAATGGTAATATTTCTGAACATTATACTCCACCATTCTTGCACTTAATAGAACCTCCACCACCACAAACGGCTATAATCAACTCAAGGTTGTATATAGAAGATCTTCAACACATATATGAGTGAGAAGAATACAAGATCAAGTACAAGAAGTGAGATTTCATCTCTTAGATATTAGACTCTGTTTTTATTCATTTAGGGGGGGTTCTTGTGTGAGCTGAAATTTGTTTATCTACTATTTGAGAGAGAGTTAGTCATTGTATAACCTTTATCCATTACACTTGGGTGGGTCTGTAAACTTGTAAGTTTGAATGTAGCTTGGGAAAAACACTTGTAAGTTTAAGTGAAGTTTGACAAAATTACTTATAAGTTTGAGTGAAGTTTGGATAAAATCACTTGAGATTTTGAGAGCTTGGAAAGGACTCTTGTAAGAGTGAGCTAGGCACTTGGAGCAAAACCAGCAGCTGTGTAAGGAAATTTTACATAATGGAATACCTTTGAGAGAATTGAGGAAGAGAGGACGTAGGCAAGGATTGGCCGAACCTTTGTAAACTTCTTATGCCTTCATTCTTCATTTTTTGCTTTGTTTTTCTTCCTTGCTCATTACATTTGCTTACATTGCATCTTATTATTTGCTTGCTTGCTTTTAGTTTGATTACCCACTGTTACATTATTTGATAAGATTTTAATTGCATTGTTTGCTATTAATATTGTAAAACCCAATTCACCTTCCCTCTTGGGTTGCCTACTTGGGCCAACAATTGGTATCAGAGCTAGTGCTCTATTTTAATGGCTTAACATTCTTAGAGTTGATCCATGGCAACCATAGTTGGAAGCTCTCTAGGTGAGGGTCAATCCTCCATTAGACCTCTTTTGTTCAATGGAATAAACTACAATTATTGGAAAAATAGAATGAGGATATATATCAAATTCATTAACTATGAACTATGGAGGATCATTGTAAATGATCCTAAGACTCCCACCAAGACTATTTAAAGGGTAGTCATCCCCAAACCTGAAAGTGAATTGGATGAGAATGACTTGAAAGTTTTGCAATCCAATGCTAAAGCTATGAACATCTTATATTATGCATTAGACCCAAATGAATTTAATAGAATATCTTCTTGTAAATCTGCCAAGGAAATTTGAGATAGATTAGAGGTTACTCTTGAAGTTACCAACCAAGTTAAAGAGTCTAAAATCAACATTCTTGTACATAATTATGAAATGTTTAGAATGTTATAAGGAGAATCCATTGTTGAAATTTGTACATGATTTACTGATATTATTAATAGATTGAAATCTCTTGGAAAGATCTATTCTAACAGTAAGCAGGTGAGAAAGATTATTAGAACTTTTCCAAAGGCTTGGGAAGCTAAAGTGACTGCTATATAAGAAGTAAATGATCTCAACACTTTGCCACTTGAGGAATTACTTGGATCTCTTGTGACATATGATAAGTGCCAAAATATGTATAAATTAGGCCCTCTAAACTACATTTGTTAGGTTTTATCATTAGTTCTTTGTTACTTGTTTCGCTCTTTTCGGTGTTTGTAGGTTGCGTGAGTTCGGTGTGCGAAATTTTGGACAACACGATGATTTAAGTCCATGTTGGGGATAAAGACGAAAAGTTCGGGATTTGAAGGTGTTGATTTGCAAGAGCATTTGAAGTTGAAGGGCCAAGAGTGCAATTAGGGAAGTCCAATTCACTTTGGACTGAACTTCACCGAATCCAATTCACCAAATCTTATTTTCAAATACACGGCTGGAACCAATGGGGAGAACAGAAAAAAAGGAATTAAAATAAGAAAGAAAAGGAAAAAAAAAGGAAATATAAGAGGAGAAGGATTTCTTTTGGAAGGTGGCTTGATCTGGGGCGGTGAGAAGGCAACAAGGGGAGAAGAAGCAAAAAGAAAAAAGGCGATCTCCATGGTTTCTTCATCAAAGACTATGTATTCTCCTAAAGTCATGAGCGGCTAAACCTTCTTTCTAGGGTGCAAACGAAACCGAATCCAAGTAACTTTTATTATGCTTTGATTCAAGGCTTAAATATTCAGATTACATTGTATAACTCTTTTCCATGATTTGGACATTGATTGATTCATGTTTTACTTTTTAATTCCAAATATGCTTTTTGTGATTGTGGTTGCACGGTTATGCGATTTATTTTCACTGTTTTGCAATTATCAATTGAGATGGATTATGCCCAAGGTAGACGGATCATGCTCATTCATTGAAGACAATTCGTGCTTGCCAAAGATATTCCATGCCCTTTTGTGATTGTGAATTTATTCTCTAGACGAATCGATTAAGGCTTGTACTTTTGACGATTTCCAAGTAATCTGAATAATTAAACCTAGGCCATTTACATAATAGGGTTGTGAGGAGGAAGTGGAGTTGAACCCTAGACATTTTCTCTCATTGTTTCAAATCTTATTTTCAATCATTTGTTATTTATTTATTTAGAATTACATTACAAAACTCAAAACCTCCTCTTATTTGAGTTAATTTAGGAATTGATTACGAACAAACGTAACTCAGCCTTTCAGTCCCTGAGAACGATACCCGGCTTGCTACTATTCTCACGAGTGGTAATAAGTTTGGTTTTTTTAAATTACTTTCTCAATCCTCTTTTGAGAGCGATCAACATATGAGTTGACATAAAGCCAAAATATGCAAGAAGAAAATAAGAAAAAGAAGATAGTCATTACATTGAAATCTATAGAAAATGACCAAGGCAGTAATGAAGAGGAAAATGAAGAACTTGCATCAATCATGAGAAAGCTCATAAGATTCATAAAGAAGAAATGGAAGGAAGAAAGAAAACAAGAACATAAGAGTGAATCAAGAAAGACAGATGCTTCCATCACATACTTTGAGTGCAAAAATCTTGGACACATCAAATTTGAATGTCCACGACTCAAAAACAAATGGAAGAAAGGTGAAAAAAGAAGGGCTCTAACTACGACCACATGGAGTGAAGATGAGGAATCTAGCTCTGATGAAAAAGCTAAACCTCAAGAGATTGCCAACCTATGTTTTGTGAAAAATGAAGAAGAAAATGAGGTAATAAATTTGGATTTTACTTTTGAAGAATTACAAGATGACTTGTTTGCTAAATTTAAAAAGATGGGCATCAAAAATAATCTTCTCAAAAAGATGATATCCATTCTCACCAAAGAGAGTGAAGATTTACAAAATGAAAATGAAATTTTGAAAAAGAAAAATTTTGTTTTGAAGAAAAAGTCAATGATTTAAAAAAAATCTCTTGCAAAGTGTGTTAATGGAAAAGAAAAACTTGATATAATGTTTTGCAAACAGAAATGCTCTCTTGACAAGGCTGGATTAGGTTATAATCCTTTTAAGAAGAAAAAAATTTTCAAAAATCATTTTAAGGCCCCTTTGAGAAAATCTCAGATTATATGTTCTTATTGCTATAAGAAAGTTCATCTTGCAAATCAATGTTTTGCTATGCAAAAATCATATACTGCCAAGAAGGCTTGGTTTCCAAAAGGAACATTGAAGACTAACCTCCAAGGACCCAAGATGATGTGGGTACCAAAGAACAAGACTTAAATTCTTTTCATTGTAGGTTTGCCGACAATCCAACACAAAGAAGGATTATTGGTATTTGGACAATGGCTTCTCAAGGTATATAACTAGAAGAAATTCTTATAAAATCAAAGTCACGTGCATTAGAGACTTAAAAGATTTGATGTGAGAAACTCAAAGGTATTAAGCAATCTCACGGCCACATCAACAAAATTACATAGTGATGACCAAGGTACTCCTCTTGATACTAGAACTTATAGAAGCATGATTGGCTAATCACTTTTCTTGACTGCAAATTAGACTAGATATTACGTTTAGTATGCATATTTCAAGCTAATCGTGAATGATCATTCTTTATGGTTGTTAAGATAATTAACCATGTGCAAGCCTTTCATTTGATTAATTTTGATGATATATATATCATGTATTTCATATTGAGCTTGGGCAATCCATTATCTTGAGTACTTAGGCTGTTATATACGTTTGATAATACATATGAATCTCTTGAAATTAATTATATATCTATTTGCTGCATTTCATTCAAAAATCATTTATGCATTTTATGAGAAAAAAAGTCGACTCATGGCTTCAAGAAGTCAACCCCTGTATTCTGGAAGTAGCTCCTGGTGACTTTTGTTGAAAAGAGTCAACCCCTCTGACTTGAAGAATCGACCCCTTAGTATGATCATAAATGTGTTCGAATCTTATTCACATAGATCATGTGCATACATTACATGTTTGGGAAACTAAGTGTCCACACATTAACATGTACATACATTTTGTATAGATTTTAATCCCTATTATTAACCAATCATCATTAGTTGCGTTTTCAAATACCAAGAAGGGCTGTTATCTCTCATTCTACCTATTCAAAATTGTTAAATCAACCTTTGTCTACCTATACCTCTCACAAAGAAGAAAGAAGCCAGGGAGAAAGTTTTGAACAGGGAATTATAAGATATGGTACACCAGAAATGAGAAGCAAGAGAAGGAAAGGGAAGGACGAGTCCTCTCAAATGACAAAGAAATATTGTTGAAAAATAAGAGGATGATTGGCTGGAAAATGATCCCTATTTTGAGAATAAATCTGCAAAGAAAATGTATGAACTTGAAATACTTCTCTAAGAAAGTTATTAGAGGAAGATGGATCAAATTTGAATATATTTCTGATGTTGAACTGTTCTTTATGTGGGTTTATATATTTGAGACCAAGATCACTTTGACAACATATATATTGATCCATATGGTTGAAACTGAGAAGATCTTGTTTGCACTATGAAATGATCTTGACCAAGATCTTTAAAATTCTTTAAAGTGGATTTAAAAGAGGAAACAAATAAGGAGGTGATATCAAAGACTGATGAGTATAATTAGTCTACTCTAAAAAGAATGAGATACTAGTTGAATGAAGGAACAAATGTTTGGTTTTTTAAGCAAGAACTGGATATCATTCTAAGGGGGAGGATACTCCTATTAAGGAATAAACTTCTAAAGCAAGAGAAAAAATTTCAAGAGCTGCAAAACACATTCTTTTCATGATGAAAATTTCTGAAAATTTCAAGTAAGGTTGGACCTTCTAGAACTTATGGAACTGTAAGGTAGTTATATCAAATATCTCTCAGTACTGGATAAGGGCAATATGATATGTTGATGAATATGATGAAAGAGATAAGGAAACATCAAGAAGAGATGTTCACAAAAATCAGCACAAAGGTGGACAATGGAAAATTTAAATTGATG
Organism: Euryodendron excelsum; assembly: GCA_033060915.1. Taxonomy (NCBI): domain Eukaryota; kingdom Viridiplantae; phylum Streptophyta; class Magnoliopsida; order Ericales; family Pentaphylacaceae; genus Euryodendron; species Euryodendron excelsum. The sequence continues at coordinate 45,645,431 of CM065378.1, read as the reverse complement.
AGCTTGGAGTAGAAAGTGAAAGAGGAAATTTTGTAGATCACCACTGAGCATATTGGGAAGCACATTACCTTGATTCTTGAAAATAACTACAAACCTCTTTACCTTGTAACAGCAGTAGCAAAAACAGAAGACTCTACTGATGACATAAGTGGATCTTCTAAGGATGGTAGCACTCCATCACAGTCTTCTCAGCCTTCACCAGAAAAATCTGAAGAGCCTGCTGATCTAGAATAGCAAGCTAACCCTCTTGTTGAAAAATAACCAGTAGCCCCACCTACCAAGCAATATTCTTTCAGACCTAGAACTTAAATCTCTACATTCTCCAACACTCCTGAAGACCCAGCAGACATAACCTAGTTTTCTTCACCAAAATTTGCATGAGCATACATCATCATTATACATTTGCATATTTTGAATGATGGTAACTTGTTCTGCATATCTTTATATGGATGTCTATGCTATGAAGGTCTAACTATCTTGATTTCGATAATTTGGTGCATTTGTTGGTTTGTCTCCTCACAATACTTATAACTCTATTTTGATATTTTTGCTATCGTACATATGATAAATTTCTCATAAATTCTTTTTGATAAATTGAAAAAAAAAGGAGAACTATTGTATGCCATAGTAAGGAAAAATCCTCTATTAAAGGGGAGAAATAATCTATATGAAAACAAGAGAGAAGTATTTTTTATTGGGGAGAAAATCTAGAATATGTATGAATATTTTCTACTCTACATTTGCATTCTATTTTTTTTTTTTTTGCTAGTCCTTTTTGACTGGTAGACAAAAAGGAAAAGAGATACTATATGAAAAATGGGAGAAATATTATGTGTAAAGAGAATCCTTATTCTGAAATAGTAAAGGGGGAGCCTTACAAGAAGCATGTTGCTTTAAATTCCTAATTTTCTTAATTCTTATGCTTCATTTATATTGAGCTTAATTGCATATATTTTTAAGGTTTTGTCATCATCAAAAAGGGAGAGATTGTTGACTCAAGGTTGATTCTCATGTTGATTTTGATGATAACAAAATCATGTGGTTGTTATCTAATGATCTCAATTGAGTGTGCATGTTAGGTTATAATCATTTGATAACAAGAAAATAAATGAGCTGGTCGGTTGAGTATCTCACAAGAAGATTACTTAGGTAATCTTATTCTCGAAGAGATAAAGTTTGGGTATGCATATGTTTGGCAACATCCATGGCCAACTTATTCATTATGAAGGCCCTCGATCCTCATAGACATATCATACCACTAAAGCATTGTATATGCTATGAATCTTTAAAATGGTTGTTTGTTTTGCTCTGAATCTAAAAAATGCATTAAGGCATCAAGCACAAAAGAAAGGGGGAGTAAGTTTTTATTTCAATAGGTTTATGAATTGAAGCTTATCACATTAGAAAATATTGAAGAACTAGTGTTGAGAAGCTTGTCAAGAAATATAAAAAATTGATAAGCATGATGGGTTGATACATTCAACATGTTCATCTTATAGATTGAAGATATTCAAAATATGAAGAAGATCGGCAATAAGGGCTTATAATTTCTACATTGAAGATATTCAAAGGTAATAAAGACCTATTGATAAGAAATCACAGGACTTAGAAGAAGCTTCATTGAAGATTATGTTGAAGTTTTGAATAGATGGAAGAAGTTATATTGATTGAAGAATCCTAGATGGAATCAAGTTGATAAAGATCAAGTAAAGAGATTGAAGATATTCAAAGAAGCATAAAAGATCAATTGAAGAGAAGAGATCTCGAGTCTTGGAAGCTCTCTTGAAGATTTTGAAGAAGACTTAAATCAATGAAAGAAGTGATGTTAATTAAAGAACTCTACATGTAATCAAGTTGAATTGATTTCATCTCAAAGAGATTGAAGGTAGTCTTGAGATCAACATGCCTTAAAGAAGTCTTTACAAGACTTAGAAGCCTTAGTTGGATAATCCATGAAGAGCTTGAAGGATTGGAAGAAGGTTAAAGAAGTCTTGTAAAACGAAGCTTATGAAATTGGCAAGAGTCGACACTTAGACCACCAAGAGTTGACACATGAAGTCAGTGACTTAAACCTGATCAATTGAATTGGCAAGAGTCGACACTTAGACCACTAAGAGTCGTCAAATGAAGTCAGTGACTTGAACCTAAGCAATTGAATTGGCAAGAGTTGACACATTCATTCTAGGAGTCGACACTTAGCTCATCAGGTGTCAACATATAGACCATCAGGTGTCGACACATAGAGACAGTGAGCATGATTTTGATAAATTATCAAAGAGTCGACATATGAGTTGACAAGAGTCGACACATGAACACAGAGTGGACGACTTTGATAAATGAGTGCACAACTTTGATATGTCCTTTAAAAGAGTCAACACATGAGCCCAGAAGTATCGACACATCGAGACAGATTGCACGATTTTGAAAAAGCCTTAAAGAAGTCGACACATGAGCTCAGAAGAGTCGACATATCGAGACAGTACCTTGGAGATATATGCTAAAATTTGAAGGAGTCGACACTTGGTTCCTTAGGAGTCGACATATGGATGCCAAATGCTTATAGAACAGTGTTTAGAACATCAAGGTGTCAACACTTGCAACCTAAGGGTCGACACATGTCACTGTAACAATAATATTTCTAAACATTATACTCTGCAGTTCTTGCTCTTAATGGAACTTCCACCACCACCAACGGCTATAATCAACTCAAGGCTATATATAGAAGATCTCCAACACATATATGAGTGAGAAGAACGCAAGATCAAGTGCTAGAAGTGAGATTTCATCTCCTACATCTTATACTCTGTTTTTATTCATTTGAGGGGGTTCTTGTGTGAGCTGAAATTTACTTATCTACTCTTTGAGAGAGAGTCACCCATTGTATAACCTTCATCCATTACACTTGGGTGGGCTTGTAAACTTATGAGTTTGAATATAGCTTGGGAAAAACACTTGTAAATTTGAGTGAAGCTTGGACAAAATCATTCGAGATTTTGAGAGTTTGCGAAGAGCTCTTGTAAGAGTGAGCTGGGTACTTGAAACAAAACCAGTAGTTGTGTAAGGAAATTTTACGTAGTGGAATACATTCGAGAGGATCGAGGAAGAGAGGACGTAGACAAAGATTAGCCGAATCTTTGTAAAATTCTTGTGCCTTCATTCTTCATTTCTTGCTTTGTTTTTCTTCCTTGCTCATAACATTTGCTTGCATTGCATCTTATTATTTGCTTGCTCTTTTTTAGTTTGATTACCCACTACTGCATTAATTGATATGATTTTAATTACATTGTTTGCTATTAATATTGTAAAACCCAATTCACCCTCCCTCTTGGATTGCCTACTTTGGCTAACAGATTAGATGTGTAGGTAGCGAAAGAGCAGGGTAGGGTGATGATATTAAGATATATTCGCTGCATGTAACCAACCCCCGGACTATAGATTTATATTTCAAAGACCAAAACTGGAGTCATGTTTTCAAAATGGCTTTTTAAAGGTTACTAAGACCTCTTTTTCAAAAACCTTCTTATTTCAAAACCTTTTCAAAAAAGCTAAGTTTAGTCTTTGAATTGCACTTAATTTTAGGTGACCTAACACATCTTTAACTATGTTAGATGGTGGCTCCTATTTTTTCAAAAAGCCCTTAATCAAATCAAGTTTTCAAGTTTAAACCTCTGTCACACTCATCCTTTTAGGAGGATAAGTTCTAACAGAAAGAGTACCGTGCTTTTTTCGAGCCAAGAGGGCTTCTAACCCTCTTCATGGTAAGGATTGCTTAAAGAAAGTGATATATCAAATGAAATCTACATGGTTCATTTTAGGGTTCTCAAACCCTAAACATTTTTCAAAACCAACTTACAAACATTATACGCTTGAAGAAAACCCTAGGCCACCTATGGTTAGGTTGTCTAAGTTAAAGTGAGATATTCAGATAAAGGTTCTAAAACCCTAAAGTGTCCAAAACCTAAGGGAAGTTTATAGCCTCTATTCCTAAAATGTTTCCCAAATCTTACAACCTTGAAGGAGTTTAGCTTTCAAATAGCTAATTTTTTAAAGGCGATAAAATATTGAACATACCTTTCATAAGGTACTGAAAAATTATTTTTAAAAATCTTTTCAACACAAGCTTATAAGAGCTTTTTCAAATCCAAATTTTATTTTCAAGGACCACTAATCAAGTTTTCAAAAATTTTAAGAGCTCTCTTGAATTATTTTCAAAAACACTCCAAAATTCTCTAAAGTCCTATTTTAAAGGCGCTTTAAAAAACTCTCAGGTTATATTTAAAAACTACTCCAACATCCAATTTCAAATCAAAACTCTTTTGAATTGAAGTTTCAAAACATTCCAAGACTCCCATGAGTCTCTTTTCAATCTGACCCTTTTTTGAACTACGACTTACATGATTCTCTCCAAATGAGATACATAGGTAACCTTTAAATAGGTGCGGTCATAACCCCTTTTTAAACTCAAAATACCTTTTCAAAACTTCCATTCTAAACTTCTTCCAAACTCTTGTCAAAACTTGCATCATGCATCATACTATCCAAAAAATGATGATAAAACCCCCTTTTTAAGATTCTTAAAGTGGATATAATTGGACATTTAGGAACCGAAGATTCAAGTGAGTGAACCCAAGGGTGAATGGACATATAGCTACCGAGAGAGCGGGGTAGGGTGATGATATTAGGATATCTTCCCTACACGTAACTAACTTCTGGATCATAGATTTCTATTTCAAAGACCAAAACCAGAGTCATTTTTCAAAGGGCTTAAAACATTTTCAAAGGTTGCCAAACAAACCTAATTTCTAAAACACCTCTCGGGAGAACATTTTCAAAAACCTAAGTTTGATCTTTGGATTACATTTAGTTTTAGGTGACCTAGCACATCTTTAACTATGTTAGGTGGCGACTTTAAAAAAATTTCAAAGAGCCCTTAATTTAATCAAGTTTCCAAGTTCAAACCCCTGTTGCACTTGTCCTTCTAAGAGGGTAACTTCCAACAGAGAGAGTACCGTGCTTTTTTCGAGCAAAAAAGGCTTGGGTAAAAGCCTGGGTGCAACATGGTGAAACCTTAAATCTTGTATGTTCACGACCCTTTACATTATGATTATCCTAATCATGCATTGTTTACAATTACTTTGCTTTCAAACTCACAATCCTATGGTAATCTAATCTTTTTATGATTAGAGTTTCCCTAGGAAAGTGACATATCCACCAAAGTCTATAATAGGGTTTCAAAACCCTAATTTGTTTTTCAAAATCATAACCCTAAAGTGATCCTAGCCTCTTCATGTTTAGGGTTGCTTTAGGAAAGTGAAATATTCAATGTGACCATCAAGGTTCATATTGGGGTTTCAAGCCCTAACTTGCTTTCGAAATCACAACCCTCAAGTGATTCTAAACCTTCCATAATTAGGGTTGCTTTAGAAAAATAGTATATTCAAAGAGGACTCCAAGGGTCACATTAGGGTTTTGAACCCTAAACACCTCTTTTAAAACCTAATTGTTTTAAACCTCCTCAAATTTCACATTCAAGTGCTTTTTCACAAATTAGTCTAAGAGTTGTTTTCTTAAAACCAAAGTTAAAGCCCTAGAAGTCCATTCCTTAACCTTCATCTTGCATTCATTGCATTTCAAATTACATCAAAATAGTTTTCAAAGTCCTTGTTGCATTATATTTTTCAAAAAGTCCATAACTCTTTTGAGTTGTTTTTAAAAAGTATCACATAAAATCTTAAGTTTTTTATGCAAAGACTTCACATAAAATCATGGAAGATTTGCACATAAAATCATAGATTTCTCACATCTTTTCTTTTTGAAAACAAAAGCAAATCTTTCCATTTTGGAATCAAAATCAAATCTTTCCATTTTAAAATCAAATTATATCTTCCATTTTTGGAAACAAAATTAAATCTTTTCATTTTGAAAACAAAATCAAATCTTTTCTTTTTTTAATTTCAAATCAAATCATTCATTTTTTAACATAAAATCATATCTTTTCTCACATAAAATCATAGATTTTTTAAATTTCCTTTTCAAATGCTTTCATAACACCACATTCCTAAACCAACACCAAACCATTAGGGCCAAACCCTAACCCTAGCCCTAAACCATATTCCAAAACCACCTTACAAAACTTAGGTCAACTTAACCCTAGGTGGTCCAATCCTAGGTCAATCTAGCCTTAGTTGGTCCAACTCTAAGTCAACCTAATCCTAGGTTATCTTAACCTTAGTTTGCCTAACCAAGGTTAGGTAAGTTCAAGACTCCAACTCTAAACCTTTTTTCAAGCCATCTTTTCAACTCAAATGATCTTTTCAAAACATGTTTTAAAAAACCTCTTACTTTTTTGAGTTTCTAAAAACCCTAATCCAAAAGTTTTTTCAAAATACTCTACTCCACTAAAAAATGTTTTCAAAAGCTCTCTAAACTTGTCTCAATCCAAAATAGCTAGACACTTACCATTTTTCAAAAAACTACTTTAAAAAATGATTTCAAAAACTCACAATCCTAAGGTGATCCTAAGCCTTTCATGGTTAGGATTGTTTAAGGAAAGCGACACATCACATGAAACCTACATGGTTCATTTTAGGGTTATTAAACCCTAAACACTTCTCAAAAACCTTTTTCAAAATCAACTTTCAAACATCACACGCTTGAAGTTACCCTAGGCCACCTATGGTTAAGGTTGTCCAAGTTAAAGTAAGATATTCAAATAAGGGAAGTTTATAGCCCCTTTTTTCTAAAATTGTTTTTCAAAATTCATAGCCTTGAAGGAGTTTAGTTCTCATATAGCCAACCTCTCAAAGGCAATGGAACATCAACATACCTTTCTTAAGGTGTTCAAAAACTATTTTCAAAAATATTTTTAAGACAAGTTCACAAGAGTTTTTTCAAATCCAAATCCCATTTTTAAGGACCCTAATCAAGTTTTCAAAAATTTCAAAAGCTCTCTTGAGTTACTTTTAAAAATGATCCAAAACGCTCCAACATCTAATTTCTAATCAAAACTCTCTCGAGTTATTTTCAAATTTCAAGTCAAAAACTCTCAATTTCTTTTTTCCAAAACAAGATCCCAATAAGTTTTCAAAACTTTCCAAATGCCCCAATGTGTCTATTTTCAATTGGATCTTGAGTCCGACCTACGACTGACCTGATTCTCATCAACGAGATATGTAAGTAACCTTCAAATAGGTGCAATCATAACTTTCATTTCGAGTCAAAATTTTCTTCTCAAAATTCTTTATAGTCCAAACCTGCATTGCAAAGCTCTTTTCTATAAATTCTTAACTCTCTTCCTAACTCTTTTCAAACTTGCATCATATATCATTCATCCCAAAAATGGTAACGAACTCTTTTTCCAAACATCTTTTAAAGTAGATACGATTGAACAATTAGGGATCGAAAATTCAAGTGAGTAAATATAGGGTGAACAAACATGTAGGTACCGAAAAAGGCTGGATAAGATGATGATCTTATGATATCTTCCATGTACGTAACCGACCCTTCGACCTTAGGTCTCTATTTCAATGACCAAAATCGAAGTCATTTTTCAAAAGTGCTTAAAACATTTTTAAAAGTTACTAAACAATCCTATTTTCCAAAATACCTCTCAATAGGACATTTTCAAGACATTCTAAAAAATCTAAGTTTGATCTTCAGATTAAACTTAGTTATAGGTGACCTAGCACACATTTAACCATATTAGGTGATGACTCCAAAACGTTTTCAAAAAGCTCTTAATCAAATCATGTTTTCAAGTTCAAACTCCCATCACACTTGTCCTTTTAGGAGGGTAAGTTGTAATAGAGAAAGTACCGTGTTTTTTCTGAGCCAAGAGGGCATGGGTAAAAATCGAGATGTGACAGTTGGCGACTCTGCTGGGGACACTTAGAAAGTTAGGCCATTATCATGTCTCTTCACCCTTCACTCAACTAGAATCTTCAATTCCTTCGTCTAGTTTTGTCCACTATTTTAAAAATTTTCAAAAGATGTCATCATTTGCATCAACAAAATACTCTTGCATGCATACAATTGCATTGCTTTATCATTAAATTTTATCTTGCATTGGGTTTTTCACAAAGGTACTAACTTTGTGCATTTCTTTTGTAGGTAGACCTTGATTCACATTTACTTTCATGTCTTATTAACTACCAAGTATGCATAAATGACAGGATGTATGGGAGTTGTTGGGCCCTTTCATTCACTTTAAAAAATTCTACACACTCAGTGCGCTAACTTGCATTTACATTTCTGCATTATTACCTGGTTACTACCCTTTAATTAGAAAGGGGAATAGTATATTGGTTGCTGCTGGATGCAGTGTGTGATAGTTCCCCCACTCAAACCACAACCAAAGATAGGTTTTACCCTTTCCGGGGTGGATGTCGGAGGTTTTAAGGTTCAAGAATTGACTTTTTTAGGAAGTATTAGTAAACTCTCAATCTCATGCTCATGTAGCAACCCATGCATAGCTGAACCTTTGCCAAATTTAAGACACGCGTCAATTTTATAGCCAATGAGGAAAGGGTGACTGTTTTACACTTCCTTACTTTTTGTCTAATTGAACTGCTTAATTCTTGTTGTTATATTGCTCATGTTTTTTCCACTGCTATGCAAACATCATACTGCTCATGCATCTATTATCCATTTCAAGATAAGAGTTCTCAAAATAACTCAAGTCATTGCATTTTTCATGCATGTGATCAACACTTAGAGAACGGCCCAAGGTCAATCTCGCACATTCAAGGCCTACCTAAATTCCGAAGGGTGCCAAGTGACCCTAAGGACTCATGGCATGTATCGAAATCATCTCATAAAAAGGGGCCCCAATCTTTTTCCACTCACGGAGATGGGGCTGCTAAAAAGATAAGGAGCAATCTGGAAGCAAGGTCTCTCACCGACTTCTATCAATCTGAAGACTCAATAGTAAATTAGGATTTCAAATGTAAAAGTAGATAGGCAAAAGTCCTAAGGAAATGTCTCCTCCCCTTTCAATGTACTTTTGAAATCCCATGTATAAGGGGAACTCACTTCAATAAAACAGTCATTTATACTTCTTGTGAATGAATGTATGTATGAATGAATGAATGATTACAAGCACAGGTATGGTGTTACATACAGGAGCAACCCCTATCTCCAAACTTGAGCCCAAACATCATGCTTAGTCCTCTTCTCAAAGAATAGGGGCATTACTAGGACATGCATAGCATAAAACTCTTATAAAGAACAAAGAACTAACTTTTGACTTTTTTTTTTTTACAGGAAATTAAAAAGTACTATGAAGGACATTATTGCCCCTAAAAAGGCTCAAGCACTGCTTAGAGAACCCATCATCACCTGACAGAGAGCCTCTCAAATGGCAACCCACTCTGAAGAAGCCACGCCCGGTATCATATTGTCCTGGGAGGAGATTAATAAGATGAGGGCTCAGATCAGCCAAATGTTTAAACTAATACAGTATATGGCCTTTAAAGATCTTGCTTTAGTTACTTCCTCATCTGTACCACCTCCTAAAGAAACAGATACTGCCCCACCTAGGGTTGTGCTCCGCTCCGATAACACTGGAAAGAATAAAGAAGACCCTAGGGTGGTGAATGTCAAAGAAGAAGAGGAAGAAACCATATTGCTATCACCCACCAAGAAGAAGACTCTCTCAGACCCACTCAGTCTAAAAATACAAAGGTTAGAGGAGTCACTACATAACCTTTATGGGCATGATACCTTTGGTCTGACTTTCTATGATGAACTCTGCTTTTTCCCAGACCACCCACGACTGGATAAGTTTGAAGTGCCTAACTTTCAGAAATACAATGGCACCGATGACCCTATAGCCCACATGCGTTTTTATGCTGAGGTATTTAACGGTCACGAGAATGACCGAAAACTCTTTATGCAATTGTTTCAGCATAGCCTGACAGGGCCTGTTCTCCAATGGTTTGTATGTCTTGATCTAAGGAAGATTACAACCTGAGAGGAACTGGTCCTAGCATTCAAAACGCAGTACCGACATAATATTGATCTGACCATCGATCGTTGGGCTCTCATGCTAATGACCAAGGGAGAAAAGTAGAGCTTCAAGACATATGTCCTGAGATAGAGGGAATCTACAGCACAAGTCAATCCCCTGCTAGAAGGAAAAGAGTATATACAGTTGTTCATGCAAACCTTTAGGGGGTTATATTATGAAAAACTTTGCACAAGCATAGGGAAGAGCTTCTCAGAATTGATCATGCAAGGGGAAATGATAGACAATGGCCTGAAAATCGGAAGGATTTTTAACCCCTATCCCAAGACTGAAGAAAGTTTTACAAGCATAGCAAAGAATGTGGCCACAACAAAGGGAGTAAGTAAGAAAGAAGCTGAAGTGTCTGCCATCCTATCCACCCAAACTCAACAACATTACTCGCAATATCAACCCTGGCCCATATTACCGACTTCTATCATTAGCATGACTATTGTTCATATTGCCCAGGCACCTGCTCCAGCCTAGCTGGGGCACGTCCCAATTACAATCTTAATCGAAAAGCCCAATGCAATTATGTTTTTACTACCTTGGTTGTACCCAAATAAAAGCATACCATGACCTCCTGAAGAGCAACATGATAAGTCTTATAACTGCACACTCATTGCCAAACCCTTTACCCCTACTTTCAATGCTACCCTTACCTGTGAATACTATTCAGAAGGGCAGGGCATGACACAGAGAGTTGCTTCTCTCTAAAACACAAAATACAGGATTTCGCTAACAAAAAGGTCATAGATGTACAACCGATAAACCCTGCGCCTATCCCAAATGTTACCATAAACCCTCTGCCAGATCACATCATCAATATAATCATGGAAGGGGAGCTGACCCAGAGGAGGTAATAGCTGCAAAGTATTTTGAGGATTAGTGGGAAGCTGGAGATGAAAATGATTGGGAAGAGGAGCTTTTTCCGTGCCCAATCTATTCTTACAATTCGAATGAGGTGCCCAATTCCCCTGTCTGGCCTGTCGAAGGATCCCTGCCTATAGAAAGGGAACCCATAAAGGTTGTGATACCAATAACAAAAGAGCAACTGAAACCTCCCCATATCTCTGATGGATGTGGAGATCACTATAGTCCCAAAACCCTATTGAGGGGTCCTCACTAGAAAGCCCACAAGAAAAGTGATGTTTCCATAAAATTCATCCATTTTCTTTCTATCTTTCTATTTCTTATCCGTTAATTTCTGTATATCTTCTTTAAATAAATATTGCATGCCATGTAAGCATGATTTGAAATGAAAGAAAAGTAGTTTTCAGTTTATTCCCGCTTGTTTCATTCTCTTGTGGATGGTAATTACTTTTAGGGATGCTCTCCCATTCTATAGATGACACAATCCAAAGGTGAGATGGCATTAGCCCCCTATTCGATGGGAGGATAAGTTCTTTCAAAGAGAAAGAAGGAGAGCTTAAGCAGTAAGTAAAGAGTTTTCCTACAAAGGCAATACTTGAATAGTATCTAAGCTAAGCGATGAGCAACCATGTCGTCAAAAAGAAGAGAAGCCATTATTCAAACTCTTAAAAAAAACCTCTGTTCAACCAATTAATACCATAGACAAATTCTTATTTGCAAATCCTCAAACCAAAAATCATCCCCCATACTGGTGAAAGCACTGAAGCAGTTAACATGCAAGGATACTTTTGGGGTATTGCAAAAGGCTCTATAGACTAAGCAATTTAATTAGAAATGAAGGGAGGCCCTCATTTCTGCCACCATACAGTCAACAATATCCCTTGCTAAACCCACTCAAGCCGATTATTATCTTTTCAAAAGAATCCCTAACCTAGTAATCACCACCCACCATGGGTCAAAGCAAAGCACTAAATAAGAAAGAGAAAGCAAAAGATACAAAAAGAAGAAAAACCAAGGAGGCAGGAAAGCAGCACTAAAAAAAATGAATGAATGAAAATTGTGTCAAGAAATTCAAGTAAACACCTTCCAAAATGAAAATATTTGATTTGAAAAAGGAAAGAATTGAATTGAAAATCATATAATTTTATGTGTGAATCTTCCATGATTTTGGTTTGAAAATCTATGATTTTATGTGAAACTTTTTGAAAACAACTCAAGAGAGTTGTACACTTTTTGAAAATATGATGTAACAAAGACTTGGAAAGCCATTTTGATGCAATGATGCAAGAATGAAGTTTAGGGGACAAGATGAGACTTTCTAAGGCATGGATTCCTAAGGCTTCAAGAAAACTCTTGAACCAATTTTGGAGAAAAAGCATTTGAACATGGAATTTATAGAGGTTTTAGAAAAAATAAATTAAAAGGTTTTGAAAGAGGTGTTTTAGGGCTTAAAACCCCAATGTGGCCTTTGAAAACCTCTTTGAATATGCCACTTGCCTAAAGCGACCTGAAGCATGGAAAGGCTAGAATCACTTTAGGGTTGTGATTTTGAAAACAAGTTAAGGGTGAAACCCTAATGTAGACCTTGGTAGTCACTTTGAATATGTCAGTTTCTTAGGAAACCCTAGAATCACCCTAGGGTTATGAGTTTAAAAAAATAAAAATAATGTATGAACATAACAGATATAATGCATAGGGGTCGTGAACATACAAGTTTGAAGGTTTCACCACATTGCAAAGGGTCTTAAGACCATACCATGATTGGTTAGGATAAAGGAAGATCTCGAACAAGGTAATCTCCCCAAAGCTTCCCCTAGGCATGGACCCAAGGTCTTCTTGTTTCAAGCATGCAAGAAGAGGGGGTTTGGAACTAGGGATTGAAATAGAAGAATAGTCTAAGTGGACTAGGAGGGAGAATAGAGAGAGGTGGATTGCAAAAAAGTAAATAGAACTCTACCTTGTCTTCTTATTGGCTTGAATGCTTCAATAGAAGACTTGCTTGAACCTTCTAATGGCTTTCAAGAGCTTCCAAGGGTTGGACTTGATCTTCAATGGAGTGAGAAAGCTGGGGTTTTAGTGTTTAGGGCTAGAGGGGGCTAGGGCTTGAAAGAGCCTTGAGAGAATTAGGGTTTTTGGAGGATTTCAGGGGCTGCAGAGAGTTTGACAAAGCTTTATTGTGATTTTTCAAACCTGAAATACGCTGGGAGGTGCACTGTATTTATAGGAAAGGTTAGAGGAGGTGGCGCCACTAGAAGTGGCACCCCCTCAGTGTGGAGCTGATCTCACGAATTTGATTTGACTTTGGGCTGCAAGACAAAGATTTGGGTGCCATTCCTAGTGGCTCCCAGCCATTTTTTTGGCCTGTCTCCACTACAAGTGGCTCCAGTTTGATTTGGAAAGCTGCTGGGCTGTGGGACCTAGCTAGAAAAGAAATAAGGGCATCTGGGATTGCCTTAGGGGTTTTTGATTTGATACCCAAAGTCGGAATGATTGAAAAGGATAACCGGCCAACCAGTGGCAAAATGGTCATTTGAATAAAAAAACACCAGAATTGATCTAGAGTTAACCAGGATGGGATTCGAAGGTCAAGAACACTATCAAAAGTGTCCCAGGGGCTTTGGATTTGATACCCAAGGCCGGGGTGGTTGAACGAGATGATCAATCCGTTAGGGGCAAAATGGTTATTTTGACTGGGAAACACCGGAACAAGTTCGGAATTGACTAGAATGAGATTTGGAGATCTGGAATACGCGTGGGAGCACCCCGAGGACTTACTGGTTTGATACCCAGAGCCAGTGTGATTGACAAGGGCGATTGGGCGACGAGGGTAAAATGGTTATTTTGATCAGGAATTACCGGAATGGGTCTAGAATTGGTTCAAATGGAATTTTGAAGCTGCCAAATTATTGGAAATAATCTTAAAAGGGGTGGACTTATCGCTCTGAGGACTTAGGTATCCTTTCAAAGAGCGTGCCGGATTGAATTGGACTAGAATGATGCTTCATGAGTATTTTGATCATTTGGCTTCAAATGAGCTTGACAAGCCCAAGAAGCGACCATTTGATTGAATTAGAGTTTAGGAAGGTTGGTTTGGGTTTGACTGTGTTGTAGCATTTAAAAGTGGGTCCGGTCAGGCCGAAGATTGCCGAGCGGGCAAAAATGGGGTGCTTACATGAAGGAAATGCCAAAATCCACAAGTAACTAACAAGACAAGAGGGAAAAAGAGAAGGCAATATGAAAAATCAAGTACATACCCAACATGCCTCCATTTGTGATTTCCAAGCAGTCAAGTTAGCCACCTCTACCTGATACCAGTCCCGCATGGCTACAAGCTCCTCTTGGGAAACAAACCCATAAGCCTGTCGCCACAGGTTGATAACCTTTTGGCCTACAGCTACACCTCCTACTTCCACCTCTAAGGAGGTAAAAGCCTCAACAGATCTTCTGTTAAAATGGGCCGTGTAGTTAACATCTAGCGGAAGTAGAGAAGCAGCACCCGACTGAGGCTCCAGAAGTGGCATATCAACTCCTTCCCTAGGTATCTATACATGTACTAAGGGGGATCTCCAGTGGCACAAACATCCTGATAAAATTGGTGCTAGTGTCTCTCTCCCAGATATGTCTCCTAAGACTCAACACCAACAAAGGAGACCCTCGACAAAGACAGTAGAATGAGATATCTCACAGTCTTATAATACGTGGAGTCGACGAAAGACCTCCATGTCACGTTATCAGGCTGCAAAAGCTCCAAATTCATCCTAAGTGAGATGAAATCAATAACCTCTAACTGATACACTACTTGAGTACGGGCCCATCTTAAGGCCTGAGGGTAAGCGTCATCCATCTCCACCTTTGGTCGACGTATGAGAAAATACTCGTAACTCCACCAAACTAAAAAGGGCCACAAACTGATGACATTGCCCTAACGTGCAGAGGTCCTTGTCTCCCTCAGAGAAAGCAAGCAAAGGTAAAAGATACCCAATTTAGGCCATACAAAGCTTCTAAATCTGCCACCAGGCTCTCCAAGTTAAGGGAGACCCTCGACTTGTTGTTGTTGCTGCAAAAGTAGCTAAAGACCATGTACAACACTTGTTAGCGCCTCATGATATCCCTACACACATGCAGGGGCTCAGTAGAAAAGGTCATCGAGCCCTAATAGAGGAGAGCTAAAAAAAATGATGTACTGTCAAAAACTGGAAAATCTAAGAGAATGCAAGCCTCTGCCACAGTAACTGGCCACAAAGTAATCCTACGGCCTGTAAAGGAGAGGCCAATGATGATCGCCCAATCCAGCGAAGTCGAGCCAAGCCTAAAGCCAACAAAATGAAAGGCCCCAGTCTCCCCAAACCATCTTTCCACCAAAGTGCTAACTAGCTACGGTCCAAGCAACCTGTCATTAGTGTCTTGAATGATCTTAAACTTATATCCGTGAGGAATTCCTGATAAGATTGGGTTGACATCTGCAAGGCTATCAAAGCAGCGTGAATTGCCCTGCGAAAGGTAGTATGGATGCTAGGAGGCATCAGGAGTCGAGTGAATAAACACTAAGATGGTAGGCCAAGTCTCCCAGTGAAGGAACGTCTGTAATATCCAAGTCGGCCAAATCAGAGTCAGTACTCCTGGTTCTTACAGTCGCCTTCCCATATCCTGTTATGGGGTCCATGGGGCCTTGAGCATCCTCATCAGACTCAAGCTCAGGCTCAATAAGGGGTACACTCTCTATCTAGCTGCTACAAGAAGTTGCTCTACTAACCAATCAACTACTGCCTCTCGTGCGGGTGGAGCTACCATGATTGGCCTCCCTAATATCCTAGTCGGTACGATGTCCCTTCCCGAGCTGTCACTTGCAGTTGGAGCCGTCGACTCTAGCATTGGCCATCCTAGAATCAAAACAGTATAAAAAAAAAAAAGAAGAAATGTATCACTAAGCAGGTTTATGCAAAAAGAAGAATAAAAAAAAAAAAGCAAAAGAAAGACATACAAGAAACTGCAGAAAAGAATAGAGTAGAAAAAGAAAAAGAAAAAAAAAAGAGAGTCTGAGTCTAGTCTAGTCTCCAGTCTCGCCCTCCTATTTCTTAAAGTCATTTTCAAA
The DNA here is from genome assembly GCA_033060915.1 of Euryodendron excelsum. Taxonomy (NCBI): domain Eukaryota; kingdom Viridiplantae; phylum Streptophyta; class Magnoliopsida; order Ericales; family Pentaphylacaceae; genus Euryodendron; species Euryodendron excelsum. Next base: position 45,629,463 of record CM065378.1, on the reverse strand, counting down.
AAGTCCCAAAAAGTTTCAATTAAATTTAAATCAATATCGGTTTTCTAACTTTTTCATTCAAAAAGTTTGTTTCAAATCAAATCTTATTTTTGAACTTTTTCCTTTAAAATTTTTTATTCAAATCAATCTGGTTTTCAAACTTTTTCCTTAAAAAATTTAATTTAATTCAAAGTCTCGATTTTCTAACATTTTTCTTAAAAAAGTTTGTTTCAAATCAATCTCAGTTTTCAAACTTTTTCCTTTAAAATGTTTGTTTTTAATCAATTTCGATTTTCTAACTCTTTCCTTCATAAAGTTTCATTCAAATCGATTTTGCTTTTCTAAAACTTTTTCCTTCAAAAAGTTTGTCTCAAATCAATTTTGATTTTCTAAATCTTTCCTTCAAAAAGTTTAGTTTGTAAGGTTTTTCCCTCTGGTTTCCCGAGCTTTTCTCTTCAAAAGCTCCGTTTCGAATCAAGTTTCAAGATATTTAAACTTTTTCCCCCAAAAAGTTAAAGTTCCAAGTTTTCAAAGCTTTTTCCTTCAAAAAGTTCAGGTTCTAATCAAATTCTCGGTTTCCCGGGCTTTTTCCTTCAAAAGTCCCATTTCAAAAACTTTATGGCCATTCAAATGGTGCCCGGTTCTATACTATGCTCACACATATGTCACTCGTACAAGGTTCTTCAACCTAAAACCCTAACGCCATAATTTTAAGATTTTCTTAAAAAATTTGGCAGAGTTCGGTTAGAAACAACCTTAACAATAAACAAGAAGTTAGAAAACTAGGCACTCCATGACATTGCAAACACCCAACAACGTCCATCAATGTAATCCCGTCCACCAGGAACTCACAAACACCAAACAAGCACTAACAATTCATCCAGTGTCTCAAAATTTCAAATTTTTAAAGGTTTTCCCAAACTTCTAGAAATTTCAAAATATTTAAAAAAAACTCTGAAAAAGAGTCATAAATTTTTTCAAAAGTATCCCACCAATTTTCTAGCAACAATGCAATGGCAAACCAACCAATTCCCCAATTTTCCTAATTTTCAAGTATTTTTCTAATTTTTAAAAATTCAAAAGTTTTCAAAAAATCACGAAACTTTTCACGTTTGTTCCAACCATTTTTCTAAGGCACACTACGCAAAGATATGGCAAGAAAACACAATACCCAAGGCTACAGGCGCAAATTTTCAATTCTTGTATGAACCTCTTTTACATAAATATTCTCATGTACCAAAACACACTCAAACGATCACCAAAATGCAAAAATAATCCCATAAACATGTTCAAAACAGTTCAAAAGATTGATTTTTAGTATTCGTACGCATTAATCTGATAACTATGCAAACAAATCAACACAAATAAAAAAACTGACTTTTTAAAAGTTTTTTGGCGAGATTTTCTACTTCAGCAACTGTGAACTTTTCTGGTAATTGCTTAGCGTCCCCAAAGCCTTTCCCGATAATGCCCAATCAAAACCCCTCAAAAAATTTTGAAGAGAAATCTAAAAAATCACCCGAAGCCGTGCAAGGAATACTAAAAGTCACAGTTGATGGGGCTTTAAAAGTCCAGAACACTCTTGTGCTACTAGCAGAGGCACCTGGGAAAATTCATGCCTAGCACCACTTGTAGTGGCTAGTGGCACCAATCCTAATTTTTGGCCTCTTCGCTGCTTTTTCCTACCAAATCCAATTTCAAATACCCTCAAGCCCCGAAACCTCAAAACTCAAACTCTAGTTTTCAAAATTCATCAACTTCGGTCCCTCCGATCGCCTCACAGCCAATAAGGGACCCTTGCTTTATTGTTTTGTCTTCGACAAGTAAAGACAAAAAAAGAAGGGCATTTGTAAACACCCCAATTTTGCCCGCTCGACAATCGCTGGCCCGACTAGACTCACATTCAAATTTACAAGCACATGCAAGCCCAAACTAACTTTTCAAACTCCAGTCCTGTCAATCAATCGCTTCCCAAGCCCGCTGCGCCCAATCAAAGCCAAATGACTAGAATGCCTCGGTATCCCCTTGCAAACAAGTAGCTTTCCGAGACTGGATAGTCTTAAGAACCAACACCACACAAGTAGCTTTCCGAGACCAGGTGATCTCAAGAACCAACTCTACATCAATCACAAGTGGTTCACTTCTGGTGCCTACTAGCACGCCAATGTAGAATGTCCACTATTGGTATGTCTTTCAAAAAAGTACAAAATTCCTCGAAGATAGGAGTCCACCTAGTCAAAGTTTAGGATGATACGTTCACTGAGAAAGTATAAATTTCTCAGAACGATAAGTCCCTATTGGTACATCTCCAAGAAATTAAGATGGAAAGTCCGTATCAAATCCAAATCGGTTAACACCAATGCCTGCTAGCCTGTTTTGGTAAAAATGACTATATTGCCCCCAGTGGGGCCCACCCAACACGCTCTTCAAAAAAGTACCTACGTCCTCATAACAGTAAGGCCACCTTTCTAAGACTATCCTCAAATAGTCTGGTATGCTCAAAATGCCTTTCAAACTAACTCCGAACCAATTCTGGTGACTCCCGATCAAAATGATCATTTTACTCCTAGCGGGCCAGTCACTCCTATTCAATCATATCGGCTTTGGGTATCAAAACGGTAGGCCCCAGAACATTCCCTTGAGTGTCCCTAACCTTCAAATCCCATTCTAGTCAACTCTAAACCAGTTCTAGTGAATCTTAGTTAAAATGACCACTTTGCCTTTGACAAGCCGATCACTCTTGTTCAACCACACCAATCTTGGGTATCAAAGCGGCAACCTCTGGGGCACTCACAAAAGTGTTTTTGTTCTTTTCCAACTGGGCCCAGTAGCCCTACACCTTTTCAGATCAAACTAGAGCTTCCCAGAGCCACTTGTCATGGAGTCAAGTCAAAAAATGGCTAATGGCCACTAGAAGTTGTGCCCAGATCTTTGTTTTGCAACCCAAGATTGAATCAAATTAAACCTCCATAGAATTTGGGGTTGAGCACCACTTGTGGTGGTGCCTGGCCAAAAAATGGGTTGGCGCCACTCCTAATGGCTCCCCCTCCCCTAATTTTTACCTATAAATACAGTCCACCCTCCATCATATTTCAGGTCTGAAAAATTGCAAAGAAGCTCTACCTCTCTCAAGACAGCCCCCAAAAATTTTCCAAAACCCTAATTCCTTCAAGGTTCTTAGCCTCCAAGCATTTCAAGTCCTCTTCAAGTGCAAGTCAATCCTTCATTGAAGCTCTAAGAAGATTTGAAAACAAGATAGGGTTTCTTTAAGTTTATGCTCTTCTCTTTCTCTACTCCCTCCTAGTCCACTTGAACAATTTTTTGTTTTAATATCCATCTTCTACCTCCTTTTTTTGCATGCTTGAAACAAGAGGACCTTGGGTCTATGCCAAGGGAAAGCCTTGGGGAGGTCACCGGTTGGGGCCTTCCTATAGTCTACCTTGTGATAGTGTGGTCTTAAACCCTTTTGATTATGTGGTGAAACCTTAAACCTTGTATGTTAACAACCCTTTGCATTATAATTGTTATGATCATGCATTATTTACAATTGTTTTACTTTTAAACTCACAATCCTAGGGTAATTCTAATATTTTCATGGTTAAGGTTTCCCTAGGAAAGTGACATATTCAAAATGGCCACCAAGGTCTATATTAGGGTTTTAAAACCCTAATTTGTTTTTCAAAATCACAACCCTAAAGTGATTATAGCCAACTCCACCTCTTGTCACTTTCTTTTTTCTTTTTTTTTTTTCTTTTTATCTAAGCTCAATATCACCAAAATTTCTTTAATTGAAATCTCTCTCATAAAGATCATATGAAAGAAACATTTTGACATAAAATACCTACATATCAGTGAATATTTCATATTCTAGCTTTGATTATACCCTTTCTGTTGTTGCTGTAAGTATCCCATTTTTGTCCGCTCAGCAATCTCTGGTCCAACCTAACACTCCAATCAAATGCCACAACGCTATTAAGCTCAAACTGGTTTTTCAAGCTCCAGTCCAGTCAATTGGTCGCTTTTCGGACCTAATGGAAGGCACAAAGACTAGAATACTGCTAGGCTTTCCAAGGTAATTTTCAGAGACCGAGTAGTCTCCAAAACCAATCACCGCCATCGAAGTGATAGAGACACTCACAAATTTTAAACGATTCAGTTATGGCTCCTGTTAGCCCGCTAATATAGAATGTCCATTATGCCCCTTGACATTCGGTGGTTTCCCAAGATCAGACAGTCTCCGGAGCCAACACCAAACCGTCAGAGTAATAGAAACCCTCATAAACCTTTAAGCCGTTAGAGTGACAAGAACACAGATAAGAATGCAAATGTCATATTTTTTCCCTTAATGTTTAATCTTTTATATGTATTTGGTGCCTAAATATACTCACTATTCTTATGTTTGGATTTAGGGTACTATAGAATGCCAAGGAAGAGGATCCTAGCTTAAAAGGGACGAATTCGTGTTAAATTAGAAGCAACGTTTGAAGGAGCATCCATACAATCCCAAGGGGCATTCAAATGGTATCAGAAGCGTTCGAACGGTACATCGAACGTCAAGTTCAGGTTCGAAAAGCGTTCAAAATATACAAAGAGCAATTTTACCGTTCGAAGTGCATTTGACGCACCGTTCGAACAGTAGTCCAATGCGTTCAAACAGTGGTTAGGTCGTTCGAACGGTTGTGCGTAGCTGCAGAATTTCAGAAGCCTATAAAAGCTGGGACTATTTTGTTTTTAGGGTTGTTGGCATTTTTTGTATCATTTGAGGTTATTATTTGAGTTGTTTTCATGGCCCTGTGTGGCTAAACTCTGAATCTTGGTTGAAGGAAACAGAAGCCTTGGAAATAATAATAAATTGTGAAATCTAATTTGTTTTCATTATTCGATTTATGCTTTGAGTAATAGATGTTCTTTAGTGCCTATTTTCATGATTGTCTTGTTTAATCGCTAGGAGTCCTACTAGTTTATTAATCATTGCAATCTACTGCTGGATTAGATATCAAATCCGTAATTGTTTGATTTCTTTGATTTGTGAAACAACTGAGATTTAATGATTTCTGTGTTAGGAATTATTATATCTTAGGAAGGACGTTTGACTAAATTAAATGTAACCGCTTATGCTTGTGTTGTTTAGTTTCATCGATCTCTCTAATTCTTAATGCTGCTACTAGATTAAACCTTGGGTGTTTTTCCTGGGTTGTTTAATAGTTAGGGTTAATCAGATTGCTTGTTTCTAATTAACTACGACTAAGGAAAGATAGAAAAATAATTTCGACGGTGAATATTCAATGTGTGAATTGATATGCTTGTATCGATGATCAGTTGTAAATTCCGATGGTGGATGTTGACTCAGACCAAGGTTTGTTTTTTTGATTGACTTCAATACTTTAATCTGAATAGTTCCGTAGTTACTTATTTTTGTTACAATTGTTTTCATTATATCCAAAACCCCCCATAAAGTTCACATAGCATAAAACTAGGCTGAACACTCTCCGTGGGAACAATTCTTACTCACACTACTACATAATTGTTTTTGGGGTATCGGTTTTATTTTTGGGTGCCCCCAATAGCACACTAAACACTCACCAGGTCAACATAGGTTTTGGCACTAAACCACCTAGTGTCACGGGACCCAACACGCTTCTTGGCCGTGGCAAGTTTACCAAAGGATAAGATACTTTTGGAAACTAACTCGTCACAACTGTCAAAGTGACAAAAACTCTCTTAAACCCGGGTTAACACGACTCTTGCTAGCCCGTCGCGGTGAAAAATGACCAACTTGTCCCTTGGGCATGATGGCATGTCTTGCGAGAAAGTACAAATTCCTCAAGACTATAAGTCCATTCAACCTAGCACATCTTACAAGAAAGTACAAACTCCTTAAGACAGCAAGTCCATCTAACCTGACATGTCTTGCTAAAAAGTACAAACTCCTCGAGACGATAAATCCATCTAACCGAGCACATCTTCGAGAAAGTACCAAGTCCTCGAGATGGTAAGTCCACCTTCCAAGGCTATCCCCTGGTTATTCTACATGTTTAATATGTCATTCCAGTCGACTTTAGACTAATTCGAGTGATACCTAGTTAAAATGACCATTCTACCCTTGGGCAGACTGTCATGTCCTCGAGAAAGTACTAAGTCCTTGAGATGATAAGTCCACCTTTCCAAGACTATTCCTGAACAGTCCAACATATTCATTATGCCATTTCAACTGACTCCGGACCTGTTCGGGTGATACCCGATTAAAATAACCAAATTGCCCCTAGGGCATTTCAGCATATCCTCGAGAAAGTACTAAGTCCTCGAGATGGTAAGTCCACCCTCAAACTGTCTCTAGATAGTTCAGCATATTTGATATGCCACTCAAATCCATCCCAGCTCCATTCCGGTAAGTTTCAGTCAAAATGACTGTTTTGCCCCTAGTGGTCCGAGCATTTCCTAAACTGCGCCAGCTTTGGGTACCAAATCGGCATTCATTCGGATATCCCAATGAACATCCTCATACATTTCCAAGTGAGTCCCTTGACTCGAAACACCTCTAAGTTAACAAAATTTTCCTGGAGCGTCTGTAAGGGTTGTCTTTTTCTTCGATTTCCTAATTAAAACGTACTATCAAATAACTTGAGAAATATGTAAATTAGGGAATTCTAGAAAGCCTTTTCTAAGGCATTTCCATCGATATGGCTCGATTGAAAAGATCGCTTCCTGAAGCATCCGATCCTATAGTTGAAAGTTGCCACTTTGAAAAACCGTTGGAGCGTCTCACAGAAACTACGTTAGGGTTGAATTTTTTTCAATTCCCTAATTAAAATGCACTGTTAAACAACTTGAGAAATGCATAAATTAGGAAATTCCCTAGAGCTTGTTCAGAGGACGTCTCATTGGTAGGTTTCGATTGAGGAGGTTGCTTCCTTGAGGCCACGGTCATGTGGTGATAAAACTGCCATTTTCCAAAATCCTTGAAGTGTCTCACAGATGCTCCAAAAAGCTTATTTTCATGCACACTTCCCAAGAAAATATCTTCGTCATCTACAATACTTTGAAGCTCTCCGAGGGCTCCCGGTTCATGAGAAACAATTAGGGGACGTTGTGAATGCGATCGATTTTGCCGAATCTTTCTTGAATTGCACGAATTTTGTGACGAAGTCAATATAAAAGTTTTCAATAGTAGAGTGTGTGCTACATGTGGCCAAATTTTGATCAAATTAGACAAACTTGCCTTGCGGCGTAAATTAGGAAATTACAAGGAGTGCCACGAGTGCCAAATGGCACTCAAACACTGGAACAGGACAATCGTATGTGGTACATGTGCTTGGCCAATTTTTGGCAGGCATATGTGCTACATGAGCTAGCTCCAAGATACTTTGTCTATAAATACAAACCTCCCCCCTGCATACTCCAGACTCGAACAATAGCAAAACTCTGCCAAATTCAATTTAGAACTGCAAAATTCAAGAAAACCTTAAGTTCTTTAAAGCTCCAAGCCAATTCAAGCCTTCTCAAGACCATTCAAGCTCAAGGCTACTCAAAAATGGTGGATTGAAGACCAAGGTGAGGTTTCTCTGTACATTTATGTCTTTCCCACTTTATCTCTTCTCCCTCTAAGTGCACTTGAGCTTTTTCCATTTTAACCCCATCTTCTACCTCCCTTTCTTGCATACTTGGAACAAAATGATTCTTAGGCCATGCTTAGAGGAAAGCCTATGAGAACTACCGGTTGGAGGATCTCTCATAGGCCTACTTGAACATAGTATGGTCCTAGAACTGCTTGCAATGTGGTTTAGCCTTCAACTTTGTATGCTTCCTAAACTTTGGTATAGAAATGTTATATTGTTCATGTATTGCTTGTCTTGGCTTCATTTTTTTATGTTTCAAACCATTTTCAAAAACACCATTATTTCCATCTTCACAAGTTCTTCAAAGTTCACATTAAAATGATTTAAAAAAAAGTATCTTTAAATTGGAGTTTCTTTAAATTTAAGCCGAAAATCCTAGTTTTTCATCCCTTAGAAAGCCCTTCTAGAAACCCTAACCTCCATTTTGCATCTTTGCATTTTACTCTTTTAAGTTGCATAAAAGTGATTTCAAAACCACCTCCAAAAGGGTCTTTCCAAAATCTCTACTCTCTTAAATCTTCACCAAAAATAACTTTCAAAGCTTTCTATTTCTATGTTGATTTTTAAAGTTTTACTCTCTTGAGTTGTGGGGTTGGAATGGTCCCCATGTCATCCTCTCTTGAGTGGTATCTCCAAAATTGACCATAGGAACCCTACTTTACTAGAGTGGTTTTAAGAACCTTAAGTGGTTTTTCCAAAACAACCCTCTTCAAAAAAAGGTATTCAAAATTCTTACTCTATTAAATTTTCTTCAAAAATGGTTTTCAAAACTCTTTGTCATCATTGATTTTCAAAATTTTGGTCTCTTTAAGTTAGTGATTATAATGGTCCCAATAAAACCCTCCTTGGAATGGTTACCAAATATCAACTATACAAGTCCTACACTTGATTGGTTTTCATAAAAATGGTTTTCAAAACATGTAACTCTCTTGAGTTAATTTCTAAAAGTTTTTACATAAAATGATGAGTTCCTTATATGAAGTCATGGTTTTCAAAACCCCAATTTTAAAGTTTATGCATAAAACCACTTTTCCAATCTATCTAAAACCACTAACCTAGTTCAAAACCACTCTCCAAAACCGCCTTTCAAAATCTTAGGTTAACTTGACCTTAGTTGTCCAACCCTAGGTTAACTTGACCCTAGTTGTCCAACCTTAGGTTAACCTAACCTAAGTTAATTAACCCTAGATTAACCAAACCCTAGGTTAACCTAACCTTAGTTAATTAACTCTAAGTCATCCAACTCTAGGTTAACCTAACCCTAGTTAGTTAATCCTAATTCAATCCAACCCTAGGTTAATCTAACCTTACTTAGTTAACCATAGGTCACCTTAACTCTAGGTTAACCTAACCTTGGTTAGTTAACCCTAGGCCCTTCTAACCCTAGTTACCTTAACCAAGATAGGTTAAACTTCAAGGATCCAATTCAAAGGCCCTTTTCAAATGATCTTTCAATTCAAAACCATTTTCATAACATGCTTTTAAAAACATCTTACTCTCTTCAGTTTTTAAAAATCAATTTCAAAAAATCTTTTCAAATGCTTCCATACTCTTTTCCAAAATGTTTCCAAGATCTCTCTTAAATTTGTCTAGACTAAAATAACTAGACACTTAACATTTTTTAAAAATTATTTTTAAAATGTTTTCAAAAACTCACAACTATAAGGTGTCCCTAACCCTTTTATGGTTAAGGTTTTCAAGGGAAAGTGATACATTAAATGTAACCTTCAAAGGTTCATAATAGGGTTCTAAACCCTAAGTGTTTTCCAAAACCTCTTTCAAAAATGATTTTCAAAAGTCATATCCTTAAGACAATCTTAATCATTCAGTGATTGTGGTTTCTTAAGAAAAGTGAGATATCAAGTAGGGTTTTACAACCCTAAAGCTCTAAAAACCTAAGGGAAGTCTCTAGTTCCTTTTCCAACGTGTTTTCAAAATTCATAACATTAAACGAGTTAGTCTCTCAATAGCTAATCTTTCAAAGGTGGTGAGATATTCAACATACCTTCTACAAGGTATTAAAAAATGATTTTCAAAAACATTTCAAAGACAAGTTCACAAGAGCTTTTCCAATCCAAACTCTATTTCAAAATCTTCGAATCAAGCTTTCAAAAAATATTTCAAAACTCTCTTAAGTTGCTTCAAAAATATTACAAAACTCTCTTGAGTTGTTTTAAAAACATTCCAAAACTTTCTTGAGTTGCTTTCAAAACCTTCCATAACTTTTTCAAGTTGCTTCCAAAAAATGCTTCCAAAAACACCTTCAAAAACATTTTAAAAAACGTTCAAGTTCAATTTCAAGAACTTTCCAAAAACAATTCAAGTCCTATTTTAAAAGCATTCTCAAAACAATCTAAGTCCTATTTGAAAGGCATCTTCAAAATATTCCAAGTTCTATTCCAAGGATGTTTTTAAAACTCTCGAAGTCCAATTTCAAGTTAAACTCTTTCAAGTTTAAGTTTCAAAAGAAACTTTTCAAGACTCCCATGAGTCCATTTTTAATCAAGCACTCACCCAAACTACGATTGACCTAATTCCTGTCAAATAGGATACGTAGGCAACTTAGAAAAACCTGGGTGCAGTCACCACGTCCTTCAAATGGACACCACAACCTTCAAATGGACACACTTCAAAAATATTTCAATCACACAATTTTCAAAACTCGTACGAATTACGAATGACTTTATTCTCGCCAAGTGAGATACAGAAGCAACATCAAATAGTGCGGTCATAACTTTTATTATTTTAACTCAAGTTCCCTTTGTAAAAGTTTCTATTAAGTTAAAATTTTCATCTCAATTTACTTCAAAACTTTATGTTTTTAAACATCTTTTAAAAAATATGTATCATGCATTATTCATTGAAAAAGTGATGACCAAACCTCATTTTTGAAAACTTTTTTAAGTGGATAAAAGTGGATATTAGTAACTGGTAATTCAAGTGAGTGAATTAATGATGATTAGATATGTAGGTTGATAATCTTAAGATATCTTTTCTACACATAATCAACTCCTAGACCATATATTTCTATTTCAAAGACCAAAACTGAAGTGCTTTCAAAAAGATTTTAAAACATTTCAAAATATTGCTAAAAATCTCTTTTCTAAAAACCTTCTTAAGAAGGACATTTTCAAAATCTTTTCGAAAAATCTAAATTTAGTCTTCAGATTACATTTAACTTTTAGATGACCTAACACATCTTTAACTATGTTAGGCGGTGACTCCAAAACTTTTTCAAAAGTCCTTATCCAAATTAAAAACAAATTTTCAAGTTCAAACCCTCGTCGCACTTGTCCTTTTAGGAGAGCAAGTTCTAACAGAGAGAGTACAATACTTTTCCCTAGTCAAGAGGGCTTAGGTAAAAACTGGAGCGCGACGATTGTCATTTGTGATTTGTTGCCAAATTTTAGTTATTCAAAATAAGTTCCAAGATTCTTAAATACATCATCCCTTTTATGTCACATGTCTTGGATGTAAAATATTTTTCCTAAACATATTTATGTATATGTATGTATATATGTCTTTTAGGGGTGGCCGTGGACTAGGATGGAGGCTTAATCTTTTTCGCCCAAGCTTTAGCTCCTAAGAAATATATTAAAGCTCGAGGCCGGTCTATTCAGCCAGTAAAATAATTTTTTAACTTGGTATTAGTAAAAAAATTATGCAACTAATGGCTAATGCAGCAGTTTGGTGGCATGTACTTTCAACTTTAACAAGAGATTAATAATTCAATTCTCACTGGGCTTCCTAAATTTTAAGTGATGATATAATTTTGATATACAAGATTATTAACATAGAACATATTATGTTAAATATATACTCTACTTCAAATTGAATGGAGTTTCAAAGCATTCACGAGTTGTTTCGGCTGACTCAAAGCAATAATCATCGATTGCCTAGTTTGAATCAGCTGTTCTTTGGTGGATTTATACTTTCATTCTCTGGTTTTAATTTGGTTTTGGATTGAAAATTTGAGATTGTATAATATGCTTTCTTTTCATTATCTTCAAACCGTTTGAAACAATGTCCCTGTGACAAAAGCTTGTGTTTAATAGTTCCAAGGAACCACACGCACAAAAAAATAAAAAAAAAATACAATGTTTTACGTTGAAATAAATGGAGTGTTAATATTCATGATACTGCTTCAATTTAAGAAAATATACCACCACATGCATACAATGTCAAGTACCTCTCAAAATTTAAGCCATCTTTTCTCCCTCTCTTTGCTGGCAACTGCATTTGACGCAGACGCATGAGCTGCCTCAGCATGTGCCAAAGCTTTGCGAGTGTCATTCAGCTTCCTCATAGCAGCCTCGTAAACGACCTTTTCTTTCTTGTTTCGACTCATCATTTCTTCCAGCTTCTCAGCTTGCGTCCTCAGCTCCTTCACCTCATCATCATAAGCAAGAATAGCCCGCCTATCTTCTTTCTTCCCTTCCCCAAAGCCTTTATTCTGCTGCTGCTGCTTCTCTGATCTGCCATCCAGAGCATCCCCATGCATCGCAAGCTGGGTATTGATAAGACTAAAGACATCCGGTCTCGATTCCTCTGCTTCCTTGGCAGCTTTAGCTGCTGCTGCAAACTTTTTATCGCGTTTTCTCTTCCCCCCTCTGCTTCGTTTCTTCTCCTGCTTCTCTTTATCCTCTTCATTTCCCTGAGACTCGAGGGCATGATCCAGAGATTGCTTTGGTGGAAGGACTCTCGCAGTTATTGGGTCTAGCATTCCCTGCCCAGATACGCCTAAACCCATTCCTTCACGGTAACCCATATTAGCCATCATCTTGGAAGCTATGCCACGGGTGTGATTCTCCCATGTTCCAAAAATGGCAGTTTCCATCTGGATACCTTTCTGCAGGGCAGTGCTTTCAAGGAATCCTATACCCTGTGCATTGTCTTCTTCATAGTCACCGGAATCAGATTGTTCTGGACTCGAGTCATTTTCTTCTTGATCGCTTATTTGTGCATATTCAGACATCGAAATAGCCTCAGTTCCTAGCTTTGCAGAGGTTTTGTCGTCCTGAAAAACAACTTGGGCCACTCTGAGTTCATCATCCCATGATTCAAGTTCAGCTTCCCTCCAAATGCCAGTTCTACTGTCAGAGACTGCCCAAATACTTGATCCCACCATGGATTGCTCCCATACTGTGGGGATAAACTTCTTCATGGAAGACAGTGGGACATCAAAACCTGGTGAAAATAACCCAATGTTGGATGAACACAGTAGAGATGAAACCACTAGACCAAATGAGACAAACACCATAATATATGTATTAAAAATCCACAGAAGCTTAATGTTCAGTATATGAAAACTAAATGCAGGAGATAATTCAATAATTGAAATGAACCAACACGGAGGATTGAGCAAAACTGTAAAACTAAATCACAGGAACAACTTAAAGAGTAGCATTGGCTGAACTAACAAGCAGACTAAATAGTGACTTGGAATACCTCTGCTCTCATGTTGAGAGCAGAAAAGGATTGTTAGCACAGACAAATTCCTTCAACTGTCCAAGTAAAAGAGAAGCAATTCCTTTGTACTTCACAGGAAGCTGTCTTCCAGATTATCGTTGGGCAGTACGCATTCATCTCATAGAATGCATCACTTTCCAGCAATAACAGAAACAAAAATATTTGAGCAGCGAAGACTTTCACAAACCGTCTATTTGCTTGGATTAATAAAGATTATTGCAACATACCATGTGATAAGCGGCAGTTAGTACCAAAACGACACCGTTGCTGCAGAAAGAACTTGCATATCTGCACTCGGGTGGTCTACCATTAGTAAGTTGATGAGACGAAAACCAGTGGATTCCATGTTACTACGACAATCTGACCAATAAAAATTTCAATGATGCCAAACCAAGGTGCAAGCTGTGCTTCAGAGTGCAAAGTGCTATACCCAATACAATTTAATTTTCCTCGACCAGAAACAGAATTCAAGTCACTTGTTGGATAACTATAAGAAATATGCATACCAAAGAGTATCCAAGATGAGTATATATATTAAGATAACATATCTTCATCATTAGGACATCAGCAACTATGTACTGACACCCATGTCAGAACTAAGGGCATGACGAATCAGTACATAAGCGAATCCTGAAAAGGTCCAGTGGATGACAACGTTTAGATGGTAAATGGTAGACAGATGAGAAAGAAACCAAAAGTGGTCATCAACCAGCTAATGCACTGGCCTGCAAATCTAATCAGGTGGATACAATGCAAAATAACCTTAGGAAGCAAAGAGAATTTAAATTCAACAGTCATGTTGACTGGTTTCCCCTATACATCATCAAGTTGCAGAATCCACTGCTTAACCCAACATATGGAAGCTCAAGAACATTCTAGCGCAACATCTAACAGTACAATTATTACCAATCCAAACATGGCATCTTACTACCAAGGACAAATCTCACACTAAAAGATAGTTGCCCACTTTAATAATGAGATCACAACAAACACCGCAGGAAAGGCGGTGTGGGAATGACATACACAAAAAAATATCCAACCATTAATTGTCTTCAACTACATGAATCAATTTCTCCAAGCACAAGATGGAAATGCTAGTGGAAAATGGTAGAACAGACTACAATGTTTCATGCATGAACTCTAAGAAAGAAACAAAGTAGATAATGGTGACATATATGGTAATGGTACTTTTGGTGCGTGTGTTTGTGTTCTTTTCTTTCTTTTTTTTTTTGGGGGGGGGGAAGGTGTATGGCGCCGCCGGGCACGTGCCGCCGCCCCCCCTCTTCTACCTTTCCAGCTAGCCTAACACAATATGCTTTTTATGACATCATATATATATATATATATATGTGTGTGTGTGTGTGACAAATATGCTTTTTATGACGTGATAAATATGGTTTTGTTTGAGGTTTCATGCAATAGTAAAATAAATCAAATGCATATGAAATAGGTTCGAAGAAGCATATACACATCTAAGCAGATGTTGTATTCATGTTGGACAACAATGCTCGTCAGATACACCCTGACACATGTAAGACATGCATCCTAACATGGACTATTATTTTATTTTCTTTTTTTAAAACCGGACATGATACGAACACTTATGGGCACCTGTATCTATTACTTAGATACACATGAAGCACAATGTAAGTTTGAAGAAAATAACTTTGAATCCAATGACAAAAAGTAATGTAGATTTTTACCTATTTGATTATTATATTTTATATTGTAAACTTTTTTTTAACCTCCTTTTATGTTGAATGATGTTTAAACTATGGATTAGATGGAGTTTTCATGTTGAATTAGTATTATTTCTTTAACATTTTGGCGCTTTGTGAGTGTCAAATTCATATCCATAGCAAATAAAAATATATAAAAAAACCTTTTTCCTTTTTTGTCATATCCATAATATTCTTGTTTTTCGAAAATCACCATGTCCCATGTAGTGTCTGTGCTTCTTAGAACAGGTCTTTCAGTTTCTGACTTCTTTAACTGCAATATTATTCCACTAATTTAATTGCAACATAGTCACCATGTTTTTTTTGTTCCACCATGGTGGTAGATAGTTTAAAAACAATATATGCGTTCTTTTAAAAATAGATGTTCATTTACATACCTTTTAAATATATATTGCAAATTTACAACTTAATAATGTTGTCTCTATAAATTATCACATATGCAGTCATTATTATTTGGTACAATTAATTTTTTTCTGCTAATAATTGTTAATAGTTATAATTCATGGGTAGTTAGAATAGAAAAACAAATTAATATACATATATAATCATCCATTTTGGTTGCCAGGCACCATACATTCAAAAAAGTTGCTTATTTTAAGGGTAATACAATAGTTTCATCATCAAAAAGCCCAAAAGCTATTGTGTTATCAAATAGCCTATAGAAAAAACATTGCTCTTTCAATAAGTGGTCAAATGCCCAACAAAGCTTTTTTCAATTGTCTTTACAAAAAGTTCAGCCCTCTGTTATCTAGAAAGCAGATTGTTCGATGCGTGGAGCAGGAACAGGAATATGGTACACCACGTGCTTTAAATTGTAGTACGATAGGGGTAGACTTTAACTTATACTTTTAAATTATGTTATGATTAGGTTAGACTTTAACTTATACTTTTAGAATTTAAGGTACTTCTAGAGCAGCTTTCTATTAAGAATCAGACATAAAATATAATACAGTATATTTTACAAATTAGTTGTGTAAAACACATTTCTAAATGTATTATGACCCATTTTCTTCGAACCGCATTAGATCACCAAATTCACCATTTCGGAACGAGATGTTTTGGATTGTCATTTCAAAAACGTAACTCACTAAGGTATTAGCATGTTCTTGTAGCCAAACCAGATGGCCCGAAATATCTTATAACAGTTCAGGTGACTTTTCTCTTTTTTCTTCATTTTTATTTTATACAAGTGGGATTCCCCGAATAAATTTGACTTGTTACTTAGATTTAGGAACATAGATACGGTCTAAGCACTCTATTTTTGCTTGCTCAGCAATCTCTGACCCTACCAGACTAACATTCAAACCTTCACTGACACATTCAAGACCAAACCGGCTTTCCAGACTCAATTCAATTAATCAATCGCTTTGCGGGCCCACCAGGCCCAATAGAGACAAAATGACCTAAATGCCCTTGGAGCATTACTCAGTCCAATTCTAGTTGGCACGTCTTCTTAAAAACGGTAAGTCCGTATTTCAAGCTCAATTCCAATTTCAATTCCAATCAAGGTTAGTCAAACTCAATTTGACACGTCTTTTGAAAAAATTGATCCATCAGACGGTAAGTCCATCCAGTACGATACGTTTACCTAGAAAACACAAAACCTCTTGGAGCGATAAGTCCTTTCATACTCGTTGCTTGGGATGCAACCCAAGTTTCCGAGGTGGTAGAGCGGTTCACTTCTAGCGCCTGCTAACCCTCCAACGTAGAATGTCCACTATTTGACACGTCAATCGAAAAAATATCTAAGGTCCCGAGGTGATAAAGACCATCCAGCAGTTTTCTGAGATCAGACAATCTTTAGAATGAACGCATAGAGTGATGGAAGCATTCATAAACATGGCAACTGTCAAAGTGACAGAAACACTCGCAAATAGATCGACATTGAGAATGCCAACAAAGTCTTTCTTGGTCATGACACGTTTACCGAAAGACGAGATACCTTTAGAAACTAACTCGTCACACACTGTCAGAGTGACGAAAACACTCAAAACCCAAGTCAACACCAGTGCCTGCTAGCCCATTCCAGTGAAAAATAACCAAAAGTGCTCCAGTGGTCTCCACCGGCGCACTCGCCTTTTTCAATCACACCAGCTCTAGGTATCAAACCGATTACCTTTCGGGGATACTTCTAATAGTATTCCCAACCTTCCAGTATCTTTCCGGACCAATCCAAATCCATTTCAGTAAATCTGGTATAAAATAACTGTTTTACTCCTAGTGGACCAGTCGCCTTTTCTAACCACACAAGTTCTGGGTATTAAACCGGCAATCCCCTAAAGTACTCTCAATAGTATTTCCAACCTTTAAATCTTCTCACAGTCAATCAGGGATCGATCTCGATGTTCCCCGGATCAAATGACTACTTTACCCTTACTGGATCGGTCACCCTTTTCAACTACTCCTGCTTTAGTTATCAAGCCGGTTACTTTCGAAGCACTCTTTTAGGAATTCTCATCCATTCCTTGCTAAGTCTTGTTACTCGAAACCTTCCGAATCATTCTCAAACTTTTCAGAGTCACTCCTAGTGAAGTCAGGGAAAAAATTGTAATGTAGTCACTAGGACAGGCGCTTAAATTTTCTACCTTGCGTCCGAAGAGTCAAAGATCTATTTTTTGCTAACCTTAACAACCTTCCTAATGGGCTGGCGTCACTAGTCAAAATTTGGCTGCCTATAAATACAAGCCCTCCCTTTTGTATTCAAGATCTAAAAAATCACTCTACAAACTCTGCTTCTTTGAAAAAAGACTTTGTGTTGCCCCAAAAACCCTAATTCTCTCAAGACTCTCTCAAGTTCTAGCCTCCTACACTCAAACCCTAGTCTATACACTTCTAACCCTAATCTCCGAGTTCTATTGAAGGCCACTTTCAGCCCCTTCAAAGCTCTTGAAGGTCTCTCGAGTTCAAGAAAGTTCTCAATTGAAGTATTCAACCTAATAAAAAGACAAGGTAAGGTTCTATTTACTTTTATGTTATTCCCCTCTCTTTCTTCTCCCTTATAGTCCACTTGGACTATTCTTTATTTTAATATCCATTTTCTACCCCCTCTTCTTGCGTGCTTGAAACAAGAGATCTTCAAGTTCATGACTAGGAAGCCTTAGAGGAAGTCACCATGTCGGGAATTCTCTTCAAGTTCAACCTAAGACGGTGTGGGTCCGGCTCCCTTGATTATGCGATGAAACTAAGCCTTGTATGTTCATGTCCCAATTGCATTGTGATTATTGTGTCCATACATTGCATTCAATATCGCATTCAAAAGTTTTCTTTAAAACTTGCATCCAAAAAAAGCCGTTTTCAGAGCCACATCCTTAAAATGATTCTAGTCATTCCATGGTTAGGTTTGTTTTAGAAAAGTGTTATATTCAATGAAACCATCAAGGTCCATATTGAGAGTTTCAAACCCTACTTGTTTTCAAAATAACAATCCTAATATGATTCTAACCATTCCATGGTTAGAGGTATTTCAAGAAAGTGTTACATTTAATCAGACCCTTAAGATCTATATTTGGGTTTCAAACCCTAGTTGTTTTCAAAATCAAAATACTAAAGTAGTTCTAGTCTTCTCATGATTAGAATCGTTTTAGCAATGTGTGATATTTTGGAGGCTTTCACAAGTCTAATTTCAAACCTTTCTAAAATAGTTTTGTAAATCTACTTCCTAAAAATTTTTCTCAAAAATTTGCTTTCCAAAGACTTTGAAGCCTTAAAGTTCAAGTTAAAACCCTAGAATCTATATTTAGGAAATCCTAAGTTTCTCATATAAAATCATAGTTTTTTATTTGCATCAAATCATAGATTTTTTAATTCAAAAATCACATAAAATGATAGATTTCCAATACCAAAGCTTTCCAATTTCAAGTCAAATCAAATCTTGTTCAAATAGGAAACCCAATCAAATATCCTATTTCCGAAAATAAAATCTAATATTCTGTTTTAGGAAATAGAAATCAAACATTTCCTAAATTAAATATTTCCTAATGTCAGTCTTTCCCAATTTCAAAACTTTCCCTTTGCAAACCTTCCAAAAACAAAACTTTCCTTGTTCAATTGAAATTCAATTTTTCCAATTCAAGTGCATTACATAAATCTTAGGTCCTAGGATTGCTTAAATCCCAAACCACCTCAAATCTAGGTCAAACATTTTCAAACTCAATCTTTCAAATTCAATTTTTCTTAAATCAAATCTTTCCAAATTTCAAATTCAGACCTTTCTTAATTTGAACCTATCCTTAATTCAAACCTTTCATAAATCAAATCTTTCCTAAAATAAAAACTTTCCTAAAATAGAATTTTTTTTAATTTGGAATTTTTCTAATTCGAAACTTTTCCAAAATCAAACTTTTTAAGTGCCTGTTTAAACCCTAGGATGTCTAAATCCTAGTTCAACCCTAACCCTAAGTTAGAAAACTTCAACTCTTTTTTAAATCTTAAGTCTAAATCAATATGGTTTTCAAACTCCAATTTAAGTCAAAATGATTTTGAAGTTCAATTCAAACTTTCTAAAACAAGTGCAAGTTTTATTTCAAGGTTCAATTTCAAATTCAAGTTTAATTTCAAATCAAAGTTCAAATCAAACTGTCCAAATGCCACAAGGTGTCTTTTCAAATTAAACAAGACCCCAAAGTGTCTATTTTCATTGGACCCTAAGTTCGAACTACGACTAACCTGATTCCTAATAAATGGATGCGTACGCAAAATTTCAATTTCCTTTTTCAAATCTCTATCCGAATTTAAATTCTCAAACTTCTTTTCAAAAATTCGTTTCAAAGTGGATTTTGGTGGATCGTTTTACAACCAGAGATTCTAAATGAGTGAACCTAGGGTAATAAAACATGTAGTTACTGCAACGGCGGGACAGAGTGATAACCTAGTAGATCTTCCCTATACATAATCAACTCACAGACTATAGATTTTTGTTTCAAAGACCAAAACGGACTTATTTTAAAAAAGGGCTTAAATCTTTCTAAAAGGTTGCTAAACAACTTGTTTTCTTAAAACCCCTCTCAAGAGGAAGTTTTTTTTTAATTGTCCAAAGACTCTAAGTTTGATCTTTGGATTATGCTTAGTTTTAGGTGGCCTAACTAACTTTAACAAAGTTAGGTGGCGACTCCGAATCTTTTTCCTAAAGCCCCTATTCAAATCAACTTCCAATTCAAATCTAGTCGCACTCGTCATTCTAGGAGGATGAGTTTTAAAGAGAGAGTACCGTGTGTTTCCCTCATATCTCGAGCGCAAAAACCAGGGCACGACATACAGTAACGCTACAAAATTACCTAAAGCAGGTGAAGTTTGAAACGATACATAGAATTGGTATGGTAAACACGAAAGTAAGGTGGTCCTTTAACATGAAATAAATTACTCAATTACTCAGGATAATTTTTAATTTTTTTTATTACCAAAAGAGGGGGTCTCCACTTGTAAAACCCTCTTACTGCTCCCTAAAAAAATAGGTCTCCTATAAAATCTGTCATAGCAAAAGAGGAATAAAGACAATTCCTAAAAAGTCAAAAAAAAAATAAATTATGCAATAAAATAGTCTGAAGTCTATGGATTAGTAAATAAACTTTCTCAAAAGTTCTCCTATTGTATTCCTTTCTTATGCACCATATATCACACTTAAGAGCTAACATTGAAGCCGCCTTCTTTACCCGACCTCTGCATCCTTACTACAAAGATTCAAATAAAGATACCCCTGAGGTTGGCATAACCCAAGTAAATCCAAAAACAGAAAATAACAAAGTCCAAAATTGCCATGCCATATTGGAATGAACAAGCAAATGATTCGCAGTCTCCTCGGCTTTGTGAGACATACAACACAAATTAGGAAGCAGTTGAATCCTTCTCCCCAGATTATCAATGGTGATTATGGCATCTAATGCTGCCATCCACATGAAGAAATCCACCTTAGCAGGAGCCCCTAACTTCCAACTAGTCTGTTGTGGGAAAGATCTCTTTGGTATATTGTTAAAACACAAAACAGAAACAAAATGAAAAACATTGTTGGCTCCCCAAATCATGTCATCTGCTCCCCTCAAAGTAAATTTCACTTTATGGAATGAGTCAAAAAAAATCTGCTACCTCCTCAAATTCTCAATCTTGAATCCCCATAATAAAAAGAGGTTCCCAAACCACCAAATCATTTGGAACCATCAAATAACCTATCAGCAAAGCATCTTTATCCCTCGCAATAGCAAATAAATTTCGAAAAGCAACCGACAACATAGTATTTTCTCTTCTTTTTTTTTTTTGTTTTTTGACAAGTGACAGCAGGATAATATGACATACCTTGTAACAAATACAGAAAATTTCAAGAAAACCCCAAAAACATGACATATTGCAAGTGTGAAGGACACCATTCTCCATATCAAAAACTTGTTTAGGACCTGAGAGAATCAGCAATTGAAGCATGCATGGGAAATAAGACACCTACCTTACAGAACCTATAGTGTAGATTTCTATGCTATTTAGTTGAATGCCCACTTAGCAAGAAATAACAAATAAAAACAAGAGAAATAAGAATATCTGAATGCCAAACTACAGCACTACAACCCAGGAGTCATCCTCTGTACAAGAAACTTATCCTTCCAAACTAAAGGTAACAAAGTATCCAACTCTAAATATTAATCCTCATCTCCTCCAACCAATAACAGTTATAAAGGAAGGCTACAAGTTCCAAAACATGGTCTATTAAAAGCCCAAAGTCATGTCATGAAAGTCCAAAACAGAAAAATAAAATGTTTTATAGAGTTGTCCCCAAAAACTAACTAAAAGCATTACTGAATATGAGATACAGAGAGCTGGCAATTTTAATAATCAAAACATTTGAAAATTAGAATCTCATGAAGGTTGGTAATTTTTATTCTACTCAAACTTATGAACAACACCTTGTGTAATAGAAAAAAATAACCCAATATTCACTATCATCTGGAAGAAAATATGATAATCTATATAGTTCAGTATATGTAGTATCATATTCTTCTCTCTGACAATTTAATATGATGTCAATAACAGATTTTTCTCTCTTTAAGCAGGACCTGGCTAACCCAAGTTTTCTATCCCAAAAGTTCAAATTTCAACTAAAGCATAAAACACAAATCAATTAGAAGTAGCTATGATCCAGGAAAAAGAAAAACAAATGAAACAGATGCTCACCACCATGTTTTCAGATCTTGGCAAGAGGAAAGAAACCTTTGCAGAATTGGAACTGTCCAACCCAACAATGAGTCCATTATACCAATGTCCATTAGTATGGCGGAATCTACATTTCGATCCAACAGAGTAACTTTGATCCTCCAGTGGTTCTGCTTCAACTTGTGTTGGATCAAGAGGCTCCACTTTGACATCCTCAGCAATATACTTGGAGCCCTGTAGAGCTGAATCAGCCTCTCGCAACAACCTTGCACGTTTCAACTCAAGGAGCCCTTCCTCTGCTTCTTTGATAGCTTCAACAAGCTCCTCATAAACCTAAATAAACAAAACATGTAACACTATTAACTTCAAGAAACCATTACAGAGAACATACATAAAGGTCAAAAGAAATGCATGATGCATCCACATTTAGTATCATGACTCATGAGTTACCCATGTAATAAAAAATAAACTGATCTTAAGAAAACACAAGATTTTTCAAAAATTAAATCCTTATCAACAATATCAAACAAGACGACGAGCAGCATCAAAGACTTTATCATAGTTCCATTTCTCTTCTTACTTTGTAATAGGGCATTTCCTTGTTTGTATATTACAAAAGCATCGAAATAGAAAACTGAAAATTGTATGAACTGAAACACAACCGGTTTTCCATTCTACTTATCCAGTTTATATGAGTGAAATAAAATATGTGAAACAAAATATGACATGTTGTTTGGAACTGTAAATAAAAATGCAGAAATTGATGGCTCTGGACAGAGATTCAATCACAACTAATATCTTATATCCTCATTTCATCAAGTCACTGCTAAATCCAATTTCGCATGCTTCCCCAATTTAACCTAACAACCAGGGACAACAATGAAGAGTAACAGAAGGCAGAGCATCCCATTATGAAAATTTGGGGAAAAAGCAATTCATGCAAAAGTTTGGAGTTATCTCCAGAACATAAGAGGAAAATTTGTCGAAATAGATAAAACAAATTATAAAACTGTAGGAAGAGACAACATAAGGGATTTTCTTCATGTTGAGTATAAATTACATAAACAAACAAACAAAACACACAAGTAAACAAAGCATGCATGCGCACAGAGAGAGAGAGAGAAAGGGGGGGGGGGGGGGTGTGGGGTTCTATTTTCCCAATTGGATAACCACTTTCTATAGGAAAATATTACTGACCATTAAGTTGTTCTCTCGTCTCTACAGGAGGGATTTGCTAAATTTCACAGAAGAAATTTCCACAGCTAATTAAAATAAAATACCAAAAACAAGGTTTCACCACCAGGAAAAAGAAAGAAAATATAGGGCCTATAAAACACAGATACTTCTATAAGAAAGCCACATCCATATCAGATATCGATGCCCAATATGTACTCAAAGATATGTGCCTTATGCTTCCTAAACATATCCATAATTTGAAGACTTGTTTTTTTGTGTATGTGTGTGAGAACAAGGATCTAATACAACTCAACTAAGAATCACGGACTCTTATAAGAATGCATCATATCTGAGTCTGATATGGGTTTGACACTTGCACCTGTTTATCTATTGTCATGTCCCTGCCAGATTGTGTCCTTTTTTTTATAATTGTCATGTCAGCTTGTTCTTGACATCTTATCTTTGTATCTTGTTCATATCCATGCTTCTTAGCAGCTCAACTCCTCAAAAAACGTGCATTTATAGTGTAGTGACGGGGTATAATAAGTAGGAAAAACCATGAGATGAATTCAAACATGTCACCTACTACTCAGAGATTAAGAATTGCAATATAATTAGGTTAATGGCAAGATGGATAGCTCATTAGCTTATTCTAACCAAGGCGGATAGCTCCGCTTTGGAAAACCAATATAATTCAGAACAAAGAACTATCGAGGGTTCAAATCCCTCAATCTCCTTTTGCTCTTTGAACACAGTTGTTTTTTTATTGGCTTTATTCAGAAGAATTTCTATGTTATAAGTTAGTAATATCAGAAGTTTCATACAAATAGATACCTCATCAATAAAATAATACAAAAAACAAACTTCTTTGAATTTATATGCATTACAATACTTACAAATCACAGTGTCTTTGACATATCCATGTCCTACTTTTCAGTAATTTTTTTGTATCATATCATATCTACCTCTCCTGTCCATGTCCATGTTTTAGAACTCAAGTCTTAAGCTAAGTTATTGTAGCTTGATGAGCCTACAGTGACTATGGAGAGCTGAAGTCTTTCGGAGTTCTCATCCTTTATTTGTTATTATATGTAAGCAAAAACTGTTTACAAATAATATCCTAGAAATAAATCGTAAACTCCCCAATGCATTTGGTGCTTAGTGTTCTACTATAAGTTGCCAGAAATATAATACTATACAGATTTGAAGAATAATGCTTCCCAAGAAAAAAGTTTCTACTTAGTAGGATAAAAAAGAGTCAGGAGTCAAATCAGTCAAGGCATGGAAAGCTCTCAGAAACCAAGCCAAGCAAATTATCGACATAGCTAAATCCAATAAAAAAAAAATCCCTTTGGCATACATAAATAAATATTTCATTTCTTTATATATGAAGGAGATTTACTCTTCAAGAGGAGGGAAGAAAAACAAAAAACAAGACTATGCGGACAGTGCAAAAAGGAGTATATATGTAACTAATTATGGCTGAACTCTTGCAAATTTGAGACTACAAATACAAGAAAATTCGAAATACAGAAACTAATGAGGAGGAAATTCACTCCCACACCTAAAACAGAGGGAAAAAATACTTACATCTTGTTGTTCAACTCTGAGTTTAATTTGATTAATGTTTATTGTACAAATTAGTTACTTCTATTGTGAATTAATGTTATGGGTATCACACAAAAATCAATGAAATTATTCTGGAATTTTGAAGACAACTGAAAGAAACTCATAAAGTGCAAACTTGAACAAAGCGACAAAGAGATTGGGGTAAAGGTAAGAGGAATTGAAAATCCTAATTGGGAAGAGAAAAAGGGAGTATAGGAGAGAGGAGTAACCGGAAGGATCTCGGGATTGGTAGGGTCAGAAGCGAGGGCTTCTTTGAGAGCAGCGAGCGAGTCTTTTTGCTCTTGCAATTGAAGCTCCAGCTGTCCCTCCAGGAGGCTCTCTTCGTCGTCCGCCATTGCTCCAGGAAGGTTGGTAATGAGAGAGAGAGAGAGAGAGAGAGAGAGAGAGAGAGAACGCGATGGGTTGAATTAGGCCGGCTAGTTAAAAACTATTTCTAGGTCTGCAGCCTTGGCTCTTCTATGCAGTTGCATTCCACCATATAAAGGAGTTGGCAAACTGTCACCAAAAATGTTTATAAAGGAACAAAAAGCTACCCAAAATAAAATAAAAATTGATTCAAGAATATATCATATTTATTGAATTTAAAACACAACAAAAAAAGGAAAAAAGTAGATTGCTGAAACCGTGGATTTAAGCAGTCTCCACTGGATTTTGAAGAAAAGAAAAATAAAATTTTCTAATTCAGAGTTTGCCCGACCAAACTCAACCCTATTTTAATTTATTTTTAACCTAATCCAAACACATAATCATTTAAAATATACACAAAATGTCGCAAGCCCTAAAAACATTTCCTCTTTGCTCAAAAACTAGTTAAGACGAAAAAAAATATTATCTACTTATTAGTATATTTACTTATAAAATTGATACTGATTTTACCGATTACAATTGTATTGGTTAAAAGAGTTTTTTCTATAATATACATTATCAAGATTTTATTATGTAATCGCATGCAAAATGAGTGGACAGTAGTAGCTCAAGTGTAAAGCCATCGAAGCAATATTAAAAGTAAATTAATTATTTTGGTCGGATCATCAATTTTGTATTATGTTGATCGAATTACTTGATGAATACTCCATTAAAAATTAATTTTTATTAGATGATTAAATCTATTGTGATTCATTGAGTACTCCATTACAAAGAGAGAAAAATTAATTAATTAATAACTTTTTATCTTAAAAAAATTAAATTTCAAGTAAAAAATTTACACTAATATTAAAAATGTAAAAAGCCTTATTTAAAATTTTCGCTTTACACCTCAAACTATTTTGAGTTGGTTCTATGAGTCAATGAATGATTATTTGATGACATATATTGAAAGAGACATATTCAATATCATAAATAAATGAAGCTATTTTACAAATGTTTCAAAATATGAATCAATAAATAAATTATTGTAGTTTGTCATATTTATTTAAATGTTATTTTGTGTAAAAAAATATTTGTTATCCATATATAGAGTTTTGAATGTTATCATAATTTTTTAAAAATATGTTACCTTACTTATAAATAATTATTTACGAGTATTTTTCATCTCCACTAAAAAAAAAAAAATCGTAAACCCACCGCTGAATTTAATCATCATGACTAGAGTAGCTATGGGCAGGTTCGTGTCGGCGAACCTTATGGTAACCCCTCACCGTTTAGGCAAACCCCTCCCAACTACCAACCCTGATACCTTTGGTCCTCAACCTTGCACCGCCATGTCCTGCAAAACCTTACACAGAAGTGAACCGTCCCACTTCAATGCTTAGAGCAGTCTATTATTTGCAAATTATACAAAACATACCTGATTTGAGCTCGCGACATCAAAACCATCATTATTGATAATAAAATTTTCGTCAACTCAAAGGACAGGTAGCCTCGGCTAACCCTTGTGATATGCATTGAACATTGTATTGCGATTTAATCATGTGCATAGCACAAAGATAGAGATGAAGAAAGAAAATTATGACCAAAACCCTCTACAACCACCGCATCTATCACCATCGAGGTTCCTGTAACACTCCTAAATTTTAAATAGGAATTCAAGAAAATCTTATCTTTCAAATTTCATTACTAAGGGAAATTAGATAAGAACTTATATGATTTTTTTTCCTCACACAAATGATGAGGAGGGGTAGATTTGAAAGGATATCTAAGAGTGTATGCGTTTAAAAAATATATAAATTTAGGAGTTTTTGTGTAGATTAGGAAAAAATATATAAAATAGCAAAAACGAACCTCACTTGACATGTGTCAAGCAAAGGTTACATTTCATACATAATAAAAGGAGGCCTTTGGTCGAGAGTTCTTGGCCACCGAGGCTTATATAGAGTGATAGTGTGAGAGGTGAGGTCACCAGAAAAGAGTGAGATCGCCGGAGTCTTGCCGTAGTTTTGGCAGAATTTTGCCGAAGAAAAAAAAAATAAGAGAGAAGGGAAACTCGGGAAATGCTTAGGAAACTCAAAAATTAAAAGTATAAACTCTATATCTCTACCATGCATTATTGTTTATGCTCTCTAGTAATTTTTAGGAGTATGGGTTTGCCAAAATTTGCCCGAAAAATCATATTTTTCGGTTAGAGTTTAAAATGAAGGAAAAGCTTGTATGCGCAAGATATAATAGGACTTTATAGGATTTAAGCTCGGGAATTAATTTGGTAGGTTAAAATCAGGTTAATACAGAGTATTATGGGCTAAAAAGACCATGAGTAATGATGTGGGAAGAAGAAAACCCCATTTATAGCTGATTGTGCACCAGTGGGTGATGCACAGCCAGGTTCAGTGTAAGCACCCCATTTTTGCCCTCTCGGTAATCCTCGGCCTGACCGGGCTCGATTTCAAGCATCTTAACACGTGCAGGCTTAAGATGAGCCTTTCAATCTCAATCCAACCAATTGGCCGCTTTTTGGGCCCCCAAGGACCTGCAGCAGCCATAAGCACCATTATTGCAGGTAACTTTCTGGATCGGGCGATCCCGGAAACCAACACCATTCATGTAGCTTCTTGGGATTGGGCGATCTCGAAGACCAACACCTCATCGAATTTCAAACGATTCACTTTGGCGCCCGCTAGCTCGCCAACGTAGAATGTCCATCATTTGGTAGTTCTCTGAGACCGGGAGTTCTCAGAGACCAACACCACAATTCCAGATAGCTTTCTGAGACTAGGCGTTCTTAGGAACCAACACCACCCCTACAAGTAGTTCTCTAAGACCGGGCACTCTTAGAGACCAACACCGCACAGGTAGTTTTCCGAGACCAAGCAGTCTCGAGAACCAGCACCTAGGTCAACACCGGCGCCTGCTAGCCTGACTCGGTAAAAAATGACCAAACCTGCCCCTGGGGCCTCTAGGCACGTTTTAGGAAAATTCAAAATCTCTCAAAACGATAAGTCCATCCTTCCAAAATGTTGTTAAACCATTAGGCGTCCCCCGCATGCCATTTGGTCCAAATCCGGTCTTATTCTGACCCACTCCAATCAAAATGACCGTTTTGTCCCTAAACACTTCAACACTGCACAAATCCCACCGAACAGCAAAAGACTCTCCCAAAACTATCCCTGAACAACCTTACACACTTAACACAACACACTGAACCATTCCTAACCATTTCTAGCCAATCCCAATTAAAATAACCGTTTTGCCCCTAACAATCCAAACATGCCTCGAGACAGCACCGGTCCTAGGATTTCGAGCAAAGGGTTTCACCATACACCCTTATTTAACCCGAGGAGGACCCTATGACACTAAACTCACACGACTCGATAAAGGTTCCCTGGAGCGTCTCGCAGACGCTCTGCCTAAATTATCTTTTCTCCCGATTCCCTTGTTATTACGCACCGTCAACTGACTTGAGAAATGCGTAAATCAGGGAATTCTTGAAAGCCCGTTCATAGATCTTTCCATCGATACAACGTGATTGGATAGATCGCTTCCTAAAGCCCTTCATCGTATGGCCCAAACCCAGTTACTTTTGACAACCCTTAGAGCATCTCGCAGACGCTCCGCCAAGGTTGACTTTTTTCCCAATTCCCTTATTCAAACGTACCGTCAAACGACTTGAGAAATGCGTGAATCTGGGAATTCCTAAAAGTATTTCTAAATTACTTTCTATCGGTATGGTTCGATCAAAAGGATCGCTTCTTGAAGGCCTCGATAACACGAAACGAAAACAACCACTTTCGAACACCCTCGGAGCGTATCACAGATGCTCCGCAAAAGTGTCCTTTTATGCATGCTTTCCGAGATGATATCCCATGCTTCCAAACACAAATCAAACTTTCTAAAAACATAAAGTTCACTAGAAGCCCTGAGAGAACATCCTGAGTGTGACCGATCCCCTCGAAACCTTCCCGATTGACTCAATTATTAAGGGAAAGTTTGGACGAACTTTCCTCGTGATGGAGCGTATGCTACATGTGCTCAAATTTTGATCAAATCGACCAACTTTCGATCAACAGTTGAGATTTATCCAGTACATGGGGTGCCACGTGTCATTCTGGCAATGGAATAGTACCTGCGCATGTCTTGCATGCGCAGGGTCAAATTTTGGCCCAGCGCATGTAGTACATGCGCCAGGCCTATTCCAGAATCTCTATAAATACCAGACCACCCCTTTGCATATTCCAACTCCGATTTCTAATGTGAAGCTCTGCTGAAATCACTCCAGAACTGCAAATCTCTATACACACTTCATCTCTCCAACACTTAGGTTAGATTCCACCATCCCCAAGCTTATATACTTCACATATAAAGCCTTATACACCATCAAACACTCCCCACTAGCCCTCTAAGCCTTCTTGAAGTCATTCAAGCTCCAATCAAAGCATATTTGGAAGACTACTAGTGTGTTGAAGGCAAAATGTGGTATCTCTTTTACATTTGTGTCTTCCCCTACTCTTCTCTTCTCCCTCTTAGCCTACTTAGACTATTCTTTATTTTAACTCCCATCTACAACCCCACATTCTTGCATGCTTGGGCCAAGAGGGCTCTTAGATCATGCCTAGAGGAAAGCAAGTGAGAGCCACCGTGTAGGGGGACTTCTCACTAGCCTACTTTGAGATGGTATGGCCTAAGAGCCCTTTGTTTATGTGGTGTAGCCTAAAAGCCTTGTATGTGGTTATGACCCCTTGCATATTACTATTTTGATCATGTTTTGTATGCTTGACTTCATTTTATACTTATTGTCATATTCCACAATGCTTACATTGCTTTTATTTTTATGCCATTTCCAAGCTCTATATTTCTTCCAAAAATTGTTCCAAGAGTTGGCTCATTGAAGTTTAGGATGAGACATTAGAAATCATGCCTTATAGAGTTACCCACTAACCCCCTAAGTCTCATTTTGGCATCATTGCATTTTCACTTGCATAAGAGTTGTTTTCTAACTCTCTAATTTTCAAGGCTTCCATTCTCTCAAGTTTAGTAGTTGAAATGGCCCCATGGAACCCTCTCTTGAGGGGTTTCCCTTTTATTTGGCCATAGGACTCTCTTTTGATGGAATGGCCTCCTACAAAAATGGTTCTCAAAACTTTTTTCAAAAATGATTATCAAAAACTCATTCTCTCCATCTTTGCATTAAAAATGGTGCCTTAATAGGTTGTCTTCACCATGTCGATTTTTGGACCTTTTACACTCTTATCAAGATCATGGTTATAATGGTCATGAGGAAACCTTCCTTGGAATGGTCTCCAATCACCAACCACATCTCCAATCACCAACCACATAAACCATACTCTTGACTAGAGTCAAAATTTTCATGAAAATGATCTTCAAAAGGGTTGTGAACCAAACTTCTTTGCATAACATAACTTATTTTTCAAAACCCTTTCTAAAAGTGCATGAAACCAACTTTCAAAACCATTTCCCAATCCAACCCTAGGCTAACTTGACCCTAGTTGTCCAACCCTAGGCTAACTTGACACTAGTTGTCCAACCCTAGGTTAACTTGACCCTACTTGTCCAATCCTAGGTTAACTTGACCCTACTTGTCTAATCCTAGGTTAACTTGACCTTAGTTGACCAATCCTAGGTTAACTTGACCTTAGTTGTCCAACCCTAGGTTAACTTGACCCTAATTCACCAACCCTAGGTTAACTTGACCCTAGTTCTCTTACCTTAGGTTAACCTAACCCTAAGTCATCCTAACCTTAGGTTGACCCAACCTTAGTTAGTTAACCATAGGTCATCTTAACTCTAGGTTAGCCCAACCTTAGTTAGTTAACCATAGGTCACCCTAACCCTAGGTTAACCTAACCTAACCCAAGTTAGTTAACCTTAGTTTCCCCTTTACCCTAGGACAACCCAACCTAGGTTAGTATCCTCCAATGTTCCAACTCTTGAACCCTTTTCTAAATGATCATTCAATTGTAAACTATTCTCATAACCTATTTTTTTCCAAAACCTCCTGCTCTCTTAATTTCAAAGAAACCAACTCCATAAACTCTTCAAATGTTCCTGCACTCCATCTTCAAGGCATTTCTAAAAATATTTTCAAAAGGTCACAAACCTAAGGTGTCCCTAGCCCCCTCATGGTTAGGGATTCCAAGGACAAGTGATAAATCAAGAACAACCTCTAAAGGTTGTCCACATTAGGATTCCAAATCCTTTGCCACTTCCAAAAATCGCTTTAAAAAACTAATTCATCAAAACATTCTAAAGTCATGACTCCGAGATTTTCTAAATAAGACTTTAAAAACACTTTCAAGTTCTCTTGAGTAACGCCAAAACATTTTTCCAAAACTGTCTCAAGTTGATCCAAAAACATTTTCAAAACACTCCACCATCCAATTTCAAGTCAAAACTTCCAAGACCTCAAAGTGTCTTAAATTTTTTCAAAGACCTCAAAGTGTCTTAAATTTTTCCAAAAGCCACAAAGTATCTTCAAATTTCTCTAAAGACCTCAATGTGTCTTCAAAACATTCCAAAGGCCCTAATGCGCTTATTTTCCATCGGGCTCTTGCCCGAACTACGAATGACCTGATTCTCGCCAAATGAGATATGTAGGCAACTTAAAATGGTGTGGTCACAACTATTATTTCAACTCTAAACCCCTTTTTCAAAAATTCCAATCAATTCAAATTTCTATTCTAAACTCTTTCAAAACCCCCATTATTTTCAAACTTCTTCCAAAAACTTGCATCATACATCATCCATCCGAAAAGTGATGACTAAACCCCATTTTCGAAATTCTAAAGTGGATATTAAGTGGACAATGGTAACCGGTTATTCTAATGAGTAAACAAAGGGTGATTAGACATGTAGGTACCGAAAGAGCGGGGTAGGGTGATGATCTCAGGATATCTTCCCTGCACGTAACCAATCCCCGGACCATAGATTTCTGTTTTCAAACGACCAAAATGGAGTTATTTTCTAAAAGGGCTTAAATCTTTCCAAAGGTTGCCAAACAACCTATTTTCTTAAAAACCCTCTCTTGAGGGAGTTTTCAAAACCTTTTCCAAAAAATTCTAAGTTTGATTTTCGGATTAACACTTAGTTTTAGGTGCCCTAACTCACCTTAATCAAGTTATGTGGCAACTCTTATTTTTCTAAAAAGTCCTTAGTCAAACCAATTTTTAAACCTAGTCGCACTTGTCCTTCTAGGAAGACGAATTCTAGTGACAGAGTTCCGTGCTTCAAGGTCTCCGAGCCGAAAGGACCTTGGACACTCAAAAACCGGGACGTGACATTCAGACCATAGTATGATGGTCCAAACATGGTAGAATGACCAAGTTAAGACAACCAGTAGGTAGGGCTTTTGAAAACGTTCAATTTAGACTCTGATTTGCACCATTATATTTAGAAGCGAAGGAGAAAACATAGTTTAAAGTTGTATAAAAATTATACTACAAAAATTTGCAGAATCAAATACTTTCGTAGGCTTTTTAAGACCTCAAAAGTTCATGAAAATTATTCCGAGATCATGGTTAGACCAGGCTTGAAGAGTAGATAATTTTAGATAATTTATTCGTCAAAATCCATCAAGAAACAAGTGAGATAAGTTTGAAAATCAAAGGAGATCGAAAGTAGGCTTCGACCAAACAACATGGATGATGAAAAATGCTTGAAGGACCAATCTTATGGGCATATGGTGGGGCCTGAAGGCGGGTGGAGAGAATTTGGTGATTGGGTTTTGTTCCAGTGTGTTCCTCACCTACTCATAAGTATTTACATATTTTATTTTACAATTTTTAACTAATATAAGTATTTTTCCTACAATTATCTTCCTAAAAATGAAATTAAAATTATTTGAGAGTTTCAGAAAATTAGTCAAAAAAAAGTAAAGTAGTTTAAAATTATTATTTGAAACCTTCTGACGGGAAAATGATGTCAAAAAATGATTTTAGGATATTATTCTTATTTTTATATACTAAAATCCACCTAAAAATCTTTATTTATTTCAAAATGCTGATTTTAGAATTATGCGGACTTCGAGAAAATTACTGTAACCTATTGATATTGTTTCGGGGTCTTCGATAAAAAGTGTGGTTAAAAATAAAATTATTTAATATTCTTTTGTTTTCTTTATGTACTAAATTAGTCTTGAAAATAGTAATTTTTATAGAAAATTATATTTAAAGCCTAAACTCACTTTATAAACAAGTTTGCTTCCAAGGCATATTATAGAAAATTTTAAAGAGTTTTGAGAGTTTATTTTATGAAGACTAGGTAAATGTTATCAAATAAATATAAATACGGGGTAAACCAAACCGATGTTACGAGTGTCTAGAAATTCAAAGATTGTAACTGGAGCTATAGGAGGGGTCTAGGAACTTATTAAACACGAGTATCACTTAAGTCAATGTTTGAGTATACGTTGAAACTATGATTATGATTTTACAAATTTGGCACAAAAATCGAGAACGCTGCCAAACTAGCATGAGAACATTCAAGTAGGGGGTACTATTCCAATGTGTATAATTGGTATTATTTTCCTTAAAATTATAATATTATTCTGAACTATTGTAACTATTTTGAAATATATGTATCTTGCTACAACTAGCAACGGAAATTGCAAGGATAATCTGTTTTGTTTAAAATAACTAGCACTCCATTTTATAATAGCACTTAATGAATTTATTTGGATGGAAAAGTATATATAAATATCCCTTGGTCTGGCTTAAGAGGACTAAAGAGTCAGGCTACCAAACTAATAGAGCATGCCGGAGTGATAAGGGTGAAGTTTTCGGGAAGGTGTGAAGCTTGAATCAAATAAGAAAGCCAGGCTACTAAGCCAATTTGGTATGCTAGAGTGACAAGGGTGAAGCTTCCGGGTGGGTTGTGAAGCTTGAATCAAATATGAGGGCCAGGCTACTAGGCCAATATGGTATACCAAAGTGATGAGGGTGAAGTTTCGGGGCGTGGTGTGAAGCTTGTTAATTAGAAGTAAATATAAAAAATTTGTGATACATGTAAAGACAAAATAAATATTCTTATATAAATTAATTGAATACGTCTATATAAGTGCATCTAGGTAACACATGAGCAGAAACTTGATTGCCAAATTAATGGTACAAGATTTTTAAGGAACTGCTACAAATTTTATTGAATTCATATTACCAGTTACTCTCATTATCAATTGCTTATTAATTATACATTCAAACTTATTGTAGCATTGGGATTTACACTGCTACTGAGCTTCATAAGCTCACCCCTATTTCATGGATGTTTTCAGATCAAAATATATAGTTGGTGAAAATGACTACGGTGGACTTTAATGCAAAGACAAGAATTACTTTAGTTAATATTTGAAAATTGTTTTTCTAAGGTAATGTACTAGACTTTCTAAGTTGGAACTGTACTACACTTTGGGAGTAGAAAACTACCTATGAAGTATTTATTTTAATTCAGTGATGATCAGGGCTTTAGTTCGTGGTTTGTATTATGCTAGGATTACTACAGCATCATGACCTGGATTGTCCATGGAACGAAAATTAGGGTCATGGCAAGTTCATATCAAAGCATGGTATTAGATCATACATGGGCATAAACTAAAAAATAGAACCGATATGGAATAGTAGGAAGCAACTCAAATATTAGAGTTTGTAACAGATATTTAAGGTTGAAATTTTCGATCTACTTGGATTTACAATCACTTGGAAGCACGCTTGGTTACTCTCCATTAAGCTATCTAATCAATCACACACTAATAGAATCATATGCATGAAACGCAAAGCAATCACACTATAGACACACGATTTTAGCGTGAAAACCCTAATCGGGAAAAAAACCACAGAACATAGTCCAACCCAAGTTTCAAGTACTATCAATAATCGAGCAGTTTATAAGAACACTTACAATTGTACCAATCCGAAATCCACAAATCTAAGTTGAAGTCGAACTTTGCTTGCATACCCCGTAACTCACTGTTCTCCAATGCTTGAACCACGATGAATACCACGTCGTGAATCCTTGCCTTGATGCACCACCAAGACACTTTAAGATCAATGAAGATTTGAAGTTCTTCAACTTGCTAAAGAGATTCTAGGGTTTTTCTTTTTCTTTAGAGCTCTCAATATATTTCTTATGAGTGTTCAAACCCTAAAAGACCCATCCTTTAAGTATATATAGGCATTGAAACTCTTTGGAAACAAACCTAAAAAATACGTCTAGGATTTCCTGGCCGTGAGTAGGTAGCGAGAAGGTGCTTCGCGATCTCGTTGGGGCGAGAAGGTGGCGACAGCCACTGTCCATGATTTTCAAACTTTGTGGGGGCGAGAAGGTGGCGAGAATCTAGTGAATTTTGCATCTCCTTAAATCTTTTATATTCTCATAGATCTCGACAAATTATATGAAATCGATATATTATGGACCCGAAACGGAGATCTAAGCGTTGAGATAGGACCTTCGAAAGTTTTAGTTCTGCATGCTTTAAAGACATATATTGCAGATTCGGCAACTTGTACTCCAGCTTCCAATTTACTCAAACACATTCTCGGGACATGATTACAACTCAAAATTGAATTACAATCAAATTACTTCTATGGGTCATTTCAAACACTCCTTAGCGTTTATTTGAACACCTAACCCTATTAAATTCATTTACATGAAATAATAATTGAAGAGATACTTCAAAGATTTTGTTCACGGAATTTTCCAAGGCAATAAAAGTCCTAACAATCTCTCCTTTTGGCAATTCCGTGACAAAACACACTAATTAACAGGTTAAAAAAAAATAGCCATAATTACAATGCCTAACTCATATTGTAAAAGTCAAGTAACTAGTACTTGATACCTGTCACTGCACAAAACTCAAACAAATAAATTTATGAAACGCATGTATGGCATAGACTAATAAGAAGTACATGTCACAAGGTATATGAAATTAAATTTCCTCCCCGATATTCTCTCCCATAAATGATATTTTCTCCCCTTTAATACATGCAAACTCATATTTCACTCCCCCTTTTTGTCACGAATTAACAAACAACAAGAAGAAATAACAAAAGGATCAACATCTCCAAAACATAATATCCAAAGCGAGCATTTTTTTTTAAATCAAATAAATCAAAACAAAAAGAATAAAAATAAAAATAAGATCATCAATTATTAGTGATATTCAATAACAAGGAAATATTCGACAACCTTATACAAAAATATTAAAAGAGATCTAAACACTCAACAAAACACTGAAGCATCCAATATAAATCAACTAATCAAGCCAATTGCCATGAAATGACATAAATTCATGAAGATGGGGAATATCAGTGTGTTGTGTGAAGTGCTAAATGCTTACAGGAGATAAAATGCATGAAGAAATCTCTCGGTCTACCCTCACTGAAAGTTATAAAATTCAATGAACACTAGAAAGCGGACCAGTTAGCATCCAATTGGAAAGCAAGAATATGCCTAGTACTTTGCTCCCCCTCAATCTCAACACTATTATTTTTCAATTTTCTTGCTTGAAAGCATGGTAGCCCTTTCTATGACTAGACCCGAAGGATGCATATTATATCCACAGTGGCTTTCACACATGCCCAGCTGATCTTGTTTGACAATCATAGTTTCCTTTTCTATGACTAGACCCAGAGGGTGCATGTTACGTCTATAGAGGCTTTCAAAGACAAATTGACACTAGTGAATAGATAAGAGAGAGAGAGAGAGAGAGAGAGAGAGATGAATATTATCAGCATTGTGCATAACTAACCATAGGTCAGTCCAACATAAAAGAATCTCAAACAATAGAGAATGTAGAACCTAGCATGATCTCAGTTGCATCAAACCACATGTAAGGCTTAGCACTCGTGCACAAAATGTGATACCCATAACCATGAAGATTATCATTAACCCTATCAGTCATGAAGCTAATTCAAAGTGTAGCCCCAAAGCCAATCAAGACATAAAAAACCACAATCAATATTTGAGCACAAGATATGCAAATAGATCTATAAGTCAAGGAATACCAAAGATAATTAAGATAATCAAAATCTTTTTAGTTTTTCTTTAAATTTTCAATAAAAAAATAAAAATACAAGAGAGATCATAGCTCTAGGAAAAAATAATCATAATGTACATCCTAGGCTATGCCAAATTCAAACCTCATTCAAGAAGGCCAACCCCTACAAATTTCTTAGGGGTATTAAGAGTCTCTAAATCTTCTTTCCTAATCCAAATTGTCCTATGCTTAGGAGTATCATTAATTACATGGGACTTAGGGTGAGATCTTAGTGCAGTTTTGGAAATTCGGTTCACATTCATTCTTTTCTTATTCTATTGAGCTCTCCTTTGTTGTGGTGGTTTTTTGAACCCAAGATTTTAACCATGAGAATTCCATCCAAACACATCAAATTTATTATGCACAAATTCATTGTTATGTTGTGGTCTAACTTGTTTTCTAGATTGAGTCTGAACATAATTATAAGGTAGTCCATGCAACTTATGACAAAACAGTCTAGTATGTCCTCTCATACCACAATAATGACAGGTGGGAACAAATTTTGTGGCATAGGAAGGATAAGACTCATTATAATTATCATAACCATTTGTAGGACGAATATACCTATTCTTACCTTTAGATGATGATGTTTGAGGCTTACCAACTTTGGGCTTTTGCTTGAAAGATGACGCTTGATTAGAATATCCAATTCCAGTCATGTCAGTTGTGCGCCTTTGAGTATTCCAGATTTCATCAATCTTATTTGAACTTGCATTTAACTTTTGAAAACATCATTAGCTTTAGCACTAGACGTTTCCAGTTTTGCAACCTTATCTTCAAGTGCTTTTTTCACTTCAATACATGAATGATGTTCCTTTTCAAGAGCAATAAGTTTATCAGAGAGGGTTGCTCGATGAGTTTTCAGTTGATTGATAAGAGTTTGTGCTTCAACAACCTCCTTTTTCAGTGTCTCGCTTTCTTTTAAAACCTTTTTTAATTTAAGACTAAGTTTACCATTAACTTTGGTCAATTTAAAATATTGTAAGTACAACTGATCATAGGCATGTTGAAGATCACCATTCTCATCAGCATCGAATTCAATTTCATCAAATTTAGCAGAATCATCTTACTCTTCTAAACTACTAATTTCAAGCACGACAGGGAGATGTATCATCATGAACAGATGCAGCAAAAGCAGTAAAGTTACTTGAATCAAGCTTAGTCTTTGGCTCATTGTCATCCTTAGGATCAGAATCATCTTAAGTTACTGTAAACCCTTTAGTCTTTCTTTTCAATCTATTAGGACACTCTTGTGCGAAGTGACCATACCCATGACATTCAAACATTGAGGTTTTTACGATGGTTTATTACCATTTTTATCGGGATTCTTTCCAGACTTATTTTGTCAAAAACTTTTCCAGTATTTCTTTCAAAATTTGAGGATTGACCTTTGTTTCTATCACCATTTGAGAATTTCCCCTTCTTTCTGTTTTTGAAATTTTTTTTGAACATTTTGACAATAATGGCAAACTCTTCTTGTCCTAACTATATGTCATCCTCATCTGAGATATCAACTATATCTTCTAAGATAGTTTTGAAGGAAAGATCTTTATGAGTATTTTTGTTGGGTTGATGTAGATTTGTCTCGAAAGTCTGTAAGGAACCGACCAATTCCTCTACTCTGATAGAATCAGCATCTCTACTCTCTTTTATAGCAGTAACCTTGGCTTGGACTCTATTGGGTAAAGATCTCAAAATTTTTCGACCAACTTTTGAAGAAGAGATCCTTTCGCCAAGGTTAAAACTTGAGTTGATAATGTCACTTAGTTTTGCATAAAATTGATCAAAGGTCTCATTGTCTTCCATTCTCAAGTTTTCGAAGTTGGTTTTTAGTTGCTGAAGTTTAGAAATTTTCACAGTAGTAGTTCCCTCATGTGTTACTTCAAGTATATTTCACGCTTCTTTAGCGTTCTCACACATTGACATACTTCTGAATTCATCAGGTGAGAGAGCGTTAAAGATAGCATTGAGACCCTTACTGTTCCAACTGCTATTTGCATAATCAACTGCATCCCAATCTTTTGCATCTTTTATTATAACAGATGTAACAGAAGGCGTAGTAATAGATGTACTTATGATCGTGGGGGGACTCCAGCCATGAGCAACTGACAACCATACTCTTTCATCTATAGATTTAAGAAAAGCTCTCATGTGAACTTTCCAGTAGGCATAGTTAGTTCCATCAAATAATAGTGGTCTAGTGGTAGAGCGCCTTCAGGTGGTAAATCCATATAATCAGATTATTAGGACCTCACTCTTTGAAAAACAAAAAAAATAGTTTTGAGTGTCCTGCTCTGATACCAATTGAAATTTCCGATCTACTTGGATTTACAATCACTTGAAAGCGCGCTTGGTTACTCTCGATTAAGCTATCTAATCAATCACACACTAATAGAATCGCATGCATGAAACGTAAAGCAATCACACTGTACACACACAATTTTAGCGTGAAAACCCTAATCGAAAAAAAAATCACGGAACCTAGTCTAGCCCAAGTTCTAAGCACTATCAATAATCAAACAGTTTACAAGAACACTTACAATTGTACTAATTTGAAACCCACGAATCTAAGTTGAAGTCGAACCTTGCTTGCATACCCTGCAACTCATTGTTCTCCCATGCTTGAACCGCGACGAACACCACGCCGTGAATCCTTGCCTTGATGCACCAGCAAGCAAAACACGTTGAGATTAATGAAGATTTGAAGTTCTTCAACTTGCTAAGGAGATTCTAGGGTTTTTCTTTTTCTTTAGAGACTCTTAATATATTTCTTATGAGTGTGCAAACCCTAGAAGACCCATCGTTCAAGTATATATAGGCATTGAAGCTCTTTGGAAACAAACCTAAAAAATACGTCTAGGATTTCGCGGCCGCGAGAAGGTGCTTTGCGATCTCGCTGGGGCAAGAAAGTGGCAACAACCACTGTCCATGATTTTCAAATTTCGCGGGGGCGAGAAGGTGGCGAGAAGGTAGTGAACTCTGCATCCTCTCAAATCTTTTCTGTTCTCATAGATCTTGACAAGTTATATGAAATTGATATATTATGGACTTGAAACAAAGATCTGAGCGTTGAGATATGACCTTCGAAAGTTTCAACTCTACATGCTTTAAAAACATGTACTGCAGTTTTAGCAACTTGTACTCTAGCTTCCAACTCACTCAAACACATACTCGAGACATGATTACAACTCAAAATTGAAATATAATCAAATTAATTCTATGGATCATTTCAAACACTCCTTAGCATTTGTTTGAACTCCCAACCCTATTATACTCATTTACATAAAAGAACAATTGAAGAGATACTTCAAAGATTTTGTTCACGAAATTTGCCAGGACAATAACAGTCCTAACAAAGGTCATAAGTAGAACTAGTCAAGCTATGTGGGTTATATTGAAACGCTTGACAAGATTAGTTTGGTTAAGTACATTACTTCTTTAAGATAGCGGAGCGATGGTTGCAAGAAACTCGTAAAGTGTTAGATATTGTAGCAACCTCAGAGGAGTTTCAAGTGGAATTTGCAACTTATCAACTTTTGGGGCAAGCTGACTATTGGTGGGATTCTATCAAGGCTAGTTG
Source organism: Euryodendron excelsum (assembly GCA_033060915.1). Lineage (NCBI taxonomy): Eukaryota > Viridiplantae > Streptophyta > Magnoliopsida > Ericales > Pentaphylacaceae > Euryodendron > Euryodendron excelsum. The sequence continues at coordinate 45,588,732 of CM065378.1, read as the reverse complement.
GAATGTAATTGGATTAAGTTGGGAGGAATTATTGTTATTTTCCATAATCACTATTTCCGAGATATAGTTAAGGAAACCAAGATGGAAGAATTTATTAAGTTGTAACAAAAAGGAATGATTATAGCTTAGTACACTTATAAGTTTTTCGAGTTATCTCGATTTGCTTATAATTTCATCTTAATTGAGGAAAGGAAGACTCTGAGGTACTTAAAAGGATTGAGACTTGCGATTTGCTTAAAGATTATAGCCTTTCTAGGACAACAATTTGCCAAAGTAGTCGATATGGCTATGTGGGTGCAATAAGAGTTAGACGAGCAATACGGAACAACTGCTCGAAGAGACCAAGGGAGGGAGGACCTTCGAGGGATTTGAGAGTGTTAAGTCAAGATTGATCCTTGTTGACTCAAGGTTAATTCCCATGTTGATTTTGATGATAACTAAACCTTATGTTATGTTACTAATGAATCTACTTAGTGTGCAGATTAACAAAGTTCATAGCTTAGACTTAAAGTTGAATCTTAAGTCTAATACATGTCAAGAAGAATGCACAACTAAGCAAACAATGGCCGAGCATGACCATGCCAAGCACTGCCAAGCAGAGGGCACAACCGAGCAGACAATGGCCAAGCATGACCATGCCAAGCACTGCCGAGCAAAGGGCACGACTGAGCAGACAATGGCCGACCATGACTGAGCAGACCGTGGCCGACCGTGACCATAACCGAGCAGACAATGGCCGACCACGACCATGGCTGACCACCACTGAGCAAACCATGGCCAACCGTGACAATGACCGAGCAGACCATAGTTGAGCAAGACCTGCCAAGCACGACCTGCTGAGCACGACCTACTGAACACGAGCATGTCGAGTATGATCGAGCTGGCCATGCCCCGAGCAAACCTTGTGGGACGGTGCCGATCATTCTAGCTCACCTGCTACGCTAGTGGGGGCATTGACAACCCAATCATGATAGCGTGCTTGGTCGACTCATTTACACAGAAGCAAAAAGGTCTAGAGACAAATTGAACAATGAGGGGACTCATGGAAATGATGTGTCGCCTCTTGAACACAGAAGCAAAAAGCTTGGAGACCAAGTAGGCAATGAGTGGACACATTATAATGAAGAGTCGCCTCATGGTGTCAGACGCAAAAGCTTGAAGACGACATGATCAATGAGCGGACACATGAAGGCAAAGTGTCGCCTTTTGCTAGCAGAAGTGAAAAAAAAAAGGCTTGAAGTTTAAATGATCAATGAGCGGACACCTGAAGCAGAAGTGTCGTCTCTTGCTAACAGAAGTAAAACAAAAAAAAAAAAAAAAAGGTTTGAAGTTTAAATGATCAATGAGCGGACACCTGAAGCAGAAGTGTCGCCTCTTGCTAGCAGAAGTAAAAAGGCTTGAAGTTTAAATGATCAATGAGTGGACACCTGAAGCAGAAGTGTCGCCTTATGACAGCAAAAGCCTAAAATGAAGAAAACAACTGAACAAGGAGTCGCCTCATCAACATGAAGAGGGGACTCATGAACTCAGTGAACATCGTCTGGTAAATGCAGAAGCAGGAAGTGCCGACTTCATAGACCTGGAGCCGACTCCCTCTGTTATAACAACTATTTTTCTTAACGTCATAACGGATTGGACGTGCATTAATGATACCCAACCACCTCCAACAGATGGAATCAATGCAAGGGTATATATACTAGCCTCTAACTGCATTTATACATAAGAATTAAGAGGAAGAAACAACAAGAGACAAGAATCACAGATCAACCTGATATTCCTAAACATTCTTCCTGTTTTATTCTTGAGTGAGCTTTAAATGTAAAATCTACTTTTGGTAGAGAGTGAGTTTTATAATTCTATACACTTGTAATTGAGAGTTTAGAGAGTTCTCTTGTGAAAGCAAAACTCTTGTAAAGTTTGAGTGGAGCTTGGACAAAACTACTTGGGAATTGAAGAGCTCGGTGAGGAGTTCTTTGTAGAGTGAGCTGAGCACTTTGTCAATCAGCAGCCCATCTTGTAATAGGTGATTACATAGTGGAAGAAGACTTCAAGGAGGTCTTGGGGTGAGGACGTAGACCACGGTTTGTGGTTGAACCTCGGTAAATTTGTGTCTCTCTTTTATTGCTCTGTTTTCTTTACTTCTATTGATAACATTGCTTTGCACATAGATTAACCATTGCTATATTGTTTAGATTAATTTTAATTAATCCTAACTTGTATTAATATTCGAAAAACCCAATTCACCCCCCTCTTAGGTTGCCTATTGGACCAACAATTGGTATCAGAGCTGGTATTCCTATTTTTAAGGCTTAACATCCTAGGAATAAATCCATGGCAACCTCTTTCGGAAACTCTCTTGGTGAGGGTCAATCCACAAATAGACCACTTATGTCTAATGACACCAATTACAATTATTAGAAAAATAAAATGAGAATCTATATCCAATCGGTAGATTATGAACTTTGGAGACTTATTGTAAATGGTCCTAAAACTCCTACTTCCGGAATAGAACAAATGGTTGTCCCTAAACCAGAATCTGAATAGGATGAAGATGATCTGAAAATGCTACAATCTAATGCTAAAGCTATGAATATCCTATATTGTGCACTTGATCCCAATGAATTCAATCGTATTTCCACTTGTGAATTTGCTAAGAAAATATGGGATAGACTAGAAGTCACACATGAAGGTACCAATCAAGTTAAAGAATCTAAGATCAATATATTGGTACATAACTATGAATTATTCAAAATGAAACCTGAAGAATCCATCACCGAAATGTTCACTAGGTTCACTGATATTATTAATGGTTTAAAATCTCTTGGAAAAGTGTATCCTAACAGTGAACAAGTAAGAAAGATTCTAAGGTCTTTGCCGAAGGCTTGGGAGGCCAAGGTCACAGCAATTCAAGAAGTAAATGACCTTAATACTCTACCACTGGAAGAACTCTTGGGCTCTCTAATGATACATGAGCTCACACAAAAGCAACATACCCAAGAGGATGAAGAAAAGAAGAAAAGAGTAGTTGCATTCCAACCAACCTGTTAAGATGATGAATTAGCAAGTGAAAAGAATGAAGATGAAATTGCTCTCGTCACTCGGAAGTTTAGGAGATTCATAAAGAAGAAATGGAGAGGTGGAAAGAAGCATGAAGCCAAAGGAGAACCTAGCAAGGACTCCAGCATAACATGTTACAAATGCAAGAAGCCTGGTCACATGAAGGCAGATTGTCCTCTGCTCAAAAAGAAAGGAAAGAAATATCAAAGAAAGAAGGCCATGGCAACCATGACATGGAGTGATGATGAAGAATCTAGCTCCGAAGAAGAAACAGAACCACAAGAAGTGGCTAACTTATGTCTCATGGCTCATGAAGATGATATTGAGGTATTTGACTCTTCCCAATTTACTTTTAATGAATTGCAAGATGCTTTTGATGACTTAATTTGTGAATTCAGAAAATTAGGAATTAAAAATGGACTTCTTAAGAAGATGATTTCTACTCTTTGTGTTGAAAATGAAAATTTGCAAAAGGAAAATGAGGCTTCGAAAAATAAAATTTGTGTCTTAAAGGATAATGCTAAGAAAAATTGTTTTCAAAAGGACCTTCCAAAAGACAATCACATTTTGCTTGAAAAGGTCAAAATCTTGGAAACAAGCCTTCATAGATGTGTAAATGGAAAAGAAAAACTAGATGCAATTTTAGAAAAACAAAATTGCTCACTTGACAAAGCTGGCCTTGGTTTTGATCCATTTAAAAGGAAGAAATTTTCAAAAGGTAGATTTGGAACTTCAACTGGAAAAACAAAAATTTCATGTTTTTACTGTCATAACAAGGGGCACATTGCTAGTAGATGCTTTGCCTTACAGAAATCAAATGTTCCTAGCAATACATGGGTCTCTAAAAGACCATTAAGGACTAATCCCCAAGGACCCCAGATGATTTGGGTACCTAAGGTCAGATAAACCCTTTTACAGGTTTGCCTTCAAGCCAAATCCAAGAAAGAACATTGGTACTTGGATAGTGGATGCTCAAGGCATATGACGGGAGATGAAGCTCAGTTCACCTCTCTCTCTCCAAAGGATGGAGGTCTTGTCACATTTGGTGATAATAGCAAAGGGAAGATCATTGGTATAGGTAGTATTGGTAAGAATTCCTCTACCTCTATCGAAAATGTATTACTTGTTAAGGAACTCAAACACAATCTTTTGAGCGTTAGTCAATTGTGTGACAAAGGATGCAAGGTTGTATTTGAATTCGCTAAATGCGATGTAATTAACATTAGTGATAACAAGATAATTCTCACTGGGCATAAACAAGGCAATATTTATGTTTTCAATCTTAATGATTTATCTTCATGCAAAATGGAATGTCTTGCTGCTATGAATAGTGATGAAAGTTGGTTGTGGCATAGGAGACTTGGTCATATTAGTATGAGCATACTTTCAAAAGTCTCTAAAAATGATTTGGTCAAAGGTCTTCCAAAGATAAAATTTGACAAAAACAAAGTTTGTAATGCTTGTCAATTAGGTAAGCAAACTAGAATTCCTTTCAAATCTTTGAATATGCTCATTACCTCCAGGCCACTTCAACTATTGCATATGGATTTATTTGGACCTACTAGGACTCTAAGTCTTGGTGGTAAACAATATGCACTTGTTATTATTAATGATTATTCTAGATTTACATGGACATTTTTCTTAGCTCATAAGGATGAGACAATTGTTTTCTTTACAAAATTTTGTAGAAAAGTCCAAAATAAAAAAGGGATTTCAATTACTTCTATTAGAACTGATCATGGAGAGGAATTCGATTGTAAACCTTTTGAAATGTTTTGTGATGAAAATGGTTTTGAACACAATTTCTTAGCTCCTAGAACACCTCAACAAAATGGGGTTGTTAAAAGGAAAAACAGAGTTTTAGAAGAAATGGGTAGAACCATGCTTTGTGAAAATAGTTTACCAAAATATTTTTGGGCTGAAACTGTTAACACAGCTTGTTATGTTTTAAATCGAATTTTATTTAGAAAGTTTTTAAACAAAACCCCCTATGAACTTTGGAAAGAAAAGAAACCAAATGTCTCATACTTTAAAGCTTTTGGATGTAAATGCTTTGTATTGAATAACAATAAAGACAACCTCGGTAAGTTTGATGCTAAATCAGATGAGGGTGTATTTCTTGGCTATTCAACATATAGCAAGGCTTATAGAGTCTTTAATAAGAGGACTCTAGTTATTGAAGAATCAATCCACATCACGTTTGATGAACTTAATCCTTCTTCAAAGAATATTGCAAGTAATGATGCATATGAGCTAGAATCTGGAATGGAAAAGCTGGACATCCAACCAAGCTCAAATGAGGAACCACAAAAGGGAAGAAAAGTATAAGGAGTTCCTACCAGCCAACAAGAAATTGATGAAAGACTACCTAAGGAGTGGAAGTTTGTGCATAACCATCCTACAGAACAAATCCTAGGTGATCCTTCACAAGGTGTAAGAACTCGATCCTCTATCAAAAATATATGTAATCATCTTGCATTCTTATCTCAAATTGAGCCTAAGTGTTTTAATGATACTGAACATGATGAATTTTGGATAAATGCAATGCAAGAGGAATTAAATCAATTTGAAAGGAATGAAGTATGGCACCTTATTCCTAGACCTAATGATCATCCAATTATTGGAACTAAATGGGTATTTAGAAATAAAATGGATGAATCTGGAATTGTAGTGAGGAACGAGGCTAAACTTGTTGCTCAAAGCTATAGTCAAGAGGAAGACATTGATTTTAATGAAACTTATGCTCTTATAGCTAGACTACAAGCCATTAGATTATTAATTGTATTTGCTTGTTTTAAAGACTTTAAATTATATCAAATGGATGTGAAAAGTGCTTTTCTAAATGGCTTTATCACTGAAGAAGTTTTTGTTGAACAACCACCTGGTTTTGAAGATCCAAAACTTCCTGACCATGTTTTTAAACTAACAAAAGTTTTGTATGGTTTGAAGCAAGCCCCAAGGGCTTGGTATGAAAGATTAAGTAAGTTCTTAATTGAAAAACGTTTTTCCAGAGAAAAAATAGACACAACTCTTTTTATTAAAATCAAAAATAGTGATATGCTTGTAGTACAAATTTATGTTGATGATATTATATTTGGTGTTACTAATGAATTGCTTTGCAAAGAATTTGCTAAGTGTATGCAGGGAGAATTTGAGATGAGCGTGATGTGAGAGCTCAATTACTTTATCGGACTTCAAATCAAGCAATCGAAAGAAGGAATCCTTATCAACCAAGCCAAATACATCAAGGACTTAATTCAAAAGTTTGGCATGGAAGATGCAAAGCCTATAGGTACTCCAATGAGTACTACAACAAAATTGGATGGCGATGAGAAAGGTAAGTCAATAGTACTAAGCTTTATAGAAGTATGATAGGTTCTCTATTGTATCTAACTTCCAGTAGACCTGACATAATGTTTAATGTTTGCTTATGTGCTCGCTTTCAATCTAATCCTAAAGAATCTCATGTGATTGCTGTAAAAAGAATTTTTCGTTATCTAAAGCACACACCAAACCTTGAATTATGGTATCCAAGAAATTCTTGTTTTAACTTAAATGCTTACACTAACGCTGACTATGCGGGGAGTAAAGTTGAAATGAAGAGAACAAGTGGCTCTTGCCAACTCCTAGACAATATGATTGTATCTTGATTTAGCAAGAAACAAAACTCAGTTGCTCTCTCCACAGCTGAGGCTGAATATGTAGCAGCTGGGAGTTGTTGTGCACAAGTGTTGTGGATCAAACAATAATTAAAATATTATGGAATCTTGTTTGATCATATTCTTATCAAGTGTGATAATACTAGTGTAATAAACTTGAGTAAAAATCCTATTCAACACTCTCGCACAAAACACATTGAAATCAGATATCACTTTATACGTGATCATGTGCAAAAAGGTGATATAGAACTTGACATTGTGTGCACTAATATGCAATTAGCTGATATCTTTACTAAACCATTAAGTGAAGATCGTTTTTGCATGATTAGAAGAGAACTAGGGATGAGCGATCCTATATGTTAAACTTGTGTTTGATTAGAGTGAAAATTGTATTTTGAATGTTTGAATGTGTTTGTCATTCATATGAAATGCTTTTCTTAAATTCAAGATGCATTATATGATCATATTAAGATGTCTTTTATCACATATATTGAAAAAGATCATTTCATGAAATTCTTATGATTCATATGCTCAATCTGGGTGAAAGAGTTGACACTTTATTTCATAGATTCGCCTCATCACATCAGTAGACTCAAATCATATTATTAACAAGGCATGTGTTGCCTCATTTAGTTCATGAGTCGCCTCATGCTTTGGGCCTATATACTTTGATGAAGACCACATTATAAACATTCGAAATTTTCCTCTCACTCATTCAATCTCACTCTTTTTCTCTCCCGCTCCCCTGTTCGCACCAAAACCAATAGTCACTCTCAACCTTCGCGAACCTTCATCTCAATCTTTCTATAAACCCTAATCGATTCTCTCTCTCTCTCTCTCAACCTTCATTAATCCCGCACTGGCTCCTAAAATAGAACCTAATCGGGAAAACCCTAACGTGCCTCTTACACGCACTCAAAAACGGAAAAGGGTTGGACCAGTCATCAGAGATTCAGAGGAAAGGGCTCTGGCAGAACAACCTGGATGGGATTCAACACACTTCATTGATGCAATGGCAAAAGAAAGGTATAGGACCATTTTTAGTCTTCGAAATGTTTTGAATGGACACTGGGTAGATTATACCTTCTTTAAGACTGAGAACTTTGACTTCCCCCATATTCTTGAGAATCTAGGATGGGAACCCTACACTACCATTAGAGAAAATGTATACCCAAAATCAGTTGAACATTTTTACTCTAATCTGATGAAGAAGGTGGGAAGCAACATGATTACCAGTTTTATGAATGGAGTGAAGATCATTCTGAATGAAGGGACTCTAGCAGAGATTATAGGAACTGGTTATGGCGGGAAAATGTACTTTGAAAATATTAGCCAAAAAGAACAACTTAGAGTTCTCTTTGGTCATGACATGCCTGAATCCACTCAACCCATAGCCAACAACTTTCCTGTTGAATTGAGACTTGTTCACCATTTTGTGACCACCATTTTCTTACCCAAAGTTGGTGGTTTTAAGCGTGTAACTGAGAAGGATCTGTTCTTCTTGTGGGCTTCCCTTACAAACACCCGAATTGACATTCCCTACTACATTCTCTCCAACATGACCAATGTTGCAACCATTGCCTCCAAGAACCTACCCTATGGAATGTTACTAACCAAGATTTTCAAGATTTCCATGTAAATCTTTTGGGAGTAAACTACAGGAAGCCTGATTCCTACAAGGATGAATACAGCAAGTACACACTGAGCAGAATGGGATATAAGAAAGTCAATGGCCATTGGGTTCAAAGGCCAAATAAAGTTACCCCTGCCAGTTCTTCCCAGAAAAGAGCTTCTGCCTCTGGTCCTTGAAAACCTTTAACCCAAACCCTTGATGCCTCATCTGTTGATGCACTTCTGGGGAACATGATGGACAATCTTCAAAGCATGAATCAAAAGATTGATGAAAGGCTGCTGCAACTGAAAAATCTTCAGACAGATGTGATGCAACTGAAAAGGGCTCAAGAAATTTCAGTGGAAAAAGAAGAAAAAGAAAGAGAACCAGTAACTGAAGAAGGAAATGAGGAAGACCAAGAAAAGGACGAAGAGAAAGTTTTGGAGGATACAAACATGGAGACTGAGGAGGATGAGCCTATAGAAAATTTCTCTGAGAATGAGTCTGAGGATGCTGCCCCAAGAAAGAAGGCTGTTCCAGCAAAGAAAGCCAAATCCTCTACCTCAGCCTCTGGATTTATTCAAAGTAGGCCTTATGGTCTGAGGTCAAGACCCTTTTCTGGTCCATCAAATACTGCCTCAGATCCTATTGATTTATCTCACTCTCCTACTCCATCTCCTTAAAACTCCTCCATAATCTTACTCTTGGCTCAGTCAATCCTATGGTCTTGTTCAAACATTTTTTTTTGCTTTAACTGAATGTTTTTATTTTGACATAATTTTTGTGAACTTTAATTGATCAATCCTTTGTAATCTCACCAGTTCCATTAATGAAATATCATTAAGTTTTGGTATCACTTATGATTGCTCTGATAGCTTGCTTGTTTGATTGATTCTCTGTTTCAACAATATATTCTGCTCTTTACACTTTTTTTTGCTATTGTACCTGTTTATTCTTGTCACTTATTCGATATCATTCTCATTCTATTTCTCTTTTTGATGAATTGACAAAAAGGGGGAGAAGAATTGCATTAAACAAGTTTGTAAGTATAGTGGCAAAATTAATGCAAACTTGCATTAAACAAGATAAATTGAGTGTAAATTCAAAAAGGGGGAAAAGAATACAATACATGTTTGTTGAAAAATAAGTAAAACATTTCTTTGAATTGGAATAACATGACTTATGGGGAGAAATATTTTTTATTGGAAAACCTGAATTGGATAAGAAATGGATTTTACTAAAACAAACATGAATTGCTTATTGCATTGACATTAAATGAAAATGACATAAAATGAGTACCTTTTGACATAAATAGAGCATGTTCTCAGGGGGAGTAACATGAATCTCTTATCTCAAAATGTCTTTGATTTAACTGACAAAAACTCTCTGAAACTGTTTTTGAAATGCCTTTATTCTTTAAGCATCATTTGTTTAATTACAAAACAAAGGGGGAGTTTTCTCATTGATATTATTTAACTTTATTCATTTCATTCAATCTTATATGAACTTATTTTGCAAAGGTTTTGTCATTATCAAAAAGGGGGAGATTGTTGAATCAAGGTTGATCCTTGTTGACTCAAGGTTAATTCTATGTTGATTTTGATGATAACTAAACCTTGTGTTATGTTACTAATGAATCTACTTAGTGTGCAGATTAATAAAGTTCATAGCTTAGACTTAAAGTTGAATCTTAAGTCTAATACATGTCAAGAAGAATGCACAACCGAGCAGACAATGGCCGAGCATGACCATACCAAGCACTGCCGAGCAGAGGGTACAATCGAGCAGACAATGACCGAGCATGACCATGCCGAGCAGAGGGCACGACTGAGCAGACAATGGCCAACCACGACTGAGCAGACCATGGCCAACCATGACCATGACCAAGCAGACCATAGTTGAGCAAGACCTGCCAAGCACGACTTGCTGAGCACAACCTACTGAGCACGACCATGCCGAGCATGATCGAGCTGGCCATACCCCGAGCAAACCTTGTGGGATGGTGCCGATCATTCCCGCTCACCTGCCACGCTAGTGAGGGCACTGACAATCTAATCATAATAGCGTGCTCGGTCGACTCATTTACACAAAAGCAAAAAGGTCTGGAGACAAATTGAACAATGAGGGGACTCATGGAAATGATGTGTCGCCTCTTGAACACAGAAGCAAAAAGCTTGGAGACCAAGTAGGCAATGAGTGGACACATTATAATGAAGAGTCGCCTCATGGTGTTAGACGCAAAAGCTCAAAGACGACATGATCAATGAACGGACACATGAAGGCGAAGTGTCGCCTCTTGCTAGCAGAAGTAAAAAAAAAAAAAAAAGGCTTGAAGTTTAAAAGATCAATGAGCGGACACCTAAAGCAGAAGTGTCGCCTCTTGCTAGCAGAAGTTAAAAAAAAAAGGCTTGAAGTTTAAATGATCAATGAGCGGACACCTAAAGCAGAAGTATCGCCTCTTGCTAACAGAAGTAAAAAGGCTTGAAGTTTAAATGATCAATGAGTGGACACCTGAAACAGAAATGTCGCCTCATGACAGCAGAAGCCTAAGATGAAGAAGACAAATGAACAAGGAGTCGCCTCATTAACATGAAAAGGGGACTCATGAACTCAGTGAACATCGTTTGGTAAATGCAAAAGCAGGAAGTGTCGACTCCACAGACCTGGAGCCGACTCTCTCTGGTATAACGGTTATTTTTCTTAACGTTATAACGGATTGGACGTGCATTAATGATACCCAACCACCTCCAACGGATGGAATTAATGTAAGGGTATATATACTAGCCTTCAACTGCATTTATATATAAGAATCAAGAGGAAGAAACAATAAGAGACAAGAATCACAGATCAACCTGATATTCCTGAACATTCTTCCTGTTTTATTCTTGAGTGAGCTTTAAATGTAAAATCTACTTTTAGTAGAGAGTGAGTTGTATAATTCTATACATTTGTAATTGAGAGTTTAGAGAGTTCTCTTGTGAAAGCAAAACTCTTGTAAAGTTTGAGTGGAGCTTGGACAAAACTACTTGGGAATTGAAGAGCTCGGTGAGGAGTTCTTTATAGAGTGAGCTGAGCACTTTGTCAATCAGCAGTCCATCTTGTAATAGGTGATTACATAGTGGAAGAAAACTTCAAGGAGGTCTTGGGGTGAGGACGTAGACCACGGTTTGTGGTTGAACCTCGGTAAATTTGTGTCTCTCTTTTATTGCTCTGTTTTCTTTACTTCTATTGATAACATTGCTTTGCACATAGATTAACCACTGCTATATTGTTTAGATTAATTTTAATTAATCCTAACTTGTATTAATATTCGAAAAACCCAATTCACCCCCCTCTTGGGTTGCCTATTAGACCAACAGAGAGGTGTGAATAGTAGCCAATAAGGAAGCCAACAAAAAAGTTATCAACCCTACCCCAGAGAAATGAAAGGAAGGAACCAAGACGGAAATACATCTGTTTGTTTCAATTGTAACCAGCCAAGCCATATTCATAGGAATCATGCTACTCTAATAAGTTCTCAACGTAGGAGTTGAACTAGAAACAATTTGCCTCAATAAGCCCAACCCATACAAAGTTACTAGTCAACACCATCCTTCCAACAATGATAGTTGACTATACTTAAGTCTAATCCAACCCCAGCAAATACAAACCAGCCGCATACAATACCGACTAGAAAAGGAAGAGGAAATCAAATTGGAAATAAAGGACGGTCAAGGGTGTTCACATTGCTTGGTGTGGAAAAGAAAAGAGAAACTTTTTAATGTAGTTATTGAAGAATGTTGGATTAAAGTATTGCTTGATTCTAGAGCAACACACTCTTTTATATCTAGGTAATGTATGAATAGTTTTGGTTTTTACAACCTGAGTGCTTAAATACTACCTTAAGTATAAATACGCCAGTAGGAGGAAATGTGGGAGCACATTATAATGGACTTTACAATGGAATTGCCTAGAACTCATCTTGGTTATGATATGATATGGGTGATAGTCGATCTTTTGACTAAGTTAGCATATTTCATACCCACAAAGAAGCAGAGATAGTGTGAGCACTTTTAGTAAGTTATTTATCAAAGAGATTGTCAAATTACATAGAGTTCTTAGATCTATAGTGGCTGATAGAGATCCACGGTTCGTGTCACAACTTTGGTAGAGCTTGTAGAAAGCTTTGGGAACTCAAAATGAAATTAAGTACCACCTATCATCCTCAAATAGATGGTTAATTAGAAAGAGTAATACACAAGAAGATATGCTATGAACATGTATCTTGGAGTTTCAAGGAAGTTAGAGTGAATACTTACCCTTATCAGAGTTGGCAAATAATAATAGTTTTTAGTCGAGTATTGGGATGGCCTCATATGAAGCATTATATGGTTGACTTTGTCAAGCACTAAACTATTGGATAGGAGCTGGAGACTTTAAGAGGCCACTAACAAAATTCAAATAATTCAAAATGATTGAAAACTGCCTAAAGTAGGCAAAAGAGTTATACAGATCATATAAGACGACCTTTAGAGTTCAAAGAAGGCAGCTGGGTCTTCTTGAAAGTCATACCTTATAGAGGAACTTATCAAATTGACCTATCGCAAGAAGTGACTCAAACCCATAATGTGTTTCCTGTCTCAATTTTAAGACAGTAAATATTGGATCCTTCGCATGTGATTAAAAGGCATGAAATCAAACGGTAGGATGACATCCTATGAGTAGAAACCGATTCAAATAGTTGATCACTAAGAGAGAGTTTTGTGTGGAAAAAAAATATCGTAAGTGAAGGTAATATGGCAACATCATGAATTAGAATAAGCTGCATGGGAAACAGAGGCTGAGATGAGAGCTAAGTATCCATGACTCTTTTAGTAACAACAACATGCAAGTTTCGAGGACAAAACTTTTTTAAAGAGGTTAGATTGTAACACTCCTAAATTTTAAATAGCGATTTAAGAAATCTTATCTTTCAAATTTCATCAGTAAGGGAGATTAGATAAGAATCTCACCTTATATGATTTTTTTCCCCTCACACAAATGATGAGTAGGGGTATATTTGAAAGGAAATCTAAGGGTGTATGAGGTTAAAGAATATAAATTTGGAGGTATTTTTTCAGATTAGGAAACATTACAAGATTTTGGAATTGCTACGCAACCCCAAAAGTATATAAAATAGCAAGAAAGAACCTCCACTTGACATGTGTCAAGCAAAGGCTATATTTTATACATAATAAAAGGAGGCCTTCGGCCAAGAGTTCTTGGGCACCAAGGCTTATACAGGGTTAATGTGAGAGGTGAGGTCGCCGAAGAAGAGTGAGATCGCTGGAGTCTTACCTGAGTTTTGTCAGAACTTCACTGGAGAAAAGAAAAGAGAAGGGAAGCTCGGGAAAGGCTTAGAAAACCCAAAACCTGAAGGTGTAAACCCTACATCTCTACCATGCACTATAGTTCATACTCTGTAATAATTTTTAGGAGTATGGGTTTGTCGAAATTTGATCAAAAAATCATGTTTTCCCGTGAGACTCTACAATGAAGGAAAAGATATAATAGGATTTAAGCTCAGGACTTAATTTGGGAGGTTGCAATCTGGTCTACACAAAGTATTATTGGCTAGAAAGACCATGGGTAATGATGTGGGAAGAAGAAAATTTACAGTTGATTGTGCACCGATCAGTGATGCACAATCAGGTTCAGACCTTAGTTTGACGGGCAGGCTAAACGCAGTCCAATGACCAAATTAAGACAACTAATAGATAGGGCTTTCGAAAATGTTCAATTTAGGCTCTGATTTCTCACCATTTTGTGTTGAGAAGCGAAGGAGAAAACACAGTTTAAATTTGTATGAAAATTTTGTTACGAAAATCTGCAGAACCAACCACTTTCAGAGGCTTTTTGATACCTCAAAACTTGATGAAAAATTATTCTGAGACCATAGTTAGACTGGGCTTGTAGATTAGATAATTTTAGGTGTTTGATTCATCAAAATCCGTTAAGAAATGAGTGAGATAAGCTTGAAAAACCGAAGGAGGTTGAAACTAGGCTTCAGCTAGACAATAGGGATTATGAAAAATGTTTGAGGGATGGTGGGGAGAATTTGGTGACTGGGTCTTGTTTTGGTGTGTTCTTCACCTCCTCAAGAGTATTTATATATTTTATTTTACAATTTTCAACTACTGTAAGTATTTTTCTTACAATTATCTTCCCAAAAATAAAATTAAAATTATTTGAGAGTTTCAAAAAATTGCTCAAAACAGTAAAGTAATATAGAATTATTATTTGAAACCTTTTGAAGGAACCATGATGTCGAAACATGATTTTAGGATATTATTTTTTTTATATACTATAATCCACCTAAAATTTTTTATTTATTTCAAAATGCTAATTTCATAATTATTCAGATCTTGAGAAAATTATTGTAACCTATTGATATTGCTTCGAGGTCTTCGATAAAAAGTGTGGTTAAAAATAAAATTATTTGATATTCTTGTATTTTCTTTATGTACTAAATTAGTCTTTAAATTAGTATTTTTTTTTATAGAAAATTATATTTAAAGCCTAAACTCACTTTATAAACAAGTTTGCTTCCAAGACATATTACAGTAAATTTCAAAGAGTTTTGAGAGTTTCTTTTATGAATACTAGGTAATTGATATAAAGTAAATATGAATACGGGGTAAACCAAACCGATGTTAAGAGTGTTTGAAAACTCAGGAATTGTAACTGGAGCTATAGGAGAGGTCTAGGAACTTATTTAAACACGTGTAGTACTTAAATTCAATGTTTGAGCATACGTTAAAACTATGGTTATGATTTTATAGATTTGACATGAAAATTGAGAACACCACCAAACTACCGTGAGAATATTCAGGTAGGGGGTACTGTTCCAATGTGTATAATTGGTATTATTTTCCTTAAAATTATAATATTAATCTGAACTATTGTAACTATTTTGAAATACATGTATCTTGTTATAACTTGCAATGGAAATGACCAGGATAATCTGTTTTGTCTAAAATAATGAGCACTCCATTCTATAATAGCACTTAATGAATTTATCTAGATGAAAAAGTATATATCAATATCCCTCGGTTCGGGCTTAAGAGGACTAGAACGCCAGGCTGCTAGGCTAATATAGCATGTCGGAGTGGTAAGGATGAAGCTTGAATCAAATAAGAGGGCCAAGTTGCCATGCCAATATAGTATGCCAAAGTGATGAGAGTGACGTTTCCGGGTGTGGTGTGAAGCCTGTTAATTAGAAGTGGATACAAAGAATTTGTGATACATGTAAAAGACAAAAAAAAAAATATTTTTATGTAAATTAATGGTATACTTCTATATAAGTGCATCTAGGTAGACATGAGCGGAAACTTGATTGCTAAATTAATGGTATAAGATTTTTTTGAAACTACTACAATTTTTATTGAATTGATATTACCAGTTACTTTCCTTGTCAACTGCATTCAAACTTATTGTATTATTGAGATTTACACTGCTACTGAGCGTCATAAGCTCACCCCGGTTTCATGGATGTTTTCAGATGAAAATATATAACTGGTGTAAATGACTACGATGAACTTTATGGCAAAGACAACAATTACTTTAGTTAATATTTGTAATTGTTTTTCTCAGGTAATGTACTAGACTTTGAGAGTTGAAACTGTACTAGGCTTTGGGAGTTGAAAACTATTTATGAAGTATTTCTTTTAATCAAGTGATGATCAGAATTTTAGCTCGTGGTTCATGTTATGCTAGAATTACAACAGGATCACAACTTGGGTTGTCCAGTGAACGAAAATTTGGGTCTTTTCTACCAGTACCCTTTTAGGCTTAGTTCAAATTCTAGGATTTGAACTAAATCACTTTACGTTCATATGGGCATGTAAGCATTTATTGTGCAAACTTGACAAAAATGTCGAGGATGCAAGATCAAAATTTAAACGAGTGGAATAAGAGGATCCAAAATTTTTATTTTGTGGATTGGGATAATTTCTTTGGTTGGCCTAATCAAGAATTTCTCACTAGTTGTTACGCAATTTCCATATGGAGCAAATAACTCGTGCTGTTGTTTTGAGATGTAATTATATTTTATTTATTTGCTTGTTTCATTTGTCACTTCGAGGGTTTTCGTTGCGCTTGGATTGAGATGACAATTATATTATTCTTTTTTTGGGAACCCTTTGGTGCATGACTCCTTTCTTTATAAACATTGGATAATTAATGAGATTTTTATCATCTTTTTGTATACCATAGTAAAAAAGCTTAATACCAGAAGAAATTGTTCTTTGCTAAACCGTACCCTAACTTGATCGGGTTTTGAATTATGTCCTCTGGATTCAAACTTGTCTGAGTTATAGTTATTCCAAACTAGCCCCCACTCGGGTTGGTACGAGTGCCGAACCGGTCGTTTTAGGAATTTTTTTTGCCATCTCTAATCAAGACTAAACAAAAGTTAACAAGTTACTGGTCCATGCAATGCAAAAACATAATGATACAAATATATTATAGTAGCTAAATAATCTTCTATAGAGTCAAAGTTGAAGCTTCTAAGTTCTTATTTTTTCCAATAAAATTCTTAATCATTTTAATCCACTAATTCCTAGTCACATTGAAACTTTTAAAAACTTGTTTTGATACTACTAGATCTGAATCGATGTATGACAGCAAAAGGTAAAATATACTTTGCACTTTTATACTTTACACTGAATTCTACTTGATGATCTGTATTTTCAATTGTAACACTTAAATTTCTAAACTTTTAATTTGTTACAATGTCACCCCGTAAACTTTAGTTAGTGCAATTGATGGCCAAAAGTCATGTACGTTTCACATGACCCTTTTTTAAAGTTAAAAATATATCCTTAAACCATTTTCATACTCAACGTTCTTAATCTTCTCTCACTTGAGATGATTTGGGAATAATTTGCAACCCTAATTTCATTTTTTTTTAACATAAAATGACTGCAAAAAATTTAAGAGAGATTGGTGAGAAATTATTGTAAAAAAAAGTTTAGAAACTAAATGATTAGGGTAAAGTAACATTAATTAATATGAAAATATATTTTTGCCTTTAAAAAAAGAATTACGTGAGACACACAAGGTTTGTCAATTACACAAAAAAAAACTTACAAAAGGGTGACATTACAATAAATTAAAAGTTTAGGGACTTAATTGTTGTAATTAAAAGTACAAATATTAAAATAAAATTTGGTATAAAGTGCAATGATACAAAGTATATTTTACCCGACAGCAAAAGACTCGACATTTGTAATATTATTTAGAAATTGTTACAACATCATTTGCTATGCTATTAGTTGCGTGCGAATTAATTGTTAACGTGGCTCCATGTGATCATAAAACTAAGTGCATATCATTCAATTGATTAAAGAAGGATGGTACACACTTAATTTATAGAATGATAGCCTGTATTTAATGACATTATTCTACATATTAGGATTATATATTTACCATAAATAGAATGTCGTGCTATTCACACTTAATTTATGAGTGATACTCATTTTACACACATCCATCCACGTGAAATCATGTTTACTAGTGAAAATTTGAAATGGCAGATGATATGGCACCAAATATTTTTTTTTGTTTTGCCTTTTTTGAAGTCATTCTGGATTTTCTTTCCTGGTTTTTTCGGGTGAAGGCTTATTTCATTGGTTTTCCATTCCATCATTCGCATTTCACCATTTAAGAATGGGAAAATCGCATTGACCTCCCTGGAGGATTCAAAATAAAGGTAGCTAGACCCCCCACTTTTTTAAAAACAGGATAAGTACCACAGCTATCATTAATTATAATTAACCGAAGACAGGGTATTTTCATCCAATTGCCCCAAAAAAAAAAAAAAAGGAAACATGAAAAACAAAAGAAAGAAAGTGGGTGACAACTGGTGGAGAAGAGAAACCTAATTGCAAGTCCCTTGCCCCTCGAGTGCGGAGCCGCAGAATTCATATATAGGGGCAAGTTGCCAGGGCAACCATTAATAAAAAACTTAGGAACTTTTTCATGATCAATAATTAAGGTATTTAACTTCCATATTTATGTATTTAAAGATAATTTTATGTATAATATGGAATAGATTGTTCTTGCAAAATAAATGAAATTTATAAATTTATAGAGGGAAATTAAGAAGCATTTCATAAATTGTTGGTAAAATTTACATTTTTCAAAATTAGAGGGGAATATTTATAAATTTTAGAGGAGACAAATTGAAATTTCTTTGAAAATGTTTAGGGAAAAATGCAATTTTCTAGAACTTGAGGGGAGTAGCTGCCCCCTCTGGGCTTGCTTTCCTGCTTTCTCTATCTCTTCACACCTCTATTCTTCCATTTGCTGCTGTCATTATTCACTGGCAACACTGTTGAACCAAATGGCCATTACCGGACACAAAATGAAGCATTTTTGGTAAAAAGAAAGGAGAAACAAGGTTAAAAAAAACTCAATTGGCAATAAACTCTATTTTTTTGGTTTAATAGTTTGTATTTGTTTCATATCAAAGTATCATAATAGAATGTAGGAGTGATCTTGAGCATGATGGCCTACCCATTATTTATAAGATTTGAGAGTTTTTTTAGATTCAGTTATGTTAATGGGTGGACTTGACAATTTTGTTTGAAGGCCGGCCCCGACTTAGTCCAAAATATATATAACATTGTCTATTTCTAAATACTGATATATCTATCTATTTATTATTAACATTGTTTATGAAGAAGAAAAATAATTGCTAAATGTTTTTAGGTTAAATTGGCTAGCTTGGGCATTCTAGTTTTTATTTTGGATATGCTTGAAATTTAGTTTTAGGCTAGATAAAAATTGTTTATATTGTAAGCCTGACTTGATTATTGTCCATCCTACTAACATATCAAAAAGTTATTGTACCACATTCAAAGAGTAAACAATTAGTTTATATAGTTAATGTAGTCAATGATCAAATAAAAGAACTTGATCTCGAGATTCCTCAAATTCCCCATGTCTTTTAAATATTGTTTGAATAAGTATTTTTTATCCATTTTTTGATCAGTGAAAATAAGTTTCTAACTGGAATTCAATATACTTAGTTTTATAAATTTTAGTTTAAATTAAATTCTTCTTATCTATCTATACTATACTATAAGCAAATGTAGTGGGAGTCTCTCAGGCCTCCAAAATTCAATCCCTATTTTTTTAAAAATTCTAATTAATTATAATACCACGTGGCATATCAAGCTCTTTCAACCAATTAGGCTTCTCACTCCCTCTCCTATATAGGAAAATAAAAAATTCAAAAAATAATTACACAAAAAATTATTCAAAGAAAATAAATATAAGGGATGAAATTCAAACAACGTAAGACATAAAAAAATAATTAAAGGAAAGAACTTAATTGTTAGCAAAATTATTGGTTGCCACGTGACATATCTACTCATTTCAAATATCTCAAAATCCAAAAATCTCCTATTATTCCATTAAATAATATCATTCCTAAAATATCTCTCAATACCCAAAATCTCTCTTTAATTAACAATCCTAAGAGCTCTCTAATATGCTAACAAATCATTTCCTAAAATGTCTCCCTAATTCGTAACCATCATTGATTGGTTAGGAATTCATATCCTATCAAAATTCACTCCTAAGATCAATAAAACATTATGCTCGGCTAAAAACTCTCCCATGATTAAAAAGACTTCATGTTCCTAAAATCTCTTCCCATCATTTTTTCTTTAAATTAAGACCCTAAAAGTTCTCAAAACCTACAAGCTTGAGAAGTTTTGTTTAATTGTTGGCCCTTTGCCACCATCGCCTCCTCCTAGAAGATATTAGCTTTTTTCATTTTTACCGTCCACCGTCTGTGACTATTATTTTTTGGGTAAGCTTTGGTTTGTTCTTTTTATTTGTTTATTATTTTATAAGAATAATATGAAAGTAGGGTTTTTATAATTTGAGGTATTTTGCTATTATTTTTTTTTCATTTTATTCTAGATATCATGGATTTGTGTGTTTTATATTTATCTTTCTTTCACTGTTACCTTTCAGATTCATAGCAAGGTGAGACCTATGACTTTTTAGTTTTCCTAACTTTTGATTTTTGAATGATATATGACTTTCTTTTTGTTATAATAGTTTTTTGTTTGTTTTCTGAATCTTGTCATAGTCGTGGACACATCGCATGATCATTAAAACTCATCTAAATGGAAGACTTTGCACAAACCTAATGGAAGGCAGTTATGCAGAAGGATGCTAAAAGTCATTGATTCAAAGATGCTTTCAAGAATCAGCACAAGCTATCTCGTATGGAAAATTGATGTGTATTGGTTTCATAAAATTTCAACATGTAGTACTAGAAGAAAAATTTTGTACAAGGTAGGAAGGTCACATCCAATTTTTTTGATCTTTTTGATAAAAGTATGTCCATTTTTTTCTTTCACCTAATTTCATTGATCTTAGTTGGATATCAAAGAGCTACAATGTAATTTACTCCCACAAGCTTGCTATTACATTATTCTGCATGTTATGATGGTCGTTCATGATTATCTAATGGTCATTCATCATTATTCACTTTAAATATTTCTAACATCAAGAGCTACAAACTCCATGTCAAAGGCTCCAATATGAAACATGAATTGTATACATTATTCAGTTATGAACATGATTTGAAGATATGTCCTAGAACGATTATTAAGTTTTAGAGGTCTACCGGCACATGATAGCTTTTCATGGTAAATCTTTATTTCATTTATCAATGGAGTTATGATCTTAAACTATCTAAATCGATGTGAATTAGACTAATAAAAGAACCGATTGTTAAGGGTCCATGACCTAGCATATTTAATCATATTTGTTAAGGTCTGTGCAATACATATTAAGTTATTTATCAATACATTTGACTGTGCAATACTTTTCAATTTTTTTTTCCTTATGCATTTGATTTAAATGGATGTAAATGTTATTCCAATTTGTTTGATTCAAAATTACCAATTTGAAATCTTGCTTTTGAAAATGAGATGGAATTTTTTGACTTTTTGAAATTGTAGTCAGAAGATGTTGAGCTTTGAAAGTTCATTGATAGAACATAGGACTAACAAACAAAATAGATAAATAAATAAATCCATACAAATTAAACCCCTAAAGTCATGGATGTAAACAAATTTTATACAAGTACATGTTAAAACTCTCACAGTAGCAATAATCCCAAGTTTTCGAACTAATGACTCTAAAATTCTTAAAGATAATCCCATTTTTATTAATCTTTGTTTCTAAATCCTGTATCCTCTTACAAATCATTAAGATAATGCAATTCCTAAAATCTCTCAAGTGACTTTTTAGGAATTTTCAACTTCTAAAAAAATAATTAAATTAGAAATGGACAAATTCTCCCATCCCAAAATACCAATATCCACCAAATGAAAAGTCCATAATCACAAAACAAATGTCTATATGTAGAAAATAGAAACAAATTGACACTTCCCATAATGAAAATTCCATAATTGATAAACTTCTTCAAAGTAGTCCCCATTGGCCCAATATCTTTATGATATTTTAAAATTTCTTTGAGTTATTTGACTTTAAAAATTACTCCCCATTATTGACACATTATTTGCTCTATATAAAACTCCCCACTTATTTAACTTCCTTTTGCCACAAATTATTTGATATATGAAAGACTTTCTAAAATTAATTCCTAACTATTTTGCATTTTTTTTGTTTGTTATTTTGCTCTATTCCAATATCTGTGAAAACCTTAAACTTTTCATAAATTATTTTTTTGTTAATAATTGTCTTAATTTATCATTATTATTTTGGTCAAATAAAGAACTTCATTTCATCATGAAGTAGTACAAGAGAATTTTAAGAAAGACAAATAGCAAAAGGGTGTTACTAGATAAATGAGACACAGCTGAAAGTCCATTTCTCTAGATTCAAAATGACGGCCAAACTATTTCCTCATAAGGAAAAAAAAACGGTGTAATGCCTTCATAAATCTAAGAATAAGATCACTCTTTGAATTAACTCCATAATTAGAAATCTCAATAATCCCGTGCATAGCATGGGCACAATGTTAGTATATATATATATTTTGTGAAAAACTAAAATTGAAAGTTAAAGTAAGAAAACGTAGTTAAAACTTTAAAAAAAAAAAAAAAAAACTTATCCGAGTCAGTTATGAGTGTGAAGCAGCAATAGACGATTAATACTTTTTAATGATGCAGTAAATTTGTATGTCTTTCCCAACCCCTAGTGCAACTTGTTGGGGCGATGAATTCCCTTGTCTGGAACACCGGTGTGGTGCCTACCAAAGACACTCCGATGCCAAAGTTAGGCTAGAGAGATATGGGCAAAATAACAGTATGCAGGGTACGTGTAAATCGTACCTTCTCTGAGGTGATGACTGCCCTTCTTATAGGAGTGTCAGCTCAGATCGTGGGCATCTTCGTGGGATAACCAATCGTGGCCCCCGGTTATGCCTCCAACCTCGTGAGGAAGTATTGTGTCTTGATTTTAGACTCCATGGACAATGCCCCCGTTCGTGGGGGAACTGTCCCAATCATGGGATCTTGGGGGCTGATCATTAGGCGAGAATCTCGGGGTGTCTTTATGGAGGCGTCTGGTATATCGCTAGAGCTCTGCCACTTTGCCGGCTAGCAGACCTGGCCCAAGGATGGGGAAGGAGACCTGGTCTGGAGATGTGAGCCAAGCTGATCTGGTCTGTACATGCAAGGGGCAGACCAGCTATACTTGTATTACTTGCGTTATCAGATGCCGCCAATTCCCTTGGCAGCCCAGGTCAGCCTGTTGGAATTTCAAAGAGTCATGGGATGCCGTCCAACAGGCACATTTATAGCGCAGCAAAACCGTCATGATTACTATGCCAAGTGAATCGATGCGACCATTGACCTCCCCGCCACGTGGCTTCACTGGGTTAGCCCCGTACACTGATTGGACGCCACAAATATCGACTGTCTGATCTGAGAACCTTGGGCCGATCCACACCGTTGATTTCGAAAAGAAAAACTTATAAAACCTCGACGGTTTGCCAAAGGGCCCGTTTTGCACATATCTTTCAAATTATTTGACAAGTGACTTCTCCCATTTTCTTCCCTTTCTCTTCCGCCATTGTTGGCTGCTCGAAGCGAACTCAAGACTCCTTCGCAATTTTCCTCTTCATCAAGGTATTCGAGGCGTGTTAGGTATATGTTTTGGCTTCTTCAAAAGGCCATCTGGTACTACGAATGGAGAATCAGGACCTCTTATCCCCTAGGGTTCATAGGAAACCCCTCCTTTGTTGAGTCTGTGTATTGGGGTGTCTTAGAGGCTTCCAGGTCCACCTTCGCAATCTTACGCGAAATAGAGGACCTTAGGACCATGAACCCCTACCTGATTGCCCTGTCATCTAGCTCTGAGCGCACCGTCTCGATGGACTTAGATAAGGTTAGGCCAGATGAGGCTTCGAGTGCCTCTGTGAACTATTCTGGGGATAACATTGGGGGTGCCACCTAATAGGTGAGGCCAAAAAGGGCAAGGAGCCCTGTGGCCATCGTGGATGCCTTTGAAAGTGCCCTCGTGGCTGTGGTCGAGGACGGGGCTGGGTCACCTGCTGCTCCAGAGTGTAGATACGAAGCTCGACATTTTGCTTCCATCCTAGATGGGGCAAAAGTGAGAAAACTCTGGTCCACCTACCAATTCCCGGCCTCCATGAGTTATAGAGTTCCGGGAAGCGAGGACAAAGCATCCTTCCCTGGTCCTGGTGAGATCGCGGTGTACGAAAGTGCGCTGTCTCGGGGACTGAGATTTCCTATTGTTCCTCCTATTAGAGGAGTTTTGAGCCGGGCTAGACTAGCCCCTGGTCAGCTCATGCCTAATTTGTGGAGTATTCTTATAGGCTGTGTTGCCCTATGGCAAGCTGCTACAGACAACGAGGAAATTCCAACCCTTGAAAATTTCTTTTTTTGCTATAAGATAACGGAGAGCGAGAGCTCGGGCTGGTATTACTTCTCAACTCGGGACAGTCAGCAGGCTCTGATAACCAACCTCTCAGTCTCCTACAAACGCTGGAAGGAAAAGTTTTTCTTCGTGTATGGTGAGGGTATGGAGATCACCCATTGGGAGGATGTGACCGACCAGACCCCTCGCGTTCTCAGACAATAGGGTAGACCAGGTAGGAAGGGTAAGTGGCTTTTGTGCTTTCATGTTTGATCCCATCTTAAGATAGTGGTCTGACCATCGCCCATTTTTCTTTTGCTCAGCCCGCCTTCCTGTGCTGGAGGACGAGTCGAGGGAAGGTCGTTTGACGAGGGTGAGGAAGCACCCGGTCAAGAACTGGGCGCCCCTTGTAGCTGGTGAGAGTTTGGCAACCTATCTCTTAGGTCCATACCCTTCCATCGAAGCCCTTCACGCTAAGAGGAGTGAGTCTGGTGTGTCTGTTGCGGCTGCTTTCTGATGCAAGTGCACTGATTCTTGTTTTATCTACTTTGTAGGACATGAATCGAACATGAGCTTCGATAAGAGGAGCATGGGGTCTTCTGCGAAGAAGAAGTTTAAAGAGATGGAGAAGGCAAGGGCAGTTGGGGAGAGGCCTAGCAAGCACCACCGGCCCAGCTCCGGAGGAAAGGCCATCGAGCCATCCTCTGACAAGGGTCCCGTGGTGGTCAGCACTCCCGCGGTAGCTCAGGCTCCCATTGCTGCCAAGGTATCTGGTCAGTCATCCATGGCTGGCACTGTAATGCCTCCGCCTGCTACCCAAGCATCTACTGATCCTCCAATCCAAACTCAGCAAGGTGAGCCCTTCATCGTGGAAGATGTCCAGGCTGCTTGGGAAAGGATGAAGCAGTTCATCAGTATGGAGGACGTGGGGCCCCTTGCTGACTGGAACAACGCCCAACTGACAAGGAGTATGAACCATGATGCTGTCAAGGTGAGGACTCTAGTCATCTTTTGTTTTTCATTTAATTGCTCGTGTTTATTGAAGCTAACCTTGCCATCCTTTTGCAGTTCCATGTGAAGGCACTCTGCCTGTCTACCCGCGTGAAGGCGAAAACGACAGAGTGCTTTAAGAAAGGCCAAGTTATTAAGACCTTGACTGAATCTATCAACAGTCTGGAGAAGAAGGTCAAGGATGCTGAGGAAGCCCAAGCAGTTGCCGAGGCAGAAAAAACTACCGTGCTGGATGAAGTGTCTGAGCTTAGGAAAAAGGTGGAAACTCTGACTTTTGATGCTCAGGCCTTTGGGGCGGTCAAGGATTCCCTCGCTTCAAGGGTAGCTGAGTTGGAAGGGCAGCTCAAAAACGCTCGCGACAGCGCTGTGGAAGAGTTTAAAACTGGGGTGGCCTTCCAAGACGAGCTCAGCTAGGCCTACATGGAAGGTTTCGTTGATGCTAAGGTCGCAGCCAGGAAGCTTTTCCCAGACCTTGACCTTTCTGCCTTAAAGCCATCTGATGATACTACCTCCAATGCGCTTGGCGTTGAAGACCAAACCCTTGCAACAGAAGACGGGGACGAAGCTCAATTCTGATTTCAGAAGACCCACAACACTTGTAAATTTTTTTTTTTTGGTGTAACCGCTCTGGCTTAATGAAATTTTGCTTCACCAATTCTTCGTGTTCATGCGTTTGAATGTTTTGTGATCAACAGTAATTACTTTTTGTTTTGTTTTGTTTTTTTTTTTAGCAGCTCCGAGGGACTATAGTTACTCTGAGCAGCAGGGTGACCTGACCATCGCGCTAGGTTTGAGAATCTTGAAATGTTTCAAGTCTTGGGGGCCGCTCAGTTGGACGAGGTAGTATTGCGGCCCTTTGGCTTGACTGGTCAGTTCATAGGATTGGCTAGTTGGGCTTATGGCTTTTCGGCTAGTCTGGTCAGCCTTATGGACTGACCAGTTAGACTTGGTAGCCTCGCGGCCTTTTGGCTTGTCTGGTCAGCCTAGGGGACTGACTAGTTGGGCTTAGTAGTCTTGCGGCCTTTCGGCTTGTCTAGTCAGTCTAGGGGACTGACCAGTTGGGCTTAGTAGCCTCATGGCCTTTCAGCTTGTCTGGTCAGTTTAGGGGACTGTCCGATTGGGCTTAGTAGCCTTGTGGCCTTTCGGCTTGTCTGGTCAGTCTAGGGGACTGACCAGCTGGGCTTAGTAGCCTGTGGCCTTTCGGCTTGTCTGGTCAGTCTAGGGGACTAATCAGTTGGGCTTAGTAGCCTTGTGGCCTTTTGGCTTGTCTGGTCAATCTAGGGGACTGACCAGTTGGGCTTAGTAGTCTTGTGGCCTTTCGGCTTGTGCTTCGAAGGTCCTGGGAGTAGCCAATCATTTTGGAGGCCTCGAATGGCAAACATTTCATTAAAAAGTGCTGATTACATCAAACATAGTATTTCCTCAAGTGTTCAGCATGCCAAGGGTTGGGAAGCTCTTTGCCGTCGACTCCGATTAGTTAGTAGGTCCCTTTCCTAGAAAACCCTTTGACTGTGTATGGCCCTTCCCAATTCGGCCCGAGTTTGCCATCACTGGGCCTTCTGGTAGACTGATTGACCCTCTTGAGAACCAGATCACCTGCTTTGAACGTCCTAGGTTTCACTCTGGCATCGTGATACCTGCGCATCCTTTGTTGATAAACAGCTACTTCCACGGCTGCTTGCATCCTTTTCTCTTCAAGTAGGTCTAGGCTCACCTCTAGGGCTTCGCTGTTGGCCTCTGCCTCGAAATGTTCGACCCTGCGACTATGTAGGCCTATCTCCACTGGGATGACCGCTTCAGATCCAAAAGTTAGGGAAAAAGGGGTGTGCCTAGTTGCGACCCTTTCTGTTGTTCTGTAGGCCCACAAAACATTGGGAAGCTTCTCTGCCCATAAGCCCTTCACCCGCTCCAGCTTTGCCTTGATGCTTTTGAAAAGCGTCCGGTTGGTTACTTCGAGCTGGCCGTTGGCTTGGGGGTGCTCTGGGGAAGAGAAGTGATGGCTGATCTGAAGGTCTAAGCACATCTGACCGAACTGACCGCCCTTGAACTGTTTCCCATTATTTGTGATGACTACCTTTGGGATACCGAACCTACATATGATGTTTTTCCATAAGAAATTCTTCATTTTTTGCTCAGTGATGGTCGCGACCGCCTCAGCTTCGGCCCACATTGTGAAGTAGTCAACGACTACCACCGCGAACCTGGTCTGGCCTTTCCCTAAAGGCAGAGCTCCTACTATGTCTATTTTCCATTGGACGAAGGGCCATAGGCTCTGGATTGGCATTAGTTCCTAGGCCGGTTGTCTTAGGATGTTGGAAAATTTTTGGTACTTGTCATATTTTCTTACAAATTCTTGGGCGTCCTTTTCCATTGTAGGCCAGTAGTAGGCTGCTTTGAGAATCTTCTTGGCCAAAGCTCTCCCTCCTGAGTGGTTGCCGCAGACCCCTTCATGCGCCTCTCTCATGATGTAATCAGCATCTGTTTTTCCTGCACACCTTAGCCAGGGCATGGTGTGTCCCTTTTTATACAGAATGTCGTTTATTATGGCGTATCTGTTGGCCTCATACTGAATCCTTCTTGCCTCAACTTTATCTACTGATAGGGACCCTTTCTCCAAGTAGTTTCTGATTGGTGTTACCCATTCCACTTCTTTTTTTACCTGCAGTATTTCTAGGTTCCAAATGCTTGGCGAATCCAGCACTTCCATGGGTACTCCAGGGTCGTCCTCCTGAGATGATGCAATCTTGGCTAGTCGATCTGCCTCCTCGTTCTGCAATCTTGGTACTCTTTCCAGTAGTATTTTGGAAAATTTTCTTGTCAGGCCTTTAGCCATCTCACAATACTCTTGCATTTTTTCTCCTTTGGCCTCGTATTCTCCTTTGACCTGTTCCACCACAAGTTGAGAGTCGCTCCGTACCAGGACGTGCTCTGCCCCCATTCGCCAAGCCATTTGGAGACCAGCAATTAAGGCTTCGTTTTCAGCCTCATTGTTGGAGGCGAGGAATTTGAACTTGATGGCATATTCGAGTTTGTGCCCTTCAGGGGTTACAAGGACGACCCCGGCGCCGCTTCCTCTATCCGTCGAGGAGCCGTCTACATTGAGCACCCACTAGGGCTGCAGGGGGTTGTCACTAGGGCAAGTTGTGGGGTGGGTGAACTCAGCGATGAAGTCTGCTATAACTTGCCCCTTAATCGCCAGTCTTAGTCTGCATTGGATGTCGAATTGGCTGAGTTCTATGGATCATTTAACAAGTCTTCCCGGCTTGTGGAGGACCTTCTTCAATGGCTGGTCTGTCAGGACAACTATGGTGTGGGCTTGGAAGTATGGCCTCAATCTCCTTGGTGAGGTCATGAAGGCGAGGGCTAGCAGCTCTATTGTGGGGTATCGCTCCTCTACACCCCTCAGGGCCCTACTTGTGTAATAGACAGGCTTTTGGACTCCTTCCTCTTGCCTGACCAGGGCCGAGCTCACCGCTGTATCTGACACTGCGAGGTAAAGATAGAGCTCTTCTCCTTCCACGATTTTGCTCAACAGTGGCACTGAACTTAGATATCCTTTGAGTTGTTGGAAAACCTGTTCACATTCAGGAGTCCACTTGAAAGCTTTACGTTGAACTTTAAAGAATGGAAGACACTTATTTGTTGATTTGGAGATGAATCTGTTCAGCGCTACTACTCTACCAGCCAGCCTTTGGACTTCTTTGGTGGACATTGGAGACTGCATGTCTAGCACTGCCCTGATTTTCTAGGGGTTGGCCTCTATCCCTCGGTTGGAGACCATGAACCCTAGGAACTTGCTAGATGCCACTCCGAAGGCGCATTTGGTCAGGTTCAATTTCATTTTATAGGCTCGTAGGTTCTTGAATGTCTCTTCCAAGTCTGCTAGGTGGTTGATGGCTTGCTTGCTCTTGACTAGCATGTCATCTACATAGACTTCCATATTTCTCCCAATCTGATTGCTGAATATGCAGTTGACAAGCCTTTGGTAGGTTGTCCCGGCGTTCTTGAGGCCGAATGGCATTACTTTATAATAGTACAGACCTCTGTCTGTCACGAACGTTGTATACTCCTGGTCATGCTCTGCCATCTTTATCTAGTTGTAACTTGAGAAAGCATCCATGAAAGTTAACATTTCGTATCCTGCAGTTGAATCCACCAGTTGATCTATTATGGGTAAGTGGAAGCTATTCTTGAGACACGCTATGTTCAAGTCTGTGAAATCCACGCACATCCTCCACTTTCCATTTGCCTTCCTAACCATCACCACATTGGACAACCAGGTTGGGTATTGGGCCTCCTTTATAAAGCCTGCTCTTGTCAACTTCTCCTGCTACCGCTTCATTGCACTCTGGAGCGAAAGACCTCTTTTTCTGTCTGACCGGTTTTGCCGTTGGGTCTATGTTGAGATGATGAGTAATAATTCGGGTGTCAATGCCCGACATATCCTCATGAGACCAGGCAAAAACATCGGCATTATGCCTGAGGAAAGATTTCAATTCCTCCTCGAATTCTCTGGGGGCTGTTGTCTCGATTGTTACTATCTTGGTCTGGTCATGCCCACCGACCACGACCTCTTCGAGCTCCTCTACGGGTTTTCCCCTCCTAATCTCTCCTTCGTCTCGAACCTCCAGCTCCTCAATCAACATGGTTTCCTTAGTTTCCCCCTTAAGGGATGCCATGTAACACTCTCTGGCGGTCTGCTGGTCACCCCTGGCTTCCCCAACTCCTTGGGATGTAGGAAACTTGACCTTCAGGTGGTAGATGGAAGGTATGGATTTGAATTCGTTGAGGGCTGTTTTGCCCACAATGATGTTAGAAGCGAAGGGGCAATCCACCACTAAAAACGTTATCATCTTGGTAGTTTGTTGA
The DNA here is from genome assembly GCA_033060915.1 of Euryodendron excelsum. Classification (NCBI taxonomy): domain Eukaryota; kingdom Viridiplantae; phylum Streptophyta; class Magnoliopsida; order Ericales; family Pentaphylacaceae; genus Euryodendron; species Euryodendron excelsum. The sequence continues at coordinate 45,558,633 of CM065378.1, read as the reverse complement.
GGTGCTGTTCCTAGTATCACTGGTAGAGCTATGGATCTCAGAGGTGTAACTTTGTCGCCAGTGAAGCCGACCAAGGGGTAGTTGACTGGTTGTAACTTCTCCTTGCCGACTTTCAACTGCTCGAAGGCTTTTAGGAAGAGGATGTCTGCCGAGCTTCCACTATCCACCAAGACTCTCTGAATCATGAAATTGGACACCACTGCTGATATGACCAAGGGGTCATTGTGAGGTTGACACACTGCCTCAGCCTCCGCGTCGATGAACGTGATGGGATCATGCTCTGGCCTTAGTTTTTTGGTTGACCGATCTATGGACATGACCTCCCTCTGGCTCCGTGCCTCCCTAGCATGTCGTTTCCTTGCTGATGAAGATTCTCCGCCGCCTGCGAAACCACCAAAGATGACCCTTATCCCACCAATGGGCTGCTGGTTCTGCCTTTCCCTCTCTAGACTTTTTTGTTTGGCCTGCCTTGGTGCTTGCTTTCGCCTCTCGTTGCGTTTGCCCCCCGCTATGTATCTGCCTAATTTCCCATGCTTGATCAGGTTCTCGATCTACTGCTTAAGGTCGTAACAGTCCTCTGTATCGTGCCCATGGTCTTGGTGAAATCGGCACCACTTGTTGGTCAGCCTCTTCTCTGGTGGGGACCTCATCTGCCCAAGCCATCTCAGCGTTGTATTCCCCTTGATCTCGTAGAGCACTTGATCCAAAGAAGTGTTTAATGGGGTAAAGTACTGGTTGTACTTGGCCTGCTTAGTCCTATCACTATCCCCCCGTGGCTTCTATTTTGCCAACCTTGGGGTTTTCACTGCTCTGTCGTCCTTCTTTTCCTCTGCCGTCCTCTTCTTCTCCAGACTGGGTGTGGCGCTCTCTTGGTCTTCCCTGGCTTTGAGGGTATCCTCTGCATTCATGTATTTCTGTGCTCGGAGCATTAGTGCAGCCATGGTTTTGGGTGCCTCCTTGGCCAGGGAGAACAGGAACTTGGGAGTTCTGACACCTGCAATGAAAGCTGCTACTGCCACTTTCTGATCCAGGTCATCCACGTAGAGAGTCTCTTGGTTGAAAAGGGTAACGAACTCACGCAGGGTCTCCTTCTCACGTTGCCTAGTGTTGAACAGGGAGGTGGAGGGCCTCCTCTGTCTCTGCCCCCCGATGTAATGGCTGACGAACAACCTGCTCAGGTCCACAAATTTATTGATCGTCCCAGGAGAGAGCCTGTGGAACCAGATCTTTGCCAGACCCTTAAGGGTGGTAGGAAATACCTTGCACATAATCTCGTCGGGAACCGCCTGAAGGTCTATAGGGCCTTATATGTCTCGAGGTGGTCCAGGGGATCCTTGGTGCCATCAAAAGACTCTAACGTGGGCATTTTAAACTTCGGGGGTAAGGGCATCCTCATCACCGCTGGTGTGAAGGGCGTGTCTGTCCAGCTTACCAACTCTTCTACCGTACTGGGGCCTTTTTCTTTCACCGCCGCAATCACTCCAGCCAGTTTGACTTGTATTTCCTTCAACTGTTCATCCCACATCGGTTGAGTTTCGCTAGTGTGCTCTGAAAGTACCACTGTAGTTGCTTTAGATCGGTCGACGTGACTCTGGGCTTCATCGGCGTGGAGTCTAGCCCCTCTCGGGGGAGGGTTCTCCCCTGGGAGCGCTGGGTCGTCCGCTCCTTCGCCAGCGTCGCCTTTTTGGTTCCATGCCGCCGGCTGGTTCGAAGGCACCGGTGGGTCCTCTAGCAGTGGCGGATTCACTGTCCCTGGTGCCTCCGGTGGCGAGGGCAATCTCCTCTCCAACTCCTGATTCCGGGACTAGAGCTGGTTCATAGCAGCCATCATTTCGATGATCTGCTGCTCCAAGGCAACGATTCTAGTGGTGCTTTGTTCCTCCATTTCTTTGCTTAACCTAATTGATGCAGTACCGGATCAGGTCAAGAACATGAAACGATCAAAGTGTTGTTCCCACAAACGACGCCAACTGATGATGTAGTAAATTTGTACGTCTTTCCCAACCCCTAGTGCAACTTGTTAGGGCGATGAATCCCCTTGCCTGGAACACCGGTGTGGTGCCTACCAAACACACTTCGATGCCAAAGTTAGGCTACAGAGATATGGGTAGAATAATAGTATGCAGGGTTCGTGTAAATTGTACCTTTTCGGAGGTGATGACTGCCCTTTTTTTAGGAGTGTTAGCTCGGATCGTGGGCACCTCCGTGGGATAACCAATCGCGGCCCCCGATTATGTCTCTAACCTCGTGGAGAAGTATCGTGCCTTGATTTTACGCTCCATGGACCATGCCCCCGTTCGTAGGAAAACTGTCCCAATCATGGGCTCGTGGAAGCTGATCATTAGACGAGAATCTCAGGGTATCTTTATAGCGGCGTTTGATATATCGCTGGACCTCTGCTGCTTTACCAGCTAGCAAACCTGACCCAAGAATGAAGAAGAAGGTCTGATGTGAAGACGTGAGCCAAGCTGATCTGGTCTGTCCATGCAAGGGGCAGACCAGCCATACTTCTATTACTTGCGTTATCACTTTCGCAAGCTAGAATTCGAAAAATAGAGTTCAGAGGGAAAGTGAGAGAATTGGGCATTCTTCTCATCAAACCATCGTCTTCACAGCCAGCCCAGCATCATCAAGCAGTAGACGGTCTGGTCTGGTCTGGTGAGTCTGTTCACGAAAGCCAACCACGACCTCATGTGGTCCAACACATACTCGAAAAGAAGTTCCAACAAATCTACCCTGACAACGTAACCAAATACCCAAAAACTTTCTTGGGCTTCTTACCAAATTTCACTTAATCGGTTCATTGTTTCTTGGACTATTTTGAATTGTCTAATTTGTTGAAATTTTTGGGTTTTCAGGCAAATTGGACGAATCTCGTGCGTCGGATAAATAAAGTACAGGAAGACTTGTCATCATTGAAGGATCAGTACCGTGAGCTACTCGCAGCCAAACAGGTTTTCGTTTATTTCTGCGTTACCTTCTCTTTGGTTGCTCAGAAAATGTTCGAAGAAATGACTAGAGAATGCAACGATAAAGTTTCTGAACTGTAACCCAGATATTTGTGTTAGGCTCGGTTGCGTTCTGGGCTTTTGAATATTGCAGACAGAAACTTTATTTTCATTTTATTATAATGTTTTTAATTTTCCTTGGTTTCTCTGCTATTAAATGGAGATTCAGAGTCATTCTATGGGTCCCTGGGTTTGAACTGAATTTAAATTGTTTTGAGAACAACTAAGATGAGGGTGTAATCTTTTGCTTGTTTTTCATTATAATTTGATGTAAAAGTTAGAGATATCTTATGTGAATCACAGAGGTGAAGAATATTGGAAAATTCTGTATCATTCTGTGTTAGGAAAACTTCGACTTTTATAAAGTGGTAGAGTTCTTTCCAAACAGTGTCCAGCGTTGATACAACTGATCAAACTTTAGGTGGAGTCAGGATGGTACTTGATCACTGCTCCATGCATCTTTTGAAGACTCAGATTTAGGTTTTTAGCTTTGAGTGGATGATCTTTGGTTTGAAAAATTTTAGGATTATGTGATATTTTGTTCCCAAATATTCTCTCATTATGGATTGTCAATGCTCACTAATGTACATTTAGGTTAATTCCTTTTTTTGGGAATATATATATATAGATATATGTATGTATATATATTTGTGTATGTACATGTGTCTGTATGCATTTATTTCAAAATTTTATGTAGCGTAGCTAGAGGCTGAATGCTTAAAGTTTTGATATTGGACAGAGCATCATCAGTGATAGTTGAAGAAACGGTATATAAGCCACAACTGTTGCTGCATAATCATTAATGAAACTAAAAAGCTGGGGAAATGGGAATCATTTGATCAACAAAATTATTAGAATTAAATATTAAATTGTTAGGCTTCATTGTATGGACAAATGAACGCATGTCCTTACCAGAAAAGTATAGTATCAACACTGCTGCAGACATATAATGCGTAAGTGTGCCATTTATCTTTGAATGCAGTAGGAGGATTTTCTCCCCTTATGCGTAGTATAGTATCACACTGCTGCATGTATGATGATTTTATTCATCAATGAATAGTTGTTTGATTGTTAACATGAAAGGTTCCTATTTTCTTTCTTTTAATTGAGAGTTTATCAGAAATTTTGCATTTCTTTGACAGTTGAAGCAAATTAAATTTAAGTATCGTGCATTATTTGGAGTTTAGAGGAAGTGGAACTTGCAATTGGAAGTGGAGAGAGAGAGAGAGAACTGGAAAAAAATCCTATATAATTAACACAAAATGGTTGACCGCATTTTGCCAAGATATTCTTTAAACATTATACTGAGTATGAATCATGAACAAGTGATTAGAAGCTCACTTATTAAATACCAAAGTAGCAAATCACTAAAAAGAATTCTTTGTGTTGGAGATGCTGAAAAGAGGCTTATAAATTTGAGAAAACTAGCTAACCCAAAACTGAAGTTCTTGTTACCAGAATGTGTGTGTGTCTTGCGCAACCTGATAAATAATTACTAGGGGTGGAACTGTGTGTAGACCAAGGGGTCCTGGCCCCTTGTGAGTTTTTGAAATTCCTTTACTCTCAAAATTCTGTCACGGTCCCATAATTTTTTCAGTATTTATGATAAGGAAATAGTGTATAGCCCCCCAAATTCAGAGAAAATTTTACTTCGACTTGCCAAATTAATTTTTTTTTACCTTGGCCCCATCTCAACATGATTCCTTGCTCTGCCACTGATTATTACATCACTAACCTTGTCCTACCCATTGAAGATTTCCACAAGAACTTCCCTTTTGGATCATACAATAAAATTGCTACAGCTAGAACTTCATTTTTCCCGATCACGTGGCAAACCTAATTAATAGATTTGGTTTGCTGCAAATTCCACAATATAAATTTTGATATTCTTATATCTAATTTTTTCTGCCCAATAAAGTTGAATTTTTTTAAAAAAAAATTATAGTTTTGTATTGGTAATGGTAAGATGGAGTGCATAAAGAATATAGCAGGAAATGTATTAGATTTATGCTTTTTTTGAAACGAGCCATGGAAAACTGAGTAAGCATAATGCTGGAGAGATGGAAAAGACGGGGAATAGTTTGGATATTTTCTTTCACTTTGTTTGGTTAGTTGAGCATCTTGGATATGAAATGATTTTACTTGTCTAACTCCTTAGATCCTTTGATATTTACACAAAGGGTGTTTTGTGTAAAGTACAAAATTGTAATAGTAAAAGATAGTGTTCTTTCCTTCCTCGTTTCCATCCGTTTTTGGCCAGATGGAACTTGGTGGGCTTGAGGGGACTTCCTCTCAACTTCTCCTTTCCTCTACATTTTCCCTCCTTCTGAACAAGGGAAACTGTTTCCATTGTCTTCCTTTCCCTTTCCTCTCTTCCTCCAAGTCTCTCGTCCTACCAAATGGATCATTGGGAACGAAAAAAATCATGATTTTGTGTTTAGATATATGGTTTAACTACTCAAAACTTCTAGATCTAAGGTTTTTCTAAAAAAATGAAAAATAAATCAGATGATATAATCTTTTTCATGAAATGATGCAGGAGGGAAAATGAGTTTGAACTTTGAAGCTCGAGAAAATATAGTTGGAACTTAAAAATCGGTTTACATTTTCGATGAAAAAATGATAACAATTGAAGAGTTATGATTGTGACTGAGAAGAAATGTAGAAAGAACAAAAACTGACAAACAAATAGGCTTTTGGATACTTTATTGTGTCTTAGTCCTGAATTTGAATTGTATCCCTAAGATGGAAAGGAACACATTATTTTAACAAGCAACACAATATATGACCTATTTCAGTTTGTGACACAAATTTTATTAATTTGGGTTTCAGTTACATATTGGGTCTTAAGAAATTTTCATCAGGGCATTTCCTAATTGTGATGCGCTGCATCAGAACACAGTTATAGTGATAAATGGGTGAGCATTAGCTAGGGCTTTCACCCAAGCGAAGCGCCACATCAGGGCCACGGATGTGGCTAGAACTAGGCAAGGGTTTCTGCACTTCAATGGATGAGTGCTGGTAAAAAGCGAGTCCTTGAGAGAAGGATACACTTTACTTGGTATAATTTTATATACAAATTTACAAGAAGAATTGGTAGAGGTTAGAAGAAAAGGTGATAGAATAATATTTGTGAAATTAGTGTCATAAAAGAGACACTTAATATAATTAATGCTTAGGCATTCCAAATAGGTATGATGAATCTATCAAATGACAATTTTGGTAGGATTTGGATGGATTAGTAGAAGGTATACCAACCAAAGAGAGTTTTTATAGGAGGTGATCTTAATGGCCGTGTAGGGAGAGACAATGGGGGATATGAGAGAGAGCACTTGGGGGTTTTAGATTTAAGAGGGAATGATGAAGATAATGCTATGTTACAGTTTGCAAGGGCCTATGATTTTATATTAGCTAACACTTATAAAAAGAGGGATGAAGACTTAATAACATTTAAAAATTGGAACCAATATTAGCCAAATAGGTTTCTTTCTTACTGGAAGGGTCAACAAATGAATGCGTAGGGATTGTAAAGTAATAGTAGGAGAGAGCATAACTACACAACACAAGTTAGTTGTATTAGATGCGTGTACTTGGAGATGATAAATGGTATTAGATATATGTATTTGGAGATGGAAGACAAAGAGTAGGGGAAGTAGCCATTAATGAATTAGATTGTGGAACTTAAAAAAGGTAAAATTTTAGTTGTTTTTAAGAATAGAATGATTATGGGAGTAAAATGAATTTGGCATGAAGAAACTAATGTTATGTGTGAGATGGCTAGCTGTAACAAGAAAGTAGTAAAAGTGGTTCTGGAGAAAATAAAGGAAGTGGTCACCATCTAAAGAAACTTGGTATTGGAGTGAAGTGGCTCAGAAAGCAATCAAAAAAGCTTTATATACATGTAGGAATAATGAATACTTTGAAAGATATAAAGTAGCCAAAGGCCCAAAACCGAAGCTAAGAAAATAATCAGAGACGCAAAGTGGAAGGCTTATGACAATAATATCTTAAGTTAAATTCTAAGCATGGAGAAAAAGCTATATTAAACTAACAAGGATAAAAGAGAGAAAAGGTACAGATTGAAACCACATTAAGTGTATTAAGGGTGAGGAAGGGAGATCGCAAGTCTACTCAATGAAAACTACTAAGAGACTTGAGGTTAGGAGGACTTAATCACTCTAATAGTAATTTTACTCACAAACTCTTTCACAAAATTAGTAGTAGTGAAGGTAAAGGAGGTTATGAGATAAATAAAATGGGAAAGTTGTATGACCTAACGGAATATCTATTGAAGTTTGGAAGTGTTTGAGTGATGATGGTGCAGTTTGGTTAAGTAATTTGTTTAATAAGTTCTGGAATTCTAAGTAGATGCATATAGGAATAATGTATACTTTGAAAGATATAAAGTAGCCAAAGGCCCAAAACCGAAGCTAAGAAAATAATTAGAGATGCAAAGTGGAAGGCTTATGACAATAATATCTTAAGTTAAATTCTAAACATGGAGAAAAAGCTATATTAAACTAACAAGGATAAAAGAGAGAAAAGGTACAGATCAAAACCACATTAAGTGTATTAAGGGTGAGGAAGGGAGATCGCAAGTCTATTCAATGAAAACTACTAAGAGACCTTGAGGTTAGGAGGACTTAATAACTCTAATAGTAATTTTAGTCGCAAACTCTTTCACAAAATTAGTAGTAGTGAAGGTAAAGGAGGCTATGAGATAAATAAAATGGGAAAGTTGTATGACCCAATGGAATATCTATTGAAGTTTGGAAGTGTTTGCGTGATGATGGTGCAGTTTGGATAAGTAATTTGTTTAACAAGATCTGGAATTCTAAGTAGATGCATTATGAATGGAGTGAAAGTACATCAGTCCTAATATATAAGAGCAAAGGTGATATTTCATGCAACACTAATTATTATGTATTAAATTTGTAAGTCATGCAATGGAACTCTGGGAGAGAGTTCCAAAATTTGTTTCATGCTTTAGGATTTCTAAGGAGATAATGTGGAGAGTTTTGGAAAAGAAAGGAGTATCAGGTTAGCAGTTAGATATTCTTGAAGTAATTAAAGACATGTACAGTGGGGCCGTGACTGGCATCAAAATAGTAGGGGGGAAAAATTTCCAATAATAATAGGTTTATCTCAAGGGTAAGCTTTAAGTTCATACGTCCTTGTATTAATTATAAATGAGCTTACTCGGAATAATGAAGAGGATGTCCCCTGGTGTATGTTTGCAGATGATAGAGTTTTAGTTGATGAAACAAGGGGATTAAAAAAAGTATGTACTTTTGATAAATGGAGAAGGAGTAAAATATAAGTTAGAATTCTGGAGAGATTTTAGAATCTAAGGGTTTTAGGTTGACTAAGGTAGAATCTATGGAGTGTAATTTTAGCAAGACTAGAATGGGGATGAAGACAGTATAACTTATTGAGTAAAAAATATCTAAAGTGAGCATTTTCGATATCTTGGATCAATTATTCATGAAGGTGGAGAGATGAAGGAGGATGTGGCCGTAGAACTAAAGTTGGATGACATGGAAAAGTGCATTAACAGTGTTGGTGTGATTGTAGGATTCCTATTAAATTGAAGGGAAAAATTTATTGAGGACGATGTGGCCGTAGAATTAAAGCAGGATGTATGAAATGGAGAAGTGCATCATTGTGGTGTGATTGTAGGCTTCCTATTAAAATTGAGGGGAAATTTTTATTGAGGAGGATGTGGCCATAGAATTAAAGTAGGATGGATGAAATAGAGAAGTGCATCAGTGTAGTGTAATTGCAGGTTTCCTATTAAATTGAAGGTAAAATTTTATAGAACTGCAATAAGACCTGCTATGATTTATGGTACACAATGTTCGAGGGTTAAGAAACATCTACAAAAATTGAGTGTAACCGAAAACGAGAATGTTGAGATGGATGATTGGTGTTACAAGAAATGAGAAAATGAAAAATGAGTCCATTAGGGAGAACTCTTGGTAATGAAACTCTTACTTACCAAAGAAAAAAGAACTTAAAAACTGTTTGAGATGGTATAACCATGTGCATTGTAGATCAATGAACACGCCAACAAGGAGTGATTTGGTCCATGTGTAGGGTGGTAAAAGAAATAGATGAAGGCTGAGGAGGACATTGATTGAGGTGATAAAGAAGGACATGATCGTCTTGAATTTGACTAAGTGTATTTCTTCAAATAGAACAAACCATAGGAAATGGATCCATGTAGCCAAACCCAGGCAATTAGGACAAGGCTTGTTTAATTGAGTTTCATATTGGGCTCTTATGGCACTGCTATATTGCTTGAGAGGTATATATACCAAGTATAGTTTAACCACTTTTCTTCTCTCAAAGGGACAAATTCAGATTATCCAGTAAAATATTTCGGCTCTGTTTGTTATGGCACAAATATTTAACATTTGAGTCACGTATAAATTGTCTTTTTACCACATATCATTGAAGCCTAATCGCTTTTACATGGAAACTTCTGGACACTAGTTTTCATTTTATCATTTTTGGATGTAAAGCTGAAGAACATTTTAGAGATCATCAGTTGGAAACCAATAAATTGAGCTGGGAATAATTAATTAGCTAGCGGGTAATGAATCATATTATAAGCAGTATCCTGGTTAGCCTAGCAGAAGAAAGAAGCTTTGCCATCATGGAATATCGTGGCAGCACCCATGAATTATGTGATTCCAGGAAAAGTAGTAAACTGATGATGTCCAATAGCAGTCTATTTGTACTTGTAAAGAACAGGGAATTGGCACATAATTATAATTGGAATAAAATTTGCTGGTCAGGTCATTTGATCACTCACTATTGATTTTTGGGAAGCAAGTCTCTAAAGAGGGCTGGTTCTCTTGCCTATCACAAACCCACAGTTAGATGGAAAAAAGAAGAAGAGGCTTGTTCAATACACAATGCAGAGACTGGAGATAGGGTTGATGAAGGGGTATTTTTCTTGAATATATGGAGCATGATGCAGCTGTTGCCAGATTAGAGAGACAGTTGGCAGTTTAAGTCAGTAAGGAGATAAATGAATTGGATTATAGGATTGAAAAAGGAATTTGCTGGTATTTCCATGCCCTTGAAATTGTTTTTTACCAAGACTGGACCTGGTCATAGGTGAAGGGTTTCCTTTAGGATATGGTTGTGAGGAGAAGCTGCAAGAATTAACTAGAAAACCTTTAGTGATCAAATGACTCAAATCAAAACCCAGTGGGAGAAACTCATGGATAGTGATTGATCTTCACTTGGTTCTTGCTTGATGTTTTAAGGCAGCATGAATTGGAGTCAGCTTGATGTATTTTTGTAGTTTTCTATATAGGTTGTAAGATGTTTGTTCAATTGCCAAACTCAGCTAATTTCCACGTTCTGGATTCCATTTGTTCATGAGAATAGTGATATTGCAGCTGGAATCGACATGTTTACAGATACTCTTTAATTTCTGTTGTGATGGATTCATGACCTTTTGTAAGGAACCAGAAGTTATAATTATAAGTAGAATACACCGTAGAATATTGAAATTAAACATATTCAGTTGATTCAATCACAGGATTTAATTGACAAGGTGAGGACGACGCTAGTTGGGAATAGATCCTTAGTGCAGTGGTTGCAAGCATCCACTGGTGTTCCTGTCACTAGTGATTCTCATGATCCTGCATACACTAACTTCAACCAAGTGATTATTTTTTGTGCTTCATTATATGACATTAGACTTCATGAACATGAGTTAAGAGGGCATCCTCACAGGTAAACAACCCAAAAAAAAAAAAACCTTTAAAATTCTGCTAAACATAGAAAACATCATGAAAGTAATCCAGAAGAAAGCATAACACATCATGGAAATACAAAAGAATGTGTTCCATCCATTTGTCCATGTCCTTAGGTTTTCGTTTTTTGACTCCCCGTCGTGGAACTTTTTTATCCTCTTGTATCTGTGTAACCTTTTTTTAATATTTTTCATCGTTGGTATAAAATTTGACCCTTGTGTCCTTTATTACTCACTGAAAACGTAGTCATGTCTGCATTTATTTTATTTTGATGTTTAATTCTTATTGTTCAGTTATTCTCCAGAAATCTTCTATCTGTCTCAACACAATATCGCATTCCGTTATATCACAATAGCACATGCCTCGCTTATTTTAGTATGTTACTGTGGAGGGTTGTGTATTTTCCAAGTGGTGTCTAAAGAATTTGCACCATTTGCCAGCAAGCAACCAAAATTAAATCAATGCGAGGTTCCTCACATGAGTAGATCCTTTGTGTTTTGCTCACCATTTATGGAGAGTCAATCCTCGCTACATGTTTGTCTTCATTGGTAGTCTTCACATTTAGGAAGTACGGACACTCCGTTGGAGGAGCCGTACCTGTGTTGGACACGTGTTAGACACCAACATGCGTGGGACACTCCCGGACACGTGTTGAATACTTAGTTTTTTACATGTCTGATTTTTATTTATTTATTTTTACATTGATCACTCCATGGAAATGACTTGAATATGCGTGTTTCATTTTGGACATTTTAGGAAAACAGCAGGAGCTTAACTATAAATTTTAAAACTAATTGTTGGATCGAAGAAAAAGAAAAACACGTATGCTACTGATATTGGTGGATAATTTGTTTGGTGTGTTCTTTATGGATTTTATATTACATGATGATGGATAGTTGATAAAGTGTAATGACATTTCAATATTTTCGGTAGTTTATGACTTTATAGTACATAATATAGATGGAACAACTCTTTTGTTGTTAACGTGTTCGTTTACTTTATAATTTTTGGTGGAATGTAATTGACTAATAGTGAATGATTTGATGCTGATTAAGTAGTGAAATATATTTTTTTTTAATATTTTAATTGGCGTTATCTTGTATATTTTTTACTTCTTTTGTAAAATATTTATATATATGACATAAAAAAAAATTCTTTTGCTGTGTTTCTGCCGCGTCGTGTCCTGCATGTTTTGAGAAGTTCCATGTTGGCATGTGCGACACGTATCTTGTCCAACACTCGTGTCCGTGTTTCTTAGCTGCACATACATTTTTGGAAGAAATTATGACTTTTGTGTTTTTATTTATTTTTGGCTTGTTACATGCAGATTATAGATGAGTGGACCACTCAAGTAAGATCAAGAACAGGTAAGGAATCCAATACATTGTAGAATTTACTTTTATTGTCGAGCAAGTGGCTTGCCCCAGTGGTAGGGGCCTTGTACAGCAAAGTCACGGTCTGGGCAGGACTCTGGGGGTTCAAACCCCAGCAGCCCCTTTCTCCTTCCCCTAATGAAAAAAACTCTTACCTATAAGGAATATAATTTGTTTTCATTGTGAAGGTATTGACACTGCCAGTTGGCTTAAAACTTTGTGTTTCTCATTGCATAAAGCCTAAGGTCATCAACCTTTCCCAACTTGTTAGTATTAGATCATTATCCTCCCCAACCCCACAAAACAAAGTGATATTCAAATCCCTGTTGGCTGTGTTTGCCATGGACTTGCTTGAGCTTTTATTGCCAACACTTACAATACAATTACATCTAAAATCTGATATTATAGTTCTGTTACAGTCTTCACGGTGTAAATGGGGATGCTGCAAATTGGGCATGGAGTAAAATGGTTATCCTGTATGCATGGGCATATGGTTCTTTAGGCAAGGATCTGTCCACTGAAATGATTCTTATATTTTCTGATGTAACTGGTTATTAAAAGGTGGGGGAGAAAAGGCCGTAATAACATACAGGATTAATGTCGTGACTTACATGCCTAATGTCAAATCTTATAACCAACGATGATATAGTCCCATTGAAAGTGGCATATCTGTTGTAACTTTTTCAGCAAATGCTTCAATTATGCAGGGGATGAGAGGCAAGAGTCGAGCTCTGAGGATATCAACCAGCTCCTCTTCTCGGCAATTGTTCAAGGAAACTGAAGAAAATCATGACAATCTTTACAGTCGGCAATGCCCTTTGAATTATATTTCATTCAGAAGTATGCTTATCTGTTACAGTTGTTCACTGCTTTCTATTATTTTAACACCTGATGTCATTTTCCCCATCTCCTACTGCTTGAAAATGAGTAGTTCTCGAATCTTCTTTTCAAATCTTTTAACACAGTGGTTTTGGATCCAGTTTCCAACCTGGACTGTTGGTGCGCCTGCCCGTGTTACTTTGGATGAATAATGCTATACAAACAATGAAAAACAAAGTGTACAAAAATTGTATATAACATGATGTATCTGAATTGGGACCTACATTTTAGAACAAAACATCCACCAAGGTGGCTTTTAATTATGAAAGTGTCATTGCAACATTATTTTGGTGGAAGATATATCAATATGGAATTTTCCTTTACATGTAACTTAATTGTAAATCAACTCACACATGCATTCCTCTACATCAAAATACAGTGTAACTAGTGGGAAGGAGAAACTAATTGACCCTGCATTACAGATATTTCATTCTTGACGAGTCATGTAGTAGTTTTCGTTTATTTTGTTCTTCAATGTACTTGAGCTCTAGAGTTTGTGTATGTGGGTGGTTTTTTAATGTTGTGTTTGGAATTCAGATTTATCAAGAGAAAAATATAGGAAAAGAAAAATGTGATAAAAAAGAACAAAATAAAAAAGTATTTTTATTATTTTTTTTCTTACATTTTTTTTTCTTTTTCATTACTAAATTCTTGATCCATAAATAGTGTAAACGATTTGAGTAGTAAAATGTCAGGTGAACTGTTTGCATCGCTCTATCTTTGCCTATATACAGTGATACAACAGCAGAATCTTCCCCTGGTAGAGAATGCTCATTGGTGTAGCCCGTGTAGTTTGCCTGTCCAGATTTACCCATAAACTGGGGTAAGTAATTGCCAAGGTTCTGCATATATATTCTCATGCAATTGCTGATATCCAAAAACACTCGTCCCTCCAACCCAGCAGAAGTATTTTTTATTTTATCTTTATAATGTTGGAAGGCAGAGCCCTTCAGACCTACTTCTAATGAGTAAACTTTTTTTTTCAGGTTGCTCTAAGAGTAACGACATATACAAATGACAATAGAAGTATCCTTGAAACAGAATAGACATATATACACACACACACACAAATTGAAAAAGATGATTCTTACAAGGTTCATGCAATCAATGTGGCCTTCTTTACGACAGGGCCTCTTAAATCTTTAGTAGTTTCCTTTTCTCTTGTTTCGGTGAGAAACAAAAAATGATATCATATCTCGTCATATCAAATTCCATCATATGTAAAGCATGCTTGTTTTGGAGGCAACATGTCAGTGTCTCCCATTTCACGATAGATTCCCGCAAGCCCAAACCCAAATAATCAACGAACAAGAATCTTTGCAATTTTTTATGAATAAAGTCTTCAATATTAGAAGTGATTCAATTCGACAGAGGTTTTCAAAAAGCTCAAAATTGGAATGCGAAGGAACAAAATAAAAATCAGACAGAACACTTTTCCAGAAAGAATAAATTCAAAGATTTTATTTTGTATATAATTTTCATATAGAATATGTAACTGTTTGTAATCATTTCATTTTAAACTGCCACGATTTAGCTCAAAATTTTCTAAGTATTTTGTATTAAAAACTTATGTACCTCTTTTCCATAATCTTTTTTTTTTTTTTTTTTGTGTTGCTCCACAGGCCAACACATGCTATTTTTTCATCTCTCGATGAATGGACAATCAAAGCCAAACTTGTAGTCCAAACTAGAGTGGAAAATGTTTAGAAGGGAGAAAAGCTTGTGGATTCAAGTCCTGATGGAAAGATATTTGAAAAAAAATACTTTATTTGAATGGCTTTCTATAACCAATGCATAATTATAACTTATACTCTTTAAATATATGATTGAGAATATCATAATGCATCAGAACTCAATAGGATGTTAAACCCTTCCCTAATGTAACCAAAGACGTAAAAACACTTTCACCATTCTAACGCTCCAACAAGTATCAATATATATTTCTCACCTCAAGTAATAAACACAAAACTTTCTCTCTTGAATTCTTCTTCCTCCTTTTCTTTTCTCTCTTTTATTTTTCTTCTTCTTTCTCTCCCGACCATCGTAGAACCCAGCTTCTCTCTTTTATCTTACCAGACACAAAATAGATACAATGTGTATCTATTATCCACACATGTCACACACACACTCCCTTACTAGAAAAATTCGTGAAACACACACCTCTCACACATGAAGCGCACACCTAAGTGTCTTAGGGTTAAACCCCCACCTAGCACCTCCTTGCTTCCTTAATCCACCTCTAATCCACATAATTAACATAAACTAAGCCTGAAGATTAATCAAGCTAATTAATCATGAATTAAGCTCACCAATCCTAATTAGGACCTCCGACAATGAGTAGGCCATGCCGAGCCCGACCTGCCGACTAACTTACCGAGGTCTCCCTATGGCCGAGCAGACTATGCCTGACCTGCCGATGTCTCCCTATGGTCGAGCAGACCATGACCGACCAGACCATGGCTAATCACGATCGAGCAGTCCATGGCCGACCACGGCCAACCAGATCATGGCGAGCACGGCCGACCAGACCATGACCGAGCAAGACCATGGCCAGCACGGCCGAGCACGAGCTACCGAGTTGTATGCTATTAAGCTAAGTATGATACTAAGCAAGTTAGGGTCTCACATAATGACTCTTATTTAACCACTTTTATTATGATAATAAAGTCTCTATAAATTTTCTGGTTATATAACATAAAAAATACCTACACTTTGAAAAAAAATAAAGTTGTCCAGCACCAGTTGTACTGAGTTTTAAGTACTCAAGTGTTAACATGCAGGTTTTTATTACATAAGTGTCATAATTTATTGCAAATGAAGAGGTCTTTAAAAACATAAATGCCACATTTCAACATTTAAAAGGCATAAGTACTTAAAAAATAATTAGTACCACCACCCAACTACTAGACTTTTTACCAACCACTTCTTTAAACTTTGAAAAAATGCTTATTTTATTTTGATATTGGCATTGATTTTACCCACCGCGAATTTAAAGGGTACAAATAATTTCTTCAACTGTGAAGTTTATACATTGATGAGTACTGACCTGATCTATCAGACCAGACCCCCTAGCCAGTTATATGTTGATCGGCAAGGGTGAACCGTAACATTAGAACTCCTGGTCGGGCTCCCAATCTATCTGGACCTAATCTCAGTGAACTAGTCACCAACTAGAGGCCTGAGATCCCAGCCAAGATTACCTCACTATATTACTATGACTAAACGGTCAACCGTAATTTTAGGCATGAAATCATGTCTAGTGATCATCCAAGATTAGGGGTAAGCAATAATGCCAAGATCATTCCACCAGCCCACTATAAATGAAAGACTTCACTCAATGGAAAGGTACGCTATTATTCACTCTTTATAGACATAATTCCAATCTCCTAATTGTGCTAACTTAAGCATCGGAGCGTATTGGGTCGACACCTCACTGGTACTCAACGCTATCCTTTGTTTCTTGATTTTTATAGGCATTGGCATTGATTTGGTGGAGACTTATAAGTTTACCACTGCCAGCCCCTCAGCTCGATGGAGACAAAGTAAACCAGCATAGGAGACGACCATTAGCAATTAGGACCCACTTACGAAGTTCAAAGTCAAACGATGGCTAACATTGTCTGTCCCTAGAAAGCCGGGGCATAATGGTGATGGAAAGTATACACAAGAGAGTGGACGGTCCCAATGCTAGGGATTACCAGCTCTGGGCAATGAGGGAACAACTAATTGGGGTGATGGAAGCTGTTAAAGCAAAAACCCCTGCAACTGTCAAAGATTTGGTCAACAAGACCTATTTCTCCCTAGGGGTAATGGAGAGACCCCTCCTTCTGAATTTCAAAATGCCGACCCTCGAGACATTCGATGGGTTAGAAGACCCTTTAGATCATTTAGAGACTTACAAAGCTCTAATGCATCTTCAAGCGGTCCTAAACAAAATCATGTGCAGGGCTTTCCCCACCAACCTTAAAGGATTAATACGGATCTAGTTCAACAAGTTGACGCCAAGCTTGGAGTCATCATTTGTTCAATCGAGCAAACTGTTTGTGGGACACTTCATCAGTGGATAGAGGTAGCACAGACCAGCAACCTGCTTACTGAGTGGGAAGTAAAAGAAAGAAGAGTCCCTTTGGGACTATATCATCATATTTAACTAGGAGACTCTACAAGTGGACAACCTTGATGACAAGGTAGCTGTCATTGCATTTATTAGTGCGGTATGGTCCTAAAAGTTCTTGTTCTCCCTCTCCAAAGAACCACCCAAAAATATGCCTGGACTAATGCTTCGGGCCCAAAAGCATGTGAACGCTAAAAATGCCCTCAACGCTAGGCATGATCGCGGCAAAGGAGTAGAGGAATGATCTGACAAGAAGAAGAGGGCAGCTGAAACTAGTAGGGACGATCAGAGCTCCAAGGCACCTCGAGCCACGGCTAAACCAAAAATTAGGGCGGATGCCACTAAGGAAAGACTTGAGAACTAAAAACCCCTTAATGCCGCCACACCCCCGGGGGGAGTGTGTGTTGTATCAGATCAGGCACGACTAGCACTCAGGTGCCCTAAAAAGATAAGAACCCTGCCAGAGAGGAGGTCCCAAAATCAAGTCTTCAAAATTCTCTAAACTCTCTTGAGCTGTTTTTTAGAAACATTTTAAGAACTCCATAAAGTTGTTTCAATAATATTCTAAAACTCTCTTGAGTTGATTTTAAAAATATTTCAAAATATTCTAAAGTTCTATTCAAAACACTCTCTAGTTCTATTTCAAACTCTTCAAGTTCAAGTCTAAGTAAAAAATCTCTTAAGTTCAAATTTCAAAACATTCCAAGACTCTCATGAATCTATTTTCTATTGGACACTTGTTCAAACTATGACTAACTTGATTCTGGCCAAAAAAGATACGTAGGTAACTTAGAAAAACCTATGTGCGGTCACCACGTCCACCAAGTGGACACCACGTCCTCTAAATGAAAGCTTTTCAAAAACACTTCAAACCATGCCACTTTCAAAGCCACACCTCTATTTCAAGCTACAAATGATCTGATTTTTGTCAAATGAGATACATAACCAACCTTTAAATAGGTGTGGTCCTAACTATTGACTCCATGCTTTGATTTTGATGATAATGAAATATTGTGTTAAAGATTTAATGATTGTACTTAGTGTGTAGATTATCCTATGTTCTTAATCTTAATTGGATTATGACTTGAAGCTTGATATATATGGAGAAAGGCATTAAGTGTGACGAAATCGGCATCAAGCCTTCTTTAAGGATTTGAACTTGAAAAGAAATCAGCATCAAGTATGTAGAGATCGGCATCAAGTATGATTTGATGTCGATTGACATCAAGTAATGACACCTCACTTTAAAGACTTTGAAGATGTCTCAGAAGAATAGAAGATCTAGAATTTAAAATGAGAACGTCATCAAGTATTGAAGCCTAGTTCAGAGATGTTGACACTTGTAAGCACCCTATTTTTGCCCGCTCAGCGGTCTCAAGTCCGTCCAGACTTGTATTCAAGTCAATATGGGCATATTCCGAGTCAAACTAGTTTTTCAGATATAATCCAGTCAATCGATCTCTTTGCGGGCTCATTGGGCCCAAATAGAGGCAAAATGACCAAAGTGCCCTTGGGGCATTGTTGGATCCAATTCCAATGGGCATGTCTTTTTGAAGACGCTAATTTCAAGTCCAATTTGAATTCCAATTCTAATTAAATTCGGCATGCCTTTTGAGAAAGTTGATCCCTTAAGGTGATAAGTCTATCCTGTCCAGCATGTCTTCTGAGAAAAATCTTCGGAACGGTAAGTTCCTTCAAACCCATCGACTGGGACGAGACCCCAAGTCCTCGAGATGGTAGAACGATCCACCTTTGGCGTCTGTTAGCTCGCCAATGAAAAATGTCCGTTTCGGCACGCCTTTCAAAAAAGTTGATTCCTCAGGTGATAAGTCCACCTAGTTGCTTCCCGGGATAAGGCAGTCTCTGGAATGATCACAAATCGTCAGAGTTGCAGAAACACTTATAAATATCGCAATCGTCAGAGTGGCGGAAACACTCGTAAACAGGTCGACATTGGAAATTGCCAATAAACCCCTGTGTCATGAGACCACCATTAGAGTGGCGCAAACACTCAAAACCCATGTCAACACCAGTGCCTGCTAGCCCATTCCGGTGAAAAATGACCAAATTGCCCTTAGGGCTATTTCTGGCACGTTTTTTTTGAGAAAGTACCTAAGTCCTCAGAACGGTAAGTCCACCCTTCCAGGGTCGTCCCAAAGACGATCCAGCATAATTAGGTGCATTTCAGTCAATTTCGGGCCAATTCCAAGACCCTCTGGTCAAAATGACCATTTTGTCCCTAGTGGCCCGGTCGCCTTTTCCAACTACTTTGGCTTTAGCTATTAAACCGGTAATCTCCCAGAGATGCTTCTGATAGTATCCCTAGCCTTCTGATGAATTTTTAGATCATTCCGAGTCAGTTCCGGCAAACCTAGTGCAAAATGACCATTTTGCCCCTGGTGGGCTGGTCGCCTCTTCCAACCCCGCCAACTCTAGGTATCAAACCAGAAACCTCTTGGAGCATTCTAGCTAATGTTTACATTCCAGGTCCATCCCGACAGCTTTTTGGCTCGATTGACCATTTTGCCCTAATGGCCTGATCAACCCTTTTAACAAATCTTGACATCATTTTTCAATTTTACTACCTCGAGACACTATTCTAAGGGTTCCTATCTCTTTCCAGCCCTTCAGGCCATTCTCGGACCTTCCGGAGTCACTCCTAGTGAAGCCAAGCTAAAAATTGCATAGTAGTCACTAGTAGAGACGACCAAATCTTTGAAAGATATGTTGCTTACCGACCTTAAAACTTTTCTAAGTGGCTGATGCCATTACAAGCCAAAATTTGGTCTGGCGCCACTCCTAGTGGCGCTAGTAGGATTTTTGGGCTAGCACCATTGCAGCAGGCGCCAATTCACTTCTTTGTCTATAAGTACAGAGTCTCCCCTAGTGTGAAAGAGGTTTGCAAACTTAATTCAAAAACCCTGTTCTTCAATATACAGAGCTCGAAGTCCTTCCAAACACTAGTTCCCTTTAGGTTCTTCAAACCCTAGCCTCCATATACAAACCCCAGCCTCTATACACTTAACCCTAGCCTTTATACACTTAACCGTAGCATACATACGCTCATATATACTCATATACTAGCCTCCAAAGCTTCCATTGAAGACTTGAAGTGCTGCAACTTGGAAGCTTTCGAAGACCGAGCCAAAGCAAGTTCTCGAAGACCGAAGTAAAACAAAGCAAAGCAAGCAAGCAAAACAAAACAAAGAAGACACAAGGTGGGCTTTCTATTTACGTTTACACAATTCTCCCCCCTTTCTCTTCTCTCTCCTAACCCATTTGGGTTTTCTTCTATTTTAATCCCCATCTTCTACCCCCCCTTTCTTGCATGCTTGAAACAACGGACTCCCCAGTTCATGTGTAGGATTAGGCTATTGAAAGTCACAGTGTTGAGGGCTTTCTCTTAGTCTAACCGGAGACCAAGTGAGATCGGCCCATTTGATTATGTGGTGAAGTCTTTAACCTTGTATGTTTACGACTTCAACTTGCATTATGCATATCATGATCATGCATCTCTCCAAAAATTATTTTTCAAACTTGTTTTCAAAACTTGCATCAAAAATCGTTTTCAAAACTTGCATTAAATCTTTTTTTTCCAAACTTGTTTTCAAAATCACAATTCTAAGGTGATTCCAGCTTTTCCATGGTTAGGGTTGCTTTAGGAAAAGTTTTACATTTAAAGTGGCTTTCATAGTCCATATTTTCAAATCTTTATTGCTTTCAAAACCATAATCCTAGGATGGTTCTAATCCCTTCATGGTTAGAATCATTTTAGGAAAGTGGGATATTTTTAGAGACTTGTAAAAGTCCACATTCAAACCCCTTTCCAAATTACTTTTCACACTTACCTTTCAAAACTTCCTTTTTAAATCTTCTCCAAAATCTCTTTTCAAATATACTTTCTAAAATCTCTTCTCCACTATATTTTCTAAAAACTCTCTCCAATCTTCCTTTCAAAATTGCTTTCTAAAAATTCCCTTCAAAAAATTACTTTCCTAAAAACTCTTTTCAAACTCTTTCCCAAAAGCTCTCTTGAAAAATTCACTATCTAAAAAACACTCTTCAAATTTTCTTCCTAGAAAATCCGTCCAAAAGGATCTATTTTCCAAAATCTCTTTTCCTTGAAGCCCAAGTCAAGCCCTAGAGCCATGGTTAAGAAACCCTAGTTTTCTCTTCTAAAACATGATTTCCAATCTTGCCTCAAAACATAGATTTCCAAAATCTCTATTTTCTACGTCAAATCTTAGATTTCCAAAATCACTTTTCCTATACCAAAATCATAGACTTCCAAACCTAAGTTTTTCAAAATTCCTTCTTTCTAATTCTATGTCAAATCAAATCTTTCGTTTTTAGAAATTAGATCTAATCCTTTGTTTTTGGAAACAAAATCAAATCATCTCTTCTTGAAAATAAAATTCAATCTTTTATGTTAAAAAATAGAAATCAAATCTTTCCTAATTCCAACCTTTCCTAATTCCATACCTTTCCAAATCTTAGCTTTCTAAAGTCTGAATTTTTCAATCTTTCTTAAACTCAAATATTTCCTAAACTTCAAGTATTTTCAAAACCCAAACTTTGAATCTTTCTAAATTCAAACCTTTCCAAAATCCTAAACTTTTTAAATTTGAAATCTTTCTTAAATCAAACTTTTCCTAATTCGAATCTTTTCAAAAATCAACTCTTTTTTAAAAATAAAACTTTCCTATTTCAAACATTCCAATTTCAAAACTTTCCTAATTTTAAACTTTCTTAAAACGGAACTTTCCTATTTTGAAACTTTCCTAATTCAAACCTTTCCTAAATCCAATCTTTCTTAAATTCCAACCTCCTTAATCTTCTAAGTCCAACTTTCTTAAACCTCAAGTCTTTCCTAAGTCTAGGTTTCCTAAAACCAAGCTTTTCAAAACTAATCTTTTCAAATCTTCCAACCTAATTTCCAATCAAAGTTCAATTTCCTAATCTTCCAATTCAAATTCTAACTCAAACTCTTTGTCAAGTCAAACCTTTTTATTTTCTATCGAACTCTTGTTCGAACCATGACTGACCTGATTCTCAAAAAGGGATACATAGGCAATCCTTATGGGTGCGGTCACAACCTTTTTCAAGCTTCTATTTCCATAAATATTTTCAAATTTTCAATCCTATAAAATTTTTCAAACTTCCAATCTCATAACTTTTCTTAAGTTTCCAATTCCATGGTTTATCTCTAACTTCTACTTCTACAATTTATTTTCAAATCTCTATTTTCAATTTTTAAATCTTTCTTTCAAAATCAAATCTATCTTTTCAAATCCATTTCAAATCAATCAAGCCTTTTCTCAAATCTATTTTCAAAATCGAATCAAGTTCTTTTCAAATCTATTGTCAAAATCAAAGTCTTTTCTTGCACTTACATATCAAGCATTATGTCAAACATCTTTTCAAAGTTCTTTTTTAAAGTGAATAGTTTTGGACATTTATTAATCAAAGACTTGAATGGGTGAACCTAGGGTGAAAAGACATGTAGGTACCGAAAAGAGTGGTGTAGGGTGATGGCTCAATGTGTCTTCCCTACACGTAACCAACCTCCTAACCTGGAATCACTGTTTTCAAAGACCAAATGGAATTATTTTAAAAAAGGGCTTAAATATTTTCAAAGGTTGCCAAACAACCTATTTTCTTAAAAACCTTCTCTTAAGGAAGTTTCAAAATTTTTTTGCAAAAATCCTAAGTGCAATCTTCGGATTGTGCTTAGTTTTTAGGTGACATAACTCACCTTAATCAATTTAAGTGGCGACTCTAAATGTTTTTCAAAAGCTTTTTATTCAAATCAAATTTCCAATTCAAACCTAGCCGCACTCGTCCTTTTAGGAGGATGAGTTCTAACGAGAGAGTATTGTGTTTTTCTCACTTATTTTTTTCGGGTGCGAAAAATCGGGGTGCGACAATACTTAAGTTTGGAAAAGGAGATTGGCATCAAGTACTGAAGCCTAGCTCATAGATGCTAACACTTAAGATTAGAAAAGGAGATCGGCATAAAGAACTAAAGCGTAACTCAGAGATACTACATCAAGTACTGACACCTTTTTGGAAGAGCTGACATCTTCTAAAGTAGGCCGGCAACAAGTACTGACATCTTCTATGTGGCTTGAGAAGATCTAAAGATTAGCTGAAAAGGAGATCATAAGACTTGGAAGCTCTCTTGAAGATGTTGAATAAGTCTTGGGTCAATAAAAGAAGACATGTTAATTAAAGAACCTTACAAGTAAACAAATTGGATTGATTTTATCTTGAAGAGATTGAAGGTGTTCTTGAATATCAACAAGTTTTGGAGAAGTCAGGTCAAGTTTTGGAAGCCTTATTACTAAGATCCTTAAATAGCTTGAAGATTTTGAAGAAGATTAAAGAAGTCTTGCAAGAGTTGAAATCTCTAAGCAAAAAGAGTCGACTCCTCGTCTGTAACGGCTATAAATTTGAATGTTCTGTTAACTCGATCTCGCATTAAACGCACTCCCAAACACCACCAACAGCTAGAATCAATGCAAGGCTATATATACAATATCCAAACACCATTTATATAGTAGAATCCAAGGATTTAAGTGCTGAGTATCAACTGAAATTTGAATATTCCTGAACCAAACTGATACATTCTTTTTACTGGGGTATTAACTAAGCTTACAACTGCATATATGCTCTTTGAGAGAGTTACCCATTGTATATACTTCGTTTATTGCACTTGGGTGAGTTTGTAAACTTGTGAGTTTGAGTGTTCTTGAAAAAAACACTTGTAAATTTACAAAATCACTTGGGTGTTTGAGAGTTTGGGAAGAACTCTTGTATAAATTGAGCTGGGCACTTGGACAACCAACACTACCTAACACGGTGATCACCATCCAAAATCGTGCAAAGTAAATTTGGAAAGGCAAATGAAGGAGCAAAACTGAAAAAAAAAAGAGGGGGCTTCCCGTAAAAAAAAAAAAAAAGAATGAATGACAAAATGATGAATGAAAAAATGATCAAAATAACGATTACTGTCTCCTTGGAGTTAATAGATTGTGCAAGCGATAATACTGGGGCAAAACCAAGGAAATGATAAGCCCTATACAAGTACAAATTCGTATAAAGAGAAGGGAGATAGAGAAAAGAAAACCACAGACAAAAGGAAAAAGACCTGGGAAGGTGATCACCGGCAAACCCCTGAAACCACACAACGCCTTGAGCCTTTGACAACATCCCTTCCAAAAATTCGTAACCCAGCCTTATTATAGCCTGACCCAAAAATTCCTCTCTGATCAATGTAAACTGCCTAATCTAGATTGAGTCCAATGCAAGAAAGAAGATGATTCTCGAATAGGGGTAAACATTTGAAATTCCCAAGCTGCTGCCTTGACAAACAGGCCTGCCCTCAGCTTCGAGAAAGTTCCCCCCCCCCCCCCCCCCCCCCAAAAAAAAAAAAAAAATGCATGACCCCAAGGGCGTGGCGAAAACTCGAAAGAGCATTGTGAGTAAAAAGACGGAGGTATGGCAAGATACAAATTTGTTGGTATGGAGAAAACCCGCAAGGGCACCAGGACGAAAAAATAATAGAGCTGGGGTCAGCTAAAACCTGCAAAGGTGTTGATGGCAAAAAAGGCAAAAAAAAAAAAAAAAAAAAAAGAGAACTTCCCACATTCTCGTCGGATTTATATAAGCACCCCATTTTTGCTTGCTCGACAATCTTCGAGCTGACCAAGCTCACTTTCACACATCACATGCATATTTAGACTCTAAGCCCACCTTTTTAACTTGAATTTAGTCCACCAGTCGCTTCTCGGGCCCGTAGGGCCCACTTGAAGCTAAATGACCGATTTGTCCCTGGGCATTCGAACGCCTCGGGAACCAGACCAGCTCTAGGTATCAAACCAGTAACCTTCTGAGTTTACTTTTTATGGTATTCTCAACCTTCCTCTACCTTTTCGGATCATTCCGAGTCAGTTCCGGTAAACCCGGTATAAAATGACCGTTTTGCCCCTGGTGGGCCGGTCTCCTTTTCCGACCACACCGGCTCTGGGTATCAAACCGGTAACCTTCTGAGACTACTTTTTGTAGTTTTCTCAACCTCCCTTTACCTTTTTGGATCATTCCGAGTCAGTTTCGGCAAACCCGGTGCGAAATGACCGTTTTGCCCCTAGTGGGCCGGTCACCTTTTCCGACCACACCGGCTTTGGGAATCAAACCGAAAACCTTTGGGAACATTCTAAATAATGTTTTCAAATCCCAAGTCTTCCTCTGGGACAGTCCAAGTTCGTTCCGATCCGATTGACCGTTTTGCCCCTAAAGGCCCGGTCAACCCTTCCGACACATCCTATCCTCACTTTTCAGGTCAAATACCTCTGGGACACTATTCTAAGTGTTCCTACTCTTTTCCAGCCTTTCAGGCCATTCCCGGTCCCTTAAATCATTCCCGGACATTCCAGAGTCACTCCTAGTGAAGCCAGGCTAAAAATTGTATGGTAGTCACTAGTACAGGTGCCCAAATCTAGTCAAAGATACGTTGCTTGCCGACCTTAAACATTTTCTAAATGGCTGGCGCCACTAAAGCCAAAAAATGGCCTAGCGCCACTCCTAGTGGCGCCAGTGTAATGTTTGGCCTGGCGCCACTGCAACAGGCGCCAGTGTTGTCCAACCTCTATAAATACAGAGCCTCTTCCAACGTGAAAGAGGTCCGTAAACTCAATCTAAAAATCCTATATTTTGATATACAGAGCCCGAACACCTCCTAAACCCTAGCTTCCTTAAGTTTTTCAAACCCTAGCCACCATACACAAACCCTAGCCTCATATACACTCCTACACATCCCCATACACTCATACACTAGCCTTCAACCCTCCTTTGAAGAATTGAAGAGTTGCAATCTGAAGTTTGAAACTTGAAGGCGGCTCTTGAAGATTGAAGACGAAGATCAAGATGAAGACCGAAGAAAGCAAGGCGTGCAAAATAAACAAGATACAAGGTAGGTTCTCCATTTAAATTTCCGCACTTCCCCCCTCTCTCTTCTCTCTCCTAACCCACTTGGATTTTTTCTATTTTAATCTCCCATCTCTTTCCTCCCCTTTCTTTGCATACTTGAAACAAGGGGATTCCCGGTCCATGTTTAGGATTGGGCTATTGGAGAGTCACCGTGTCGGGGGCTTTCTTCTAGTCTAACTAGAGACCACGTAGGTCTGGCCCCCTTGATTATGTGGTGAAGCCTTAGCCTTGCATGTTCACGACCTCAAAATTGCATTGTGCATATCATGGTCTTGCATCTTCCAGAAATCATTTTCGAAATTGTTTTCAAAATCGTTTTCAAGCTTGTTTTCAAAATTGCATCAAAATCTCTTTTTCAAAAACTTGTTTTCAAAACCACAATCCTAGGGTGATTCTAGCCTTTCCATGGCTAGGGTTGCTTTAGGAAAGTGTTATATTTAAAGTGACCAATATGGTCCATATTTTCAACCCTTGTTGTTTTCAAAACCACTTTCTTAAAGTGGTTTTAGCCCTCTTATGGCTAGAATCGCTTTAGGAAAGTGAGACGTTTTCATACTTTCCAAAAAACTCTCTCTTCAAAAATCTCTTCCTAAAAATCTTCTTTTTCAATATACTTTCTAAAAACTCTTCTTTCTAAAATTGTTTTCTAAAAACTCCTTTCAAAACTTTCCTTTTTCAATTCCTTTCCAAAACGCTCTCTTCAAAGTCCGCTTTCTAAAAACTTTCCCCAGATCTCTTTCCTAGAAAAACTCTCTCCAACAATCTCCTCCCAAAAATCTTTCTAAAAAACTCTCTTTCCAAAACCTTCCTTCTAGAAACTCTCCTCTAGGATTTTCCTTCTAAAATCTTCGTTTTTAAAAATAAACTTTCCAAAAACTCCTTTTCAAAAATCTCTTTCCAAAAACTCTTCCCTCTAGAAACTCCTCCCTAGGATTCCCTTCTAGAAAACCTTCGTTTCCAAAACCGCACTTTCCAAAAATCTTCTATCTTTAGAGCCCAAGTCAAGCCTTAGAACTCACAATTAGGAAACCCTAATTTTCTTTCCCAAAACATGATTTTCAAACTTTGCCCCAAACCTAGGTTTCCAAAACCTCTTGTTTTTACATCCAAACTATACGTGTTTCCAAAACCTGTTTTTTACGTCGAAACTATAGTTTTCTAAATCTAGGGTTTCTAGAATCTCCCTTTCCAAATCCTTACCAAATCAAATATTCCCGTTTAGGAAACTAAATCCAATCCTCCGTTTTTGGAAACAAAATCAAACCTTTGCTTTTAGAAACCAAATCCAATCCCTTCCTAATCCAAATCTTTCCTAATTCAACTCCTTCCTAAACTTCTCCTTTCCTAAACCTTAAGTTTCCAAAACTTGAACATAAAAATCTTTCCTAAATTTTAAAACTCAATTTCCACATCCTTCCTAACTCCACTCTTTCCTAATTCTACCCCTTTCCAAATCTCAATTTTCCAAATCTAATTTTTCAAACATTTCCTAAATTTAAACCTTTCTTAATCTCAAGATTTTCTAAAAAACTCTAAAATTTTCAAAATCTTAAACTTTCTAAATGTCAAATCTTCCTAAAATTCTAAGCTTTCTAAATTCAAAACTTTCTTAATTTAAGACTTTCTAAATTTAAAACTTTCTAAATTCTAAACTTTCCTAAAGCTTCAAATCTTTTCAAATCCAAAACTTTCTAAACTCACAACTTTCTTATTTTCAAAACTTCCTTATTTTCGAATCTTTCCAAATTTCAAAACTTCCCTATTTCAAAACTTCCCTATTCCAAAACATTCTAAATTCTAAACTTTCCAACTTTCAAAACTTCCTCATTTCAAAACTTTCTTAAACCTAAAACTTTCCTAAGTTGAAACTTTCCTATTTTGAAACTTTCCTAATTTGAACATTTCCTAATTTGAAATATTTCCTAATTTCAAAACTTTCCTAATTTCGAAACTCTCCTAATTTGAAAGCTTTCCAAATTCAAAACTTTCTTAATTCCAAACTTTCCAAAAATGAAACTTTCCTAACTCGAAACTTTCCTAAATCGGACCTTTCCTAATTCAAACATTTCCTAAATCCAATCTTTCCTAATCTTGAGTCAAATCTTTCCTAAGTCTTTTCCTAAAGTCTAGGTTTCTTAAACTTCCATCTTTCTAAAACAAGTCTAAATCTCTCTTCTAAGTTCTATCTTTTCAAATCAAAATTTAATCTTTTCAATTCCAAAATTCCAAATTCTAATTTTCAATTCAAAGTTCAATCTCTCAATCTTCCAATTCAATTTCCAATTCAATCTCCTTCTTCAAATCAACTCTTTTATTTTCAATCGGACTCCTGTCCGAACTACGACTGACCTGATTCCTCCAAAAGGATACGTAGGCAACCTTCATAGGTGCGGTCACAATTTCTTTCAAATTTCAAATTTCAAATTCCTCCACATTTTTCAAATCTCAAATTCCAATCTATTTTCAAAATTTCAATTTCAAATTTCTATTTTCAATCTTTTATTTCGATTTCCGAAATCTTGTTTTCAAATTCAAACTTCCATCTCTTTCTTTTCAAATCAAATCAAATCAAATTCCTTTCAAATCTATTTCCAAATCAACTCTCTTCTATTGCACTTGCATATCATGCATTATATTTTTTTAAACATTATTTTTTCAAAATGAATAGGATTGAACATTAGTTAGTTAAGGACTCTTATAGGTGAATCTAGGGTGGATTGACATGTAGGTACCGAAAGGGCGGGGTAGGGTGATGGCTTAATGCGTCTTCCCTACACGTAACCAACCTCCGAACCTAGATCACTGATTTCATAAACCAAAAAGGAGTTATTTTTCAAAAAAAGGCTAATTGTTTTCCAAAGGTTACCAAACAACCTGTTTTCTTAAAAACCCTCTCTTGAGGATATATTTTCAAAATTATTTTCCAAAAACCCTAAGTGTAGTCTTCGGATTATTCTTAGTTTTTAGGTAACCTAACTCACCTTAATCAAGTTAGGTGGCGACTCCAAATCTTTTTCTAATAGCCCTTTATTCAAATCTATTTTCAATTCAAACCTAGTCGCATTCATTCTTCTTGGAGGGTGAGTTCTAACGAGAGAGTACAGTATTTTTCCCGCTTGTGTGAGTATTCCTCGAGGGCGAAAAATCTGGGCACAACAATTTACCCCAACCATCGAATGGATCATTCCCGGACCGTGATATGAAAAGACAGGGAGAGATTGTGATCGTCAAAATGGCATTCTCTCGAGATCAATGGGCCAAGAAGAAGGAACCATGCGGGTCCCTATTGAGGACACCCCAAGGAAAATCCCATTCCAGGGAAGTAGTTCTTATCAATAGATATAATGCTCGCTATAGTGTACATTAAACTAACAAGGTGATGCAGGAACAGAAGATAGTGACATATCCCAAAGAAAAGGTGAAACTTGCTATAACCAAAACCATGATAATTTAGCTAATATGAGCATGTCTATAAATGCAGGGAATTCTGGAAGGAAGCCAAAAACCCAGAACCACAGCATAAAAAGGGGGAAAAGAAGAAAAGAAGGAACAGTCATGTCAAGGGCGAGGGACCACGATGTAGTGATCCACGTCTCCATCCGAAGAGTCCTCATCTGAATCCTCAGCAGCAAGACTCACAGGACCAGAGGTAGCAGGCAAGGGACCGGACTCACTAAACGGCGGCGCCACCAACCCTCCCCTAGAAGAGCCGGCACTGGTAGGAGCCCCGAAAGAAGAAGTCGATAACTAGCTCAACCTATGGCACTGACATCGATTAAGGAGGCTATCCCTTTCCCGCGAAAAGGTGTGCACCATATCCCTCAACTGGACTATGAACGCGTCCCGCGGGTTGCCCCCCACTAAATAGGAAGTGTCTCGGGACCCCCGAGGGCGTTTGAGTCCCCAGGAAACATCAACTAGAGGAGAGTCTCTCGCCCTGGACGCCTCCTCCAGCTATCTCTCTAAGTCACCCGCTCGCCCTCTGCTTGCCTCCAACTGAGTCTCCAACTCAATTATACGGGCACGATAAAGTCTCCGTAGGCGCCTCGCCCTGATGGTAGCAATAGCCAAGAGATCGGCATACCCTACCGGAGGCAAAGGCTACTCTGGAAGAGGATCCTGGACCGTGGCACCCCCCAACACATACTCTCGAAACCATCTGGTGTAATCAAGGGTGGCTGTCGGCACGAATGAGAATGAGCCGTTCGAAGTATCATGTGCCCCAAGAGTCTGCCACAACCCTGTCAGCTCAGCCATTATGCCCCTCGGAACCTCGTCACCAAAATAAGCTGGATACCCTGTCACCGCGGCAGTATATGGAAAGTCTTGCGTCCGACCCAACTGGCGGAGAACCCGAATGCCAAAGAAGGGTGTAACACCCCTCAAGCCAATCAAAGGGATAAAAACCTGACTCGAAGTCCGTACCCGCAGCGAGTCAACATTACATAAACCCACATACCACTGGACCGAATCGGACCTCCTCGTCTGGAGGAAGGTCGCCCATGACATCTGAGAATCTGGGCAGTCAACCCTGTCAATAATCTCCTGCTGAGACCTCACCAAAGCGCAGATGGGATCAACCTCTGGATACCATATATGGCAGGTAATGTGATGAATGAACAAGTGCTCAAGAGCCCATAGCTGGAAAAGAGGTCTAGACCCCCTAAAAAGGGTGTCCTCCCCACTCTGAAACCGTGAAAAGCTCACATATGTCTCACCCACAGCCAACGGGGTGTAAGAATACCCTCGACGGATCGACAACAACAAGGAACAGAGCTTGCCATCTACCCGACCATCCTCCCGAGGGAACACCAAAAGACTCAACAAGATGAGGGCAAGCGCGTTCATCCGAGCAATGGGCCACTTTGTGGAAGTATACCAAACACCGAAATAAACAATTTGACCAATGCAAAACTCAAAGTGGTCCAACAAAAAACCCACCTCCAATTGCGGAAAAGCAGGGTGAGAAGCCAAATCGAGAGCCTAACGTTTGAGCCCTAACTGACCAGAGATAATAGACATAAAGCCTCGGGGAAAGTCTGGGCCTACTATGCCCTCCTGGCCACTCCTCAAACCCAGCAAGCGCCCATACTCATGAGGTGTTGGCGTCATCTCAAAATCACTGAAACGGAATAAACGCAACTTTGGGCACCAGAAGGCGGCCGAGGCCTCAACCAAGCCCGGTACCAGTCTCACAGAAAGAAGCAACCCCAGATACTCGAATGCCCTACAAGAAATCTGCCGCTCCTCCTCAGTGTAGCTAGCATACCAAGCCCGAAGCCGGGACATGACTACGTTGCCCTCCTCTGCTCCCACTCCCAGAGTAGAGGGACTGCTGCCACTGCCACCTCTAGCCAAGCTACCCTGACTACTGCCACCCTCCTCAAGCTCTATCCATGACGCCTTCCCATGGTGCCTCCTGTCTGAACCATCGCCTCCAGCCTTTGACATCCTGAAAAATGACCACATTCAAAGGGATCGGTCAGTCGCTAATATACGAAAAGTGTAAAGATAAATGCATCAATGTATATACCTAAAACAAAAAATGAATGAATGAAAAAAAGAGAAAAGAAAAAAAAAAAAGAAGAAAAAAAAAAGAGAAGAAAAGAAAAGAAGAAGAAAAGGAGAAAAAGAAAAAGAAAAAGGAAAAAGGTGGAAGGGCGAGGGCCCCATCTATCATGGTTCAAAATTTTCTAACAGGTTTTCTACCTTTTTCCTTAAAAAAGTTTGGTTTCTAAAATTTCAAAACCGGTTTTTCGGGTTTTCTCCTTCAAAAACCCTGGTTCAAAATTTTCTAATAGATTTCCAAGCTTTTTCCTCAAAAAGTTTGGTTTTTAAATTTCAAAACCGATTTTTCGGGTTTTTTCCTTCAAAAACCCTGGTTCGCAAATTCTCTACAGGTTTTCAAGCTTTTTCCCCAAAAAGTTTGGTTTCTAAATTTCAAAGCCTGTTTTTTGGGTTTTCTCCTTCAAAAACCCTGGTTCGAAAATTCTCTACAGGTTTTCAAGCTTTTTCCCCAAAAAGTTTGGTTTCTAAATTTCAAAACCGGTTTTTCGGGTTTTCTCCTTCAAAAACCCTGGTTCGAAAATTCTCTATAGGTTTTCAAGTTTTTTCCTTAAAAGGTTTGGTTTCTAAATTCAAACCGGATTTTGGGTTTTCTCCTTCAAAAATCCCGGTTCAAATTTTATAAGTTTTCGAGCTTTTTCCTCAAAAAGTTTGATTTATGAATTTTGACACCGGTTTTTGGGTCTTCCCCTTCAAAAACCCCGGTTCAAAAATCCTCCACAGGTGTTTAAGCTTTTTCCTTAAAAAGTTCTGTTTCTAAATTTCGAAGTCGGTTTTCCGAGCTTTCTCTCTTAAAAGCCCCTTTCTCAAAAAGATTTGCTTTATTGAAAGGGTTTTAAAATTTTCAAAAATTTCGGCAGAGTTTCGTCTTAAAAAGTCACTACCTCAAAATTTTACAAGTCACAAACACTACCTGAAACATCTCAAACCATCCAACCATACAACCCCATCCTCCAAAACACATATCCCGTTCTCAAACACAATTTTCAAGCCAATTTTTCGATCTTCTCCACATTTTCCTATTTCATCTATATTTCTAAAAAATTTCACAAAATTCCCCGAAACATGCAAAAATATCACTACAATTTTCAAAAAGTGTTTTATGATTTTTCAACCATCGGCGAGATTCATTTTATAATTTTTTTTAATTTTTCCTATTTTTCCTAATTTCTAAAAATTCAAAAATTTAAAATTTTTTTAAAAAATTACAAAACTTCACACGGTTGTTCTACACATTTTTCTAAGGTTCCTGGTGGAAAAAGCACACGAAAATATGCAATACCTAGGCTCATAGAGGCGATTTTTCGAATCTCGCAGGAAACCCTCTTTCATAAACATGCAAACTCATCTAAAATACACTCAAAACTCCACCAAATCACAAAAGCAATCCAATCATTGTGTTCTAAACGTTCTGAAACATGGGATTACACTAATCATTTGCAAAAAACAGAAACATACGCATCGAAATTGACAAGATTGTAAAGAAACCAACCTTTGGGTTTTCCGGCGAAAACCAAGCTTTTCGGCGAAAATTCGGCGGCAATGGTGATCCTCGGCAAGTGCCCAACGTTTCCCAACACTCCCCTAGCATTCCCGAGCAAAATCCTTCGAAACCCTTCAGGGAAAATCCCGAAATCAGCCGAAAACTCGAAGACGCAACACTGAAATCGCGAACCTGCTCTGTTTATATGCCACGGGCTGGTGCATGTAGCAGACGCGCCAGAACAAAACTCCAACGTGTGCATGTATTACATGCGCAAGGCTTAAAACACCGAATGTGCATGTAATACATGCGCCCGACCCTTTAGCTTCCCGCCAAAACCAATATCAAGCTTCTCAAGAATCCGAATTTGCTCTTAAGGCTTTGTCAAAAGCCAAAAATTGAGCCTTTTAACAC
Organism: Euryodendron excelsum; assembly: GCA_033060915.1. Lineage (NCBI taxonomy): Eukaryota > Viridiplantae > Streptophyta > Magnoliopsida > Ericales > Pentaphylacaceae > Euryodendron > Euryodendron excelsum. The sequence goes on along the minus strand of CM065378.1, from coordinate 45,525,037 downwards.
TCGTCGGTAGGGATCAGTTGCCTTAGACCAAAACCGTGTCAAGTTGGCAACTCGACCCCCGACCTAGGCCTAAGACTTGTCGAATTCCAAAATCTTCCGGACCAATAACCCACAAGAGGTTTCGAAGCATTCCTAAATTCACCGACACATCGTTCCTCCGATCGCCTCGCGGTTAACATGGGATCCTTCCTTATTATTTTTCTGTCTTCGACAAGCAAAGCCAGAAAAAGAGGGGCAGCTGTAAGCACCCCATTTTTGCCCGCTAGGCAATCTCTGGCCCGACCGGATTCGGTTTCCAACATCACAACACATGCAGGCTCAAGGTGAGCTTTTCGATCCCCAATCCAACCAGCTGGTCGCTTCTCGGGCCCACAAGGATCCCCTGAAGCCTTAAGCACCATTGTTCCAGGCAGTTTTCCGGACCAGGTGGTCTCGGAAACCAACGCCATCCAGGTAGCTTCTCGGGATCGGGCGATCTCGGGGACCAACACCTCATCAAAGATTCCAGACAGTTCACTTCTGGAGCCTGCTAGCCCGCCAATGTAGAATGTCCGTCATTCGGCAGTTTTTCAGGACCAGGCGTTCTCGGAGACCAACACCACCCTTCCAGGTAGCTTTTTGGGACTAGGCGTTCTCAGGAACCAACACCACCCTACAGGTAGCTCTCTAAGACCAGGCGTTCTTAGACACCAACACTGCACAGGTAGTTTTCTAAGATCGGGCGGTCTCGGGAACCAACACCTAAGTCAACACCGGCGCCTGCTAGCCCGACTTGGTGAAAAATGACCAAACCTGCCCTTTCGGGCCTCCAGGCACGTTTTGGGAAAGTTCAAAATCCCTCAAAATGATAAGTCCATCCTTCCAAATGTTGTCAAACCATCTGGCATCCCTCGCACGCCATTCGGTCCAAATCCGGTCTTATTCCGGCTACTCTGGTCAAAATGACCGTTTTACCCCTGAGTGGCTCAGCATGGCACGAACCCCGCTGAACGGCAACGGACTCTCTCAAAACCATCCCTGAATAGCCCTACATGCCTAACACAATATAGCAGTCCATTCTTGACCATTTCCAGCCAACTCCGGTCAAAATGACCGTTTTGCCCCTGGGAGCCAAAAACGGCCCGAAACAGCACCGGCCTTGGGGTTTCGAGCAAAAGATTTCACCGCATGCCTTTGTTTAACCCAAGGAACACCCTATGTCACTAAGCTCACATGACTCGATAAAAGTTTCCTGGAGCGTCTCACAGACGCTCCGCTCAAATTGTCTTTTTCCCCGATTCCCTGGTTATAATGCATCGTCAACCGACTTGAGAAACGCGTAAATCAGAGAATTCTCAAAAGCTCATCCATAGATCCTTCCATCGATACGGCTCGATCAAGTAGATCACCTCTCGAAGCCTTCCATCGTACGGTGTGCAAACCATAACTTTCAGCAACCCTTGGAGCATCTCGCAGACGAGATGCTCTGCCAAGGTTGACTTTCTCTTCGATTCCCTAATCAAAACCCACCGTCAAATGACTTGAGAAATGCGTAAATTTGGAAATTCTAGAAAGTATTTCCAGAGTACTTTCCATCAGAACGGTCCGATCAAATAGATCGCTTCTCGAAGGCCTTGATCACATCAAATGAAAATAGCTACTTTCGAGCACACACAGAGTGTATCACAGACGCTCAGTAAAAGTGTCCTTTTTGGCACACTCACCTCCAAACATAATTCAAACTTTTTGAAAACATGAAAGTTCATCGGATGCACTAGAAGAACATCCCGAGTGCGACCAATTCCCCTAGAACCTTCCCGGTTGGCCTAATTATTGAGGCAAAGTTTGGGCGATTCTTTCTGGTGGTGGAGCGTATGCTACATGCGCTTAAATTTTGTATAGATCGACCAACTTTCGATCAACGATCGAGATTTAAACAGTACATAGGGTGCCATGTGTTATTCTGGCAATAAAATAGTACCTGCGCATGTAGCACATGCGCATGGTCTGTTCCAGATTGCCTGTAAATAGAGGCCTCCCCCCTTGCATATTCTAGGTCCAAAATTGATACGAAACTCTGCTGAAATCACTCTAGAAACTCGAATCTCTACATATATTCCTCCCCTCCAACACTTAGGATAGATTCTATCCCTCCTAAACCTATACACTCTACATACAAAGCCTCATACACACTTATACACTCCACTCAAGTCTCTCAAGCCTTCTTGAAGTCACTCAAGCTCCAATCAAAACATCCATTGAAGACTACAAGAGTGTTGAAGACAAAAGGTGGTATATCTTTTACATTTGTGCTCTCCCCCACTCTTCTCTTCTCCCTCCTAGCCTACTTAGGCTATTCTCTATTTTAATCTCCATCTTCAACCCCCCTTTCTTGCATGCTTGAGCCAAGAGGGCTCCTAGATCATGCCTAGAGGAAAGCAAGTGAGAGCCACCGTGTAGGGGGACCTCTCACTAGCCTACTTTAAGATGGCATGGCCTAAGAGCTCCTTGTTTGTGTGGTGAAGCCTAAAAGCCTTGTATGTGAATCATGACCCCTTGCATATTATTATTTTGATCATGATTTGTATGCTTGGCTTCATTTTATGTTTATTGCCATATCCCACAATGCTGACATTGCTCTTAATTTCATGACATTTCCAAGTTCTACATGTCCTTCAAAGGTTGTTCCAAGAGTTGGCCCCTTAAAGTCTAGGATGAAACCTTAGGAGTCATGCCTTAGAAAGTCCCTCTCAACCCCCTAATTCATACTTTTGCATCATTGTATTTCAACTTGCATGAAAATTGCTTTCAAACTCTCTAATGTTCAAGGTTTCCATTCTCTCCAATTTAGTGGTTAAAAATGGCCCCATGGAACCCTCTCTTGAGTGGTCTCCCTTTATATTGGCCATAGGAACCCTAAATTGTTAGAATGGTTCCCTTTCCTCTTTATGCTTGCCTAAGAATGATGTTCAAACTCTTTGAATTTTATGGTTTCTATTCTTTTAAGTTCAGTGGTTGGAATGGCCCCATGGAACCCTCTCTTGAGTGGTCTCCCATTTATTGGCCGTATGAACCCTCTCTTGATGGAATGGTTCCCTTGAAAAAATGGTTTTCAAAATCCTTCTCCAAAAATGATTTAAAAAATGCACTCTCACCATCTTTGCATCAAAAATGATCCTCCAAAAATCATTATCATTATGTTGAATTTTGACCCCCTTCATACTCTTGTCAAGATATTGGTTATAATGGCCATAAGGAAGCCTTCCTTGGAATGGTCTCCAATCACCAACCATATAAACCATACTCTTGGCTCGAGTCAAAATTTTCATGGAAATGATCTTCATAAAGATTACCAACCAAAGTCCTTTGCATAATATGTTTGGTTTTTCAAAACTCTTTCCAAAAGTGCATTAAACTAACTTTCAAAACCATTTTTCAATCCAACCCTAGGTTAACTTGACCCTAGTTACCAAACCCTAGGTTAACTTGACCCTAGTTACCAAACCCTAGGTTAACTTGACCCTAATTACCTAACCCTAGGTTAACTTGACCTTAGTTACCAAACCCTAGGTTAACTTGACCCTAGTTACCTAACCTTAGGTTAACTTGATCCTAGTTATCTAACCCTAGGTTAACTTGACCCTAGTAACCTAACCCTAGGTTAACTTGACCCTAGCTACCAAACCCTAGTTTAACTTGACCCTAGTTACCTCACCTTAGGTTAACTTAACCCTAGTTAGTTAACCCTAAGTCTTCTTAATCTTAGGTTGACCTAACCCTAGTTAGTTAACTTTAGGTTACCCCTAACCCTAGGCAAACTCAACCTAGGTTAGTACACTTCAAGGTTCCAACTCTTGAACCATTTTCTAAATGATCTTTCAAATCTTCAAATTATTTTTTTCAAAACCTCCTACTCTTTTTGATTTCAAAAACCAACTCTATAAACTCTTCAAATGTTCTTACATTCCCTCTTCAAGACCTTTCCAAAAATATTTTCAAAAAGTCACAAACCTAAGGTGTCCCTAGCCCTCTCATGGTTAGGGATTCTAAAGACAAATGATAAATCAAAAACAACCTCTAAGGTTGTCCATATTAGGATTCCAAACCCTTAGCCCTTTCCAAAAACTACTTTAAAAAATTAATTCATCAAAACATGCCTCCAAGGTTTTCGAAACAAGGCTTCAAAAACACTTCCAAGTTCTCTTGAGACATGCCAAAGCATTTTTTCAGAACTCCCTCAAGTTGAACCAAAAACATTTTCAAGAAACACTCCACCATCCAATTTCAAGTCAAAACTTTCAAGGCCTCCAAGTGTCTTAAACTTTTCCAAGACCACAAAGAGTCTTCAACTTTTAAAGACCTCAAAGTGTCTTAAACTTCTTCAAAGACCTCAATGTGTCTTCAAACTTTCCAAAGGCCCTAATGCACCTATTGTCCATCGGGCTCTTGCCCGAACTATGAATGACCTGATTCTCGCCAAATGAGATACGTAGGCAACCTAAAATGGTGCGGTCATAATTTTAATTTCAACCCCAATCCCTTTTTCAAAAAAAATTCCAATCAATTCAAAGTTTCTATTCCAAACTCTTTCAAAACCTCCATTATTTTCAAACTTCTTCCAAAACTTGCATCATACATCATTCATCCAAAAAGTGATGACTAAATCCCTTTTTCAAAGTTCTAAGGTGGATATTAAGTGGACAATGGTAACCGGTTATCCTAGTGAGTGAACCAAGGGTGATTAGACATGTAAGTACCGAAAGGGCGGGGTAAGGTGATGATCTTAGGATATCTTCCCTACACGTAACCAACCCCCAAACCTTAGATTTCTGTTTTCGAAAAACGAAAATGGAGTTTTTTTCAAAAAGGGCTTAGACATTTCAAAAGGTTGCCAAACAACCTATTTTCTTAAAAACCCTCTCTTGAGGAAGTTTTCAAAAAGAAAAAAAAAGCCTTTTCAAAAACTCTAAGCTTAACCTTCGGATTAACGCTTAGTTTTAGGTGCCCTAACTCACCTTTATCAAGTTAGGTGGTGACTCCTATTTTTCTATAAAAAAAAGCCCTTAGTCAAATCAATTTTCGAACCTAGTCGCACTTGTCCTCTTAGGAGGACGAGTTCTAGTGACAGAGTTCATTGCTTTAGGGTCTTCGAGCCGAAAGGACCTTGGAAATCCAAAAACCGGGGCAGGACAATGAATCGATTATTTATATTCATGGGTCGACTCATTGATCATTTAGTCTTCAAGTTTTTGCTTCTATCTTCATGAGTCGACTCTTTATTTTCATGAGTTAGCTCATTACCTAGAAATCTTCATTCTGTCTTCCAATGATTAAGTTCATCTTCAGCAATATTATAAAATTTTCAAGGAATCTTCTCTTTGGGGTATAATGATCAATCAAAGTCTTCAATATAACAAGATTGTTCTCTATTCAATTTGGATTGAATTCTTTATTTGATAATCCTTTTTTCTTGATTTCAAAGCTGTTAGGACTTCATTCAATCAATGTTGATCTCTTCTTCTTTGTTGTCAAGCTTTCTCTTTCATTGCCAAGCTTTTTCTTTCATTGTAGAGCTTTCTCTTTTATGTAGAGCTTCAACATGCTTCCTTGCTGATCTTTTCTCTTGCTAGTAATTCTTCTCTTTTCTTTGGGATCATTCAATGAGACTTTTATAAGCTTGATGAAGTCTCTTCATGCATATTGTCTTCATTGATTCTTTATATCTCAAAAGAATTTTTCACTTGGATTCCATGTAGAGATCATGCAAACAAGATGAATTCTCTTCTCAAGTATTTTCCATCAAATTATCTTGAATTTGATCTTTGCACACTTAATGAAGTCTTCTTTTGAACTAATTCAATTTCTTCACAATCAAATCATCTTCAACTGATCTTTGCACATTTTGATGAAGTCTCCAGTCTTTTTGAGTGCAAGTCAACTTCATTGAGTCTATGCATACTTGATAAAAACTTTATTTGAACACCTTCAATCTCTTCGAATGCAAATCATTTATTTGAAGTAGAAATAGGCATCAATGCTTTGTTTGGTTCATTTCATAACTCTTAGAGTTTATTGCTTGATCTTGAGCTTGTTGTGCATTCACTTTGACATGTATTAAACCTAAGGTTGAATTTTAAGTCTAAATTATAAACTTTATTAATCTGCACACTGAGCAAATGTATTAGTAAAATAATACAAAGTTTAGTTATCATCAAAATTAACATGAGAATCAACATTGAGTGAACAAAATGAAGCAATATGAGGAAAGCATCTTCATCAACCAAGCCAAATACATCAAGAACTTGATCAAAAAGTTTGGCATGAAAGATGCAAATCTTATGAGTACTCCAATGAGTATTACAACAAAATTGGGTAGCGATGAGAAAGGTAAATCAGTTGATACTAAACGTTATAGAAGCATGATAGGCTCCTTATTGTATCTAATTGCTAGTAGACCAGATATAATGTTTAGTGTTTGCTTATATGCTCGTTTTCAATCTAGTCCCAAAGAATCTCATGTGATTGCTGTAAAGAGAATATTTCATTATTTTAAGCACACACCTAACCTTTGATTATGGTATCCAAAGGGTACTTGCTTTAACTTGAATGCTTACACTGACGCTGATTATGCGGGGAGTAGAGTTGATAGAAAGAGCACAAGTGACTCTTGCCAACTCCTAGGCAATATGATTGTATCTTGATATAGAAAGAAACAAACTTCAGTTGCTCTCTCCACAGTTGAGGCTAAATATGTAGTAGCTGGTAGTTGTTGTGCTCAAGTGTTATAGATTAAACAACAACTAGAAAACTATGGAATCTTGTTTGATCATATTCCTATTAAGTGTGATAATACTAGTGCTATAAACTTGACTAAAAATTCTATTCAACACTCTCGCACAAAGTACCTTGAAATTAGATATCACTTTATATGAGATCATGTACAAAAAGGTGATATGAAACTTGACTTTGTGTGTACCAACATGCAATTAGCTGATATCTTTACTGAGCCATTGAGTGAAGGTCATTTTTGCATGATAAGAAGAGAATTGGGAATGAGTGATCCTGTGTCTTAATACTTGTTTAATTTGAGTGAAATTTATGTTCTAAATGCTTTAAATGTAATTATCATTTATGTGTATTGCATTTCTCATATTCATAATTCATTGCATGATCATATCAAAACAAAATTTTCCTCCCATATTGAAAAAGCCACCTCTTGAATTCCATATACTTCACATGCCCCAGTCTGGTTGCATGTGTTGACACACCATTTTCATGTGTCGACACATCATAACAGTAGACTCAAAATTATTTTGTTAACAGGCATGTGTCGACACACCAAGTTCATGTGTTGACACATGAGTCGGGCTTATATACATTAACAAAGGCCACTTTACAAACATTTGAAATTTTCCTCTCTCACTTTTTTTCTCTCCCGCGCCTTTGTTCGCACCAAAACCAACTGTCACTTTCGAACCATCACAAATCTTCCTTTTTTTTTTATCTTATAAACCCTAATCAATCTCATTCCATCTTTGCTCAACTATCTTCTCCATCTTTCAAAACCTTAGACTACAAACATGGTTCCTAAGGGCAATCAAGGACAAGAAAACCTTAAAGACTCCTCTACACGATGTCAGAAACGAAAAAGGGTTGTACCTCCAATCAGAGGATCAATTCAAAGGGCTTCTTCATAACAACAGGGATGTGATGTGGTACACTTTAGAGATGCAATGGCTGAAGAAAGGTATTTGAATATTTTTAGACTCAATAAAATTTTGAATGGACGTTGGATTAATTATGAGTACTTTGAAAATGAGAACTTCGACTTCTCTCACACTCTTACTAATTTGGGATGGAAACCTTACACCTTGATTCGAGAGAATGTATACCCTAAATTGGTTATGCATTTCTACTCAAATCTCATGAAAAAGGTTGGAGAAACAGAACTTACTAGCTTTGTAAAGGGAGTGAAGATCACTCTAAATGAAGTCACTCTCTCTAAAATTATGGGAACTGGATATGGTAGAGAGACCTATTTTGAGACTGTAAGCAGAAAGAGACAACTTAATGTTCTATATGGCTAAGACATGCCTGAATCCACACAACCTGTAGCCAATGACATTCCTGTTGAACTGAGATTGGAACACCATTTTGTTGCCAAAATTTTTCTGTCCAAAATTAGTAGTTTTGAGTATGTGAGTGAGAAGGATTTGTTTTTCCTATGGGCATTCCTTACAAACACCAAAATTGATTTCCCATATTATATTCTTACAAACATGGCCAATGCCTCTACCATCTTTTCCAAAAATCTACCTTATGGGATGTCGCTCACCAAAATCTTCAAATACTTTCAAGTGAATCTATTGGGTGAGGACTACAAAAAGCCTGACCCCTTTCGTGATGAGTACAATAAGTACACTCTGGGGAGAATGGGTTATAGGAAAGTTGATGGCCAATGAATTCCAAAGCCTAAGAAGGTTGCCCCTGGTAGCACTTCCCATAAAAGAGCATATACTTCTGACCCTAGAAAACCCATAGCCCAATCTCTTGAAGCCACTCAAGTTGATGAACGTCTAGGCAATATGATGAACATGCTTCAAAGCATGAACCAGAAATTTGATGATGGGTTGCAATAGTTAAAGAGCCTTAATCAAGATGTGATTCATTTAAAAAAGGCTCAAGAAATTGAGATTAAGGAAGAGGAAGCAAAGAAAAAACAAGTTGATGAAGAGGAAAATGAGGCAGAAAAGGACTTTGGAACAGAATATAGGACTCCAGCCAGAACTCAAGAAGAAAAGGAACCAGAAGAAGAATCTTATCATGAGGCCACAAAGGCTGAGTTTGAGGATGAGTCTAGGGATAGCCTCTTTGATGTCCCAAGGAAGAAAGCTGGCCCAGCCAAGCAAATCACATCATCTATCCCAGTTTCTAGACCTTTGCACAGGTGGCCATATTGTTTGAGGCCTCAATCCTTTTCTGGTCCATCCAACATTGCATCTGACCTAGTTGAACTATCCCCCTCTCCCTCTCCATCTCCTTAAACCTCCTCCAAAATTCTCCAGCATCAAAGCCTTTACTACATGGCCCTGTTATAACATCTTTTTATTTATTTTTTGTTACTGCGTATTTTGTGGATATCAAATGTTAAACATTTTGTACTACTGTTTTGAATGAATGAAATACAATCTTGTTTTGGTGCCCAATTGATGCCTTAATGACTTACTTGCTTATTTGCTTTCTTATTTCTATAATTTATTTTGTTATAATATTTTTTTGCTATTATACCTATCTATAATTTTCATTTTCTTTATCTCTTTTTGATTAATTGACAAAAAAGGAGAGAATAATTGGACAAGAATGAGACAAGAATGAGTAAACAATGAGTGCTTGAGACAAAAATGAGTAAAAATTGAGTGCTTGTGTTTGTTGGAGAAGAATTGCACAAGAATTAAAATCGAAAAAGAATTGGACAAGAAATGGAGAATAATTGATTAAAGTCAAATGACAATGAATTGTTTGATGAATTGGTACTGATTAATTAATTGCATATGGCATGTAATGGAAATGAAATAAGTGATAAATTGATAAATATAGAGCATGTTCTCAAGGGGAGTAACATGAATCATTTCCCTCAATTTGTTTTGAATTAATTAATAAAAACTCCTTGAAAAGTGTTTTTGAAAAGTCTTTTGTCTCTTAAGCATTAGTTGCTCAATTATGAAACAAAGGGGGAGTTTTCTACTGGTATACAATCCAACTTCGTTCATTTCATTTAATCGTATATCAATTTAATTTGTAAAGGTTTTGTCATCATAAAAAAGGGAGAGATTGTTGACTCAAGGTTGATCCCCATGTTGATTTTGATGATAATTAAACCTTATGTTATTTTACTAATACATTTATTTAGTATGCAGATTAATAAAGATTATAATTTAGACTTAGAAGTTTGACTTTAAGTCTAATATATGTCAAAGTGAATGCACAGCAAGCTAAGATTAAGCAATGCACTCCAAGAGTCATGCAATGTACCCAACTGAGCAATGACACCTATTCTAACTTCAAACAAATGATTTGCATTCTAAAAGATTGAAGGTATTCAAATGAAGATTTCATCAAGTATGTATAGACTCAATAAAGATGACTTAAATTTGAAGAGATTGAAGGTGTCCAAATAAAGACTTCATCAAAGTATGCAAAGATCAATTGAAGATGATTTGATTAAGAAGAGATTGAAGATGTTTGAGAAGAGAATTCATCGCAATTGCATAATCTCTATAAAGAATCTAAGTGAAGATTTCATCTGGGATGTAAAGACTCAATTATAAGCACCCCATTTTTGACTGCTTTGCAGTCTACGGTCCGTCTAGACTTACACTTAAGTCAATATGGACGTATTCCAATTGAAGTCAACTCTCTAAGTCGCGCATCTTTCCGAAGACGGTAAATCTCCTTTTTATATTTCAAATCAGGCACGTCTTTTAGAAGACGGTAAGTCCCCTTTCCAAATTCCAAATTCAAAATCAGGCACGTCTTTTAGAAGACGGTAAGTCCCCTTTCCAAATTCAAAATCAGACACGTCTTTCCGAAGATGGTAAGTCCCTTTTTCACATTCCAAATCAGGCACGTCTTTCCGAAGACGATAAGTCCCCTTTCCAATTCCAAATCAGGCGTGTCTTTTCGAAGACGATAAGACCCCTTTCTAATTCCAATAGGCACGTCTTTCTGAAGACGGTAAGTCCCCTTTAAACCTATGGACCGGGACGAGACCCCAACTCCCCTAGATGGTAGAACGGTCTACCTTTGGCGACTGGTAGCCCGCCAATGCAGAAATGTCCATTTCAGGCACGCCTTCCGAGAAAGTTGACTTCTTAGGCACTAAGTCCCTTTAACAGCTTCCCAAGATTAGGCAGTCTCGGGAATGATCGCGAACCGTTAGAGTAACGGACATACTTGTAAACATCACAACCGTTAGAGTAGTAGAAATACTCACAAACAGGGAATTGCCAACAAACCCCTGTATCATGAGACCACCGTCAGAGTAGCAAAAACACTCAAAACCTAGGTCAACACCAGTCCCTGCTAGCCCACTTCGGTGAAAAATGACCAAACTACCTTTAGGGCCATTTTTCGGCACATTTCTCAAGAACACACCTGAGTCCTTAGAATGGTAAGTCCACCCTCCCAAGATTGTCTTAAAAGCAATCCGGCATGATTAGGTGCCTTCTAGTCAGTTTCGGGCCAATTCCGAGACTTTCTGGTCAAGATCACTATTTTGCCCCTAGGCATCCGAACGCCTCGAGGACCACACCGACTCTAGGTATCAAACCGGTAACCTCTCGAGAATGCTTTATATAGTATTCTTGACTTTCTATTATCTTTTCGGATCATTCCGAGTCAGTTCCGGCAAACCCAATGCAAAATGACCGTTTTGCCCTTGGTGGGCCGGTCGCCTTTTCCGACCACACTGGCTCTGGTTATCAAGCTGATAGCCTTTGGGAACATTTTTAATAATGTTTCCAAATTTCGAGTCTTCTTCCTGGACATTCCGAGTCCGTCCCGGCAGCTTCCTAATCTAGTTGACCGTTTTGCCCCTGATGGCCCGGTCAACCCTTCCGACAAATCTTGTCATCCTTTTTCAAGTCCATTACCTCCAGGATCCTATTCTAAGGATTCTTGTCCCTTCCGGCCTTCCGGGCCATTCCCGGTCCCTTAAGTCCTTCTCGGGCTTTCCAAAGTCACTCATAGTAAAGCTAGGCTAAAAATTGTATGGTAGTCACTAGTACAGGTGCCCAAATCTTCTCAAGATATGTTGCTTGTCGACTTAATGAAGTTTCCTAAGTTGCTGGCACCACTAGGAGTGGCGCCAAGAGGAAATTTGCTCTGGCGCCACTGCAACAGGCGCTAGGTCTATCCCATCTCTATAAATACAGAGCCCCCTCCAACGTGAAAAAGGTTTACAAACTCAGTCTGAAAACCCTAATATTCGATATACAGAGCTTGTAGCCTTCCTAAACCCTAGCTCTTCTAGGTTTTCCAAACCCTAGCCACCATACACAAACCCTAGCCTCCTATATACTCATACACTCTCATACACTTATACCCTAGCCTCCAATCCTTCATTGAAGACTTGGATTGCTGTAACTACGAAGCTTTGAAGACCAAAGACAAGTCCTCAAAGATCAAGACTGAAGTGAAGCGAAGCGAAGACCGAAGAAAAGTAAAGCGCGCAAAGCTAAGCAAATAAAGAAGACATACGGTAGGCTTTCTCTTTAAGTTTCTGCACTTTCCCCTCTCTCTTCTCTCTCCTAACCCACTTGGGTTTTTTTTTTATTTTAATCCCCCATCTTCTTTCCCCCCCCCCCCCTTTCTTGCATACTTGAAACAAGGGAATTCTCGGTCCATGTGTAGGATTAGGCTATTGGAGAGTCACCGTGTCGGGGGCTTTCTTTTAGTTTAATCGAAGACTACGTGGATTCGGCCCCCTTGATTATGTGGTGAAGCCTTTAACCTTGTATGTTCACGACCCCAATTTGCATTGAGCATATCATTATCTTGTATTCTTCCAAAAATCGTTTTCGAACTCGTTTTCAAAACTCACATTAAACTTGTTTTCAAAATTACATCAAAACCTTCCTTTCTAAAACTTGTTTTCAAAATCACAATCCTAGGGTGATTCTAGCCTTTCCATAGCTAGAGTTGCTTTAGGAAAGTGTTACATTTAAAGTGACCAATATGGTCCATATTTTCAAATCCTTGTTGTTTTCAAAACCACTTTCTTAAAGTGGTTCTAGCCTTCTTATGGTTAGAATCGCTTTAGGAAAGTGAGACATTTTTATACTTTCTAAAAACTCTCTTTTCAAAAGTCTCTCTTTCTAAAACCCTCCTTTTCAACATGCTTTCCTAAAACTCTTCTTTCCAAAGTTGTTTTCAAAAACTCCCTCCAAAAATCTATTTTTCAAAAACACTCTTTTCAACTCCTTTCCAAAACATTCTCTTCAAAATTCCTTTCCTAAAAACACTCTCTAGGTTTTCTTCCTAGAAAACTCTCTCCAATCTCCTTTCTAACAATCTATTTCCAAAAACATCTTTCTTAAACACTCCTTTCCAAAAACGCTTTCCTCAAAGTTCACTTTCCAAAGACGCTCCTTACGTTTCCTTCCTAAACAACTCTTTCCAACAATCTCTTTCTAAAAACTTCTCACTAGGATGTCTTTCCAAAAACTCTCTCTTTTCAAATTCATTTTCTAAAAACTCCTTTCTAGGATTTCCTTCTAAAAATCCATCTTTCCAAAAACTCTTTCTTTAGAGTCCAAGTTAAATCCTAGAACTCACGTTTAGGAAACCCTAATTTTCCTTCTCAAAAAACATGATTTCCAATCCCTTATTTTGGCCTTAAAACCTAGGTTCCTAAAATCTCTTGTTTTCTACATCAAAACTATGTATATTTCCAAAACCTCTTTTCTAAGTCAAAACTATAGTCTTCCCAAAACTAGAATTTCTAAAAACTCCATCTTTCCAAATTCATGCCAAATCCAATCTTCCCTTTAGGAAACTAACCCAATCTTCCCATTTAGGAAACTAGATCCTATTCTCCGTTTTTGGAAATAAAAATCAAAACATCTCTTTTTAGAAACAAAATTCAATTCTTTGTTTTAGGAAATAGGAATCTTAACCCTTCCTAGTCTAAATCTTTCCCAATCCACTCTTTCCTAATTTAGTACTTTCCTAAACCTTAGGTTTTCTAAACCTAAACTTTTAAATTTTTTCCTAAACTTTAAACTTTCAAATCTTTCCTAATTCAACTTCTTTCTTAATTCCATCCCTTTCCAAATCTTAACTTTCCAAATCTAAGTTTTCAAACCTTTCTTAAACTCAAAACCTTTCCTAATTTCAAGAATTTCTAAAACTCAAACTTTGAATCTTTTGAAAATTCTAAACTTTCCTAAATTTCAAATCTTTCCAAATCTAAAACTTTCCTAATTCGAAACTTTCTTAATCCAACACTTTCCTAAATTAAAACTTTCCTAAAACGAAACTTTTCAAATATGAGACTTTCCTAATTCGAAACTTCCCTAAACCAAAACTTTCCTAAAACGGAACCTTCCTAAAGTGACACTTTTCTAAAACGAAACTTTTCTAAGTCGAACCTTTCCTAAATCTAATATTTTCTAAAACTCTTTCGAGTCAAATCGAATCTTTCTTAAACCCTTCCAAGTCAAATTTTTTCTTAAGTCTCCTCTCTTTCCTAAGTTTAGGTTTCTTAAACCTCCATCTTTCCAATACAAGTCTAAATATTTTTTTCTAAGTTCTATTTTTTCAAATCAAAGTCCAACCGTTTCAATTTCAAAATTCTGAATTCCAATCTTCAATATTCTATTCTAAGTTCAAATCAAATTCATTTTTCAATCAAAATCTCTTTCTTCCAATTTAACTTTCTATTTTTTATCGGACTCTTGTCCGAACTACGACTGACTTAATTCCTCTAAAAGGATACGTAAGCAACCCTTATGGGTGTGGTCACAACCTTTTTCAAGTTTCTATTTTCATAACCTTTTTCAATCTCCAATTTCACAACTTCTTTTCAACTTCCAATTCAAAATTTCTCTTTTCAAATCTCTATTTCTAATTTCTAAGCTTTCCAATTTCAAATCTATTTTTTCAAATCTCTTTCTAAAAACAAATCAATTTCTTTTCAAATCTATTTCCAAATCTATTTTTCAACTTTCTTTTCTTGCACTTGCATGTCATGCATCATTCTTTAAAAAAAAAAACATTCTTTTTCTAAAGCGGATAAAATTGAACATTTGTTAGTTGAAGACTCTCATAGGTGAATCTAGGGTAAATGGACATGTAGGTACCGTAAGGGCGGGGTAAGATGATGGCTTAGTGCGTCTTCCCTACACGTAACCAATCTTCGAACCTAGGATCACTGTTTTCCAAATACCAAAATCGAGTTTATTTTCAAAAAGGGTTTAAATGTTTCTAAAGGTTGCCAAACAACCTGTTTTCTTAAAATCCCTCTTTTGACGTAGTATTTTCAAAATCGTTTTCAAAA